>JBBGZY010002553.1:462500-880000 GCA_037952925.1 Lithobates clamitans | reverse complement strand
GATAAATGTGAAAGAAAAGGCAACTGTATGAGCAGTAAAATTATTAATTTTTGTCAGTCCTCAAATGAGCATGTTCACCTAACCTTTTATACCAGGACAATTGCCATATTGGTGTATCACGTTATTTTCCTCTGCCACTGTACTATTGCTTCTCTGTTCTCAAAAAGGAGATCTTCCTAAGAATTTCATCCTTTAATATAGAAGGGTATATTCCCCTAAGGTTCTGAAATATGAGAGGTGTAGCTAATTCTTTGGCCCACAGCTATTAGCATTAGCCAAATCTAATTTACTGTCCCTTTTTATTGGCAATCTCATTAATCCATACACTTGGAAAGTGTCTGTTGGAATTTGCCTTTCCCAGGCTCACAAGTTGCTAACTAGTCCCAGAGCAGTGAAGTGGAGATTTTCAGGTTCTTCAGTCACTGCCTGGAAAAAAACATGCAGTCTATGAACCAGAGCAGCTTTTTCCAACCAGGGTGCCTTCAGGTTTTGAAGTAAACGATATAATAATTAATATTATATCTGTGTATTAATTTGTCTAGTCCCTATAATTAGTCTATTAAACTCTGAGCACATATTATGGTTAATATCACAATAATACCAGGGTATCTATGAAACCAAACACACGGTGCTGCTAGTAACAATATCTTATATATTTTCCAATAAAGTAGGAATGTACTAAAACAGCGGAATTGAAAAAACTAGCATAAAGGTATTACAAGAAATTGCAATGTTACAAGGCTCACAATCAGAACACAATACAAGACTTATACTTAATGCATCCTATCGGCTGGTCTCCAGGTGTTGCAAAGAGAGAGCTCAATGCTGCATGGAGTTTAGGCTGAAACCAGCACCCAGAGCAAGGCCTCAAGATGGCCGAGCCACATGAGGCTTGCACAGAGCAACATCAGCAGATAGAGAGAGCAAGGGCAGAGAGAGAGAGAAAATGCTTGTGTGTGCTCATTTCATTCAAACATACACACCCACTCATAGCCACCCCCATTTGCCTTCCATCCAATACATCTTCATGAAGGGGGTATAATACAGGCAAGGGGTGTCCATACACTCACCATTCACCAGCACACACCCAGAGCAGCATCTTAACCAGCTTTCAGATATAGAGTCTCGAGGAGGGCCTTCTGCCCATATTACTGGCCTAAAATACACCTTTATCACACTATACCATAACATGAATCAACCCATTACCATAATATATACCTATGACCCATCAGTTTACTCATCCCGCTCCCAACCTCCTATAACTCCTCAGTGTAGATACGGGTCGGGATTAGGCAGGCTTGCTCACAATGGCCTTTCCTACCGCACTTTTGGCATGTAAGCGGTATTGCAGGGCTCTGACTTGGCAGCAAAGTCTCTAACTTGTATGCAGAGACCCTGCCGTCACTTCGTCCCCCAGCTTGCATAGATAACTGGGCAACCCTTCTATATAAATATCGAATCTAACAACACATACAAATCTGCAACAATGACAAAACCCACACAATTCCATCCCTGTGCCTGGATTTCAGAGACCATGCCCAGGGTATACCATGCACCTCTACTTATGGTTAGGTTTAGGGAACCCTCTAGTTCCATGACTAACATTACATTGGTATTCTTTAGGACAAAGAAACAAACTTGTCTATGTCCCAAATAATACCCAGGTGCTTCCTTCCCAGCAATGATCCCTCTATCCCGAATACAGAATGAAATATCTTCCCAACATTTTTCGTTCACCACCATGTATTGACCTGGCATACAAAGGACATCATGGTCATGCTTCTGACCAAGGGAAGTATCAACCTGCCTCCAGCTTCCACCTTCTCTGATCACATGTGGGTAATCTAGCCTCAAATGCAAGATAGAATCCCCAGTCAGTAAGCCCATTGATGCCACCAAATATAACGACCGAGTCTGCACTTCTGTACAGCATAACATCTTTCACAATCCAAACTAGTACAGCCCATACTTGCATTCGACCACCACTTTGGATTAGTGTAAGCAACGTGTTTTGGCAAAGTCTTACTGAGCAGTGATGCTAACTCATCAGGCCACTGCCCCTCATATAGAGACTGTACAATCAGCTTAATGTTGGTTGATAATTCCGCCTGCCACTGCGGGCACGCCAGCGATCATGACGTATTTCTGTCCCGTACCATCACACTTTCTACCAACCTCCCAACATGGTTGAGAAAATCTGGAGCCACTTTACCCTGGGTATTTATGTGACTTTGTTGAATGTTATCAAGGATGCCACCAATCTCTCTGAGTAACAAAGCACCTCTTATTCTCTAAAGCTATGGCTGCGAGTTTGTTCCTCAGGAGGCCGATGTCTACTCCATTAACAACACCCATCCCAGCTCCTATTCCCCCAATATAGTGCTGAATACATCCCTCCTCTTCCGGTTACTCCTCAGACATACGCTCCCTGCATGAACCTCATTCTGTGTCCGCACATCTCTGGGAGCAAGTCACTGGTACAATGACCGCACTTGATTCAGTGTATACTCAGCACATATAGGGTAATAGGTTTTTATCAACCACTGTGAGATGTTGCAGCACCATGTGGTGAAGGCATATTGTACCTTGGTAGCCAGCGTTTGTTCCCTTTATCTAATGGAGCATGCTCCTGTGTGTGTATTCACTGGCCTTCCCTGTGCCGGGTTTCAACCTCTCAGGTGAGACATCAACCAGGCGTATCCCCCATACAAGGAAATTTTCACCCCATTGATGTGTCACCTGGCCAACCGACACCTTATTATGTATAAGTGCCAGTCTCCTGGGTACCTGCACCATATTACTTCCGTTACGTCAATACATGTCATACATTAAAGACCTTTTCTTCTTTCAATTCCTCCCTCCAACAAAAAAAACATATTTTACATTTCAGGTTCTGACGGATTGGATGTATATATTCCTTCCCCAACCTCCAACCCATTGCACATGTATTAAGAGCACATTTGCATTCATCAGGAGAGACTCCGGCAAAAATGTTTCACAAGTCTTGTTGATAGGCACAATCCTTCAGATCCAGCATTAGCCCTAAATTGTCCATAAGCAAAAACAGGCATTAAACTGAATCTTTTCGTTTGTCCCTTCTCTCCTGATGCTTATCAGAACAAATTTGCGGTGTGGTATGGCACAGAAAAACTGCCAACCAGATGAACATCTGTCATCCATGTTCCAGAGACCTCTCCAATCTCGCTCCACCAGGACTCTGGAAGTGAAACACAAGAGCAGAATCAAATTCTTATCCATAATATCTGCTCGCTTACTACGTTTACTTATAGTTTCTTCCTTGGAACCCAGGAACTTAGTATACCTGGCTTCTGCAGCTCTGACCAAACTATCAAAACAACCACGACCTCTTTAGGCTGAACCCACTCTAAAATGGATCCCCATGGTATGATCAAAATTTTAAAAAAACGAACGTCCGTGTTGCTTTCCAAAAATTCTACTTTTAACCATTAAAAGGACAATGCATTATCTGTACTTTCTGACCTATTTACTAACCCCCCTTTCAGGTTTTCAAAGCGTAAACCTTGTAATTTTTTCCACCTGAATGAACATAAAACAAAGAGAAAAAAAAACGAACTCCAGAGTCTAGGATGGCTTCCTACCAACAACTCTTGTCTTAAATAAAATGTATTCAGCTGGAGGACATATTCCCATGACCATCTATTCAGCTGCTAATTGGCGGAATAGCCAATTACCCGCCTTTCAGGTGGACTAAACAATCATTTTTCCACCTGAACAAAACAAAAATAAAGTAGATGACTAAACAAATACCAAAAATATAAAAGAAAAAAAATTAATAACAAAAAGAAATTAAAATTCTGGCCATTATCACACAAAACAACATGACAAGATAACCACCATAAAACGATGACAAACACTCAACTTTTAACTAAAGACATCCATGGATTTTCCTCCTGAGAAGAGTAAGTGCTCATTTCCATCTGAAAGACAATTGGTTAATGGGAAAAACAAAAAACAAAACCTCTGTACCTCATCACAACATTTGTAACTTCACTTGTAACTCTTGAATCCATTAATGCCTGACTATTGTTTATCTTATTTTTTTTTTATTGTTTGCAAACAATTACTAATTAATGATCTCATGGTACCATTTGATAATCAATTATGCCTTTACAATCACCCAACCCCTGTTTTGCTAAATGTGCCCACTGTTCTCCCTTTGCAGGACCTGCAAACAAACACAGACATTAGTATCCAAACCAGTTTTATCTTCTGCTAAGGTCTCTGGAAAAAGGAACACAAAGACAGTGATTACACACAATTATCATGACAATTGACTTTTTGAGTCCCCAAAGCCTTTTCACATTAATTGCAAAGCTAGGGAACAATTGCCATATTTTCCTATAGTAAGCAATCAGTATTGGTAAACTTTGCCATATTACTCAGGAAAAATGGCAATGCAATTTACGTCCAACTACATACAAGCCAGAATGGTCGATTAGCCCAGGGGGCAAAGATTGGAATGTTCATCCGGTCTTGTTGCTGGCTGTTTTTAGGGTGTGGACTGTCATTGCTTCTCTCTTCTTCAGAACTGTGTGATCTGTCCTGGCTGCTATCTTTCATATCAGGCCTTAGCGCTGTGCTGTCCCTGTCCTGGGTGGGGGTTTTCGTTGCAGATACCTGTATTTCTGGGGTTTCCTGCTCCATGCTAGCAATGTTAAGGGCTTTACGAAATCTATGTCCATGTCTATTCCATTTAGAACATCCCAACTCTCTCTGCCATCCTGAACCTCTGCTTATTACGGACACACCTGCCTTTGACCCATATTCCCTATCATTGGACTCTTGACAAAAGTCTCGCAGGATATTGACAAAATTTTGGTAGGATCTAGCATTCCTAAGAGCCATTCTAGTGGGATAGCTTACGTAACACTTATTGGCCATTGAGTATATGAAACTTGTATCATCCTCCAATAAGTCAGGACAGTTGAACACTTTCATATACAGTGCAAGATACTCACTGCAGAACAATATTGGGTCATCTCCTCTCCTAAATTTCATTAGTTGCAAATCACTCATACCATTATCACGACTGTCCACAATACGCTGCAACTCTTTCCTCTGCACCTCTGCATCTGCTAAGTTATCATTAACCTGTGCAGATAACTGGCCTGCCAAAGGTCCTGGTAGCCATGCTTTCAGAAGAGAACATGCATCCTCATTATTCAAATGGAATTTAAGCACTAGAGCCTCAAATTTATTGGACAGACTCACTGGTGATTCCAGGGCATTAAATTCACCCAGAATCTGGCACAAGGTAAGTCTCTCTTGGATTGTAATCAAACTGTTATTCTGCTTCGAAGCTATGGGTGCAATAGCAGAATGTGTTTCATCACAGCCCTTCTCCTCATTGACTGTGCAGATATTGGCCAATTGGCATGTTCCTTCGTGCTCATTGAGCGATACTATACTTTGCTCTTTAGTAAGAAGCTGGGAGTGTGCATTTGCTCATTTTCTTTCTAAAGACATAACCAACTCTTCCATCTCTGACACCTTTATTCGCAATGACTCTAAAAGTTTGCTCTTCATATCACAGTCCATGCTGCACCTCTGAAGCTGTTCTTGTAGCTCACTGTTTCTTCCTGACAAATTGCCTGCTGTAGCCGCAATTCATCCATCTCACTACTGGAGGCTGTTGCAATCTTTAGAAGGTTTTCACTGATTTCCTCTATGTCTTCCCCGAGACGTCTCCTCTCCTTCCCAGAGTTTAATAGACTAATTATAGGGACTAGACAAATTAATACACAGATACAATATTAATTATTATATCGTTTACTTCAGGTTTCTTCAGGGGTACTTTGGAAAAATGCCTTAAGTCCTTGAAAATTGTATACAAGTCAGCAGGTGGATCAAGCCTGCTTCTTTGTTAAAGCCACTGGTTTTCATTGTGCACCATTACAACCTTCTAGCCGATGGCGCCATAACAAACAGTGATGTCATTGGTTAATAGAGGATGTCGGGCGCCTGCACAGCATCCTATTTTGCCCCCTCTATGTCACCACTGCGGTCACATTACCTGAATGAGGGAGAGAAACTGAGGGAAAGGAGAAACTCTGGAATACTAGTCAGTACCAGTGTGCAAAGGTGTGTTTACTTTGGAAGAATAAATCATCTCTTAGCCCTGGTTCTCACTGCCGCGACTTGCCATGTAACTTGAGAGTTCAAAGTCACATGACAAATTGCACCCCATTAACTACAATGAAGCTGTTCTTATCGGTGCGACCAGTGTTTATTTTGGCAGCAAATTTCAATTTAGTTTTAGTCTTAGGACTAAAATGGCATTTTAGTTTTAGTGCCATTTTAGTCTTCTTCTGCAATTGTTTTAGTTGTATTTAGTCGACTAAATCTCCAGTACATTTTTGTTGACTAAAACTCATTTTAATCGTCTAAAATCTAATGGGTGTAATTAATTGTAATGCATTAGTTAACATTTCCCTACGATTTCCAAACTCATTATATACTGCTGGAGTGGAAAATCTGTTATTTATTATGGTATTGAGTAGGGGTGCAACGGATCGTTGCCGATCCGTGATCCGTACGGATCACCCTCCGCGGATCGGCACACCCGCGATCCTCGGAGCACTTTTCGGGCCTCAGCCATAGGAAAGGCCCCGGGCTTCGGCCTAGCTCCGGAGCGGCGGCCATCTTGGTACACCCGGAAGTGGCCGCTGTCTCGACAGGAAGTGACATTTCGTCGCCGCCATCTTGCTACACCCCACACTCCTGCACAGTACAATAATGATAGAGTGAGAAGGGGGCAAGCGGACATCTTGTTACACCCACCGGAGTTTTACATTTAAAAGCCATTTTCAACACAAAACTGAGCTTATATGCACAAATACTGTATTTATGCATACAAGCTCGGTTTTGTGTTGAAAATGGCTTTTAAATCTAAAACTCCAGTGGGTGTAACAAGATTTGTGTGTTTTTTTTTTTTTTGTTTTTTTTTTATGCTGATCCGAGGATCGATCCGATCCGTGACTCTGATCCGAGGATCGATCCGATCCGTGAGATTTTTGATCCGTTGCACCCCTAGTATTGAGGTATGAACAGCACTACAGACCAGTGTTAATTTTGAAGTCAAATTTCAATTTAGTTTTAGTCTTAGTCTTTTGACTAAAATGGCATTTTAGTTTTAGTCCCATTTTAGTCTTCTGACTAAAACGGCATTTTAGTTTTAGTCGTATTTTAGTTATCTCAGTTTTTTAGTCGTATTTTAGTCGACTAAAATAATATTCATTTAGTTGACTAAAATGTTTTAGTCAACTAAATTAACACTGGGTGCGACTCAAGAAAAAGATTCCTGCGCTACTTTGGTGCGACTTCAACACGACTTGCATTGATGTCTGTTAAGGAAGTCGTATGCAAGACGCAATGAATTCGCACAGGAATGTCGGCTTCAAAGTTGCACTGGTGTGAACCAGGGCTAATGGTGGGTGTTCCTACGTGTGTGGATGTTGCTGCATTTTGTAAAAATATATACATTTTTTGGTTAAAATCTGCAGAGAAGTCACAGGAAGGATGCCCAAAAAAAAAAAAATTGAGAAGGGCTGCTTCCATCAGAAGCTTCTATTGGGTCATATAGTCTAAAGGAAAAAAAAATGTCCAGTGCACTTTGGCCTGTGTATGCTACTCCTCTGTTTTCTTAAAGTGTGCTGCATGCCATCTATTTCCATTAAACCTGAATGTCCTCTTCTTTCCACAGGTGTGTGATCTGTATGATGGACTTTGTGTATGGGGACCCCATACGATTCCTGCCCTGCATGCACATTTATCACATGGACTGTATAGATGACTGGCTAATGCGATCCTTCACTTGTCCTTCCTGCATGGAACCAGTGGATGCAGCACTGCTGTCATCTTATGAGACTAACTGAGCCTCTCCCGGACCTCGCACAACAAAACATTGGCTGCCCAGGGTTCCCCTCGTCTGAACCCGAAGAGCCACGAGCATACGGATTAGGAGATTGCAACAAAATACCGAATGACTTACCTGTCGTCATCCTTCAATATATCCCAAGTACTTCACGTCGGAAGGAATCCATTTTTATCACAGGCATCCAACCAGGGTTTAAAGCGGCGGCTCCTGTTTAATGGATGATTTCTTCTCCCTCTCGGATCCTATCGTGCTTAAAAACAATGCTTTGTTCACTTCTGTGTTCCTGTCATTGGATACAAGGCCTATTATGTATGTTAATTCTATTGATTCTGTCTCCTGCCTTGTCATTATTCCGCACCTTCCACGTCTCCTTCAGTAGCCTGTTATGTTGTTCTAAGTGAATTTGTGAGGGTTTGTGTCTGTCATTGTATGGGGTAAAGGCGTGCATCGCTCCGGACATTATACGAAGCCTGGCATCGGATGGATATACTTGGCACTAGTGTTGTTGTCGCTCTGTATGTGGACCTTTTGGGTGATACGCGGCTGATATATGCACACAGTGATGTCTGCTAGGGTGTTCATCCTCCTGTGCTTTACCTCTTGGAAGGATAGTCTGCAGAAGAGAGAAGAGGAATCCACTCTTTATACAGACACCAGGCCCTCTGGGTCCGGGCACCTCTGTGCCAACGGTGATCGATTGTGGAGGAGGATTCCTGTTTTAAAGGACTGGCACGCAAATAGTTGTAACCCATTGGCTCCCAGGATGGCCTGTGACGGTCTTCTGGCTCCTCCTTCAGCGGAGGAATTATTTGCACCTTTTATTATTATAATTAATTATATTATATTATATTATTATTTCTTTCCATTGGAAATGGAAATTCCATGGCCTTAGGTCTCTGTAATGTTGAACTTTGTCATCGCAGGACAGGCTCCTCACCCAAGCGACCATGTCTGAAGCAGTTAGCGCTTCAGCTGCTGAGGAGCTACAGATCCCAGCATGCCCTGCTGCTCCCCAGCAGCTGGAGAGACGTAGCTTGCCCATGCTTAGCCTAGCGAGAGGTGACTGCAGAATAGTGTTGCAATTAGAATCACGAAGCGTTCGAACGTGATCCATTAACCAAACGTAAATTTTTTTATTTTTTGTTTTTTTAAACTCTTTATTTCAAGCAAATACACAAATTGCAGAACCTTTTTTGTGTAGAATAAGCCCCTGTGAGGTTCAGGACATCTCCACTGCACAAGGTGGGTGCTCGCTGACTTCGAAGGGATTAACCATCATTTGTGTTACATTTATGTTTATGTAATCAATACCGTATATTTTTCTGTGTGTTTTTGTTTTTTTGTTTTTTTTTTTTGTTTTGTTTAAATTCAAACTGTATTTTCATCATCAGCCTTTGAAAGTGGTGTTGCTAGCTCAGCATCAGATTAAAGCTGTGTATTCTGAAAGTTTAAACCCCTGATTTGGCTGTGCTTCAAAATGCTTAATACCCAGGACTGAAGAGCCCCTGTTCTCAGCATTTCAGCTCCCAGATCTGCAACTCATGCGGATACATTTGTTACAGTACAATAGTACTAGTCTGATAAGATGCCCTGCTTCTGTTTTAACCTGTGATGGACATGCAGGGTCTCATTTTGTGGAAACTGAAATGAGAGGAAACCGTGATCTGATCCGGAATAGTTGAGGTGAACAGAGATTAGGGTGGAAATGATCTTTTTCTAATACTTAACTATGAGCTTGGGTTTGGAGTTTGTAAATGGAGATTTGTACAGTACTTGGCAACAAACTTTATTACACATTTGATGCACTATATGGCCACTTGACCATCATACTTAGTGATGGGAAAAAAAATCTTTGATCCCCTGCTGATTTTGTACGTTTGCCCACTGACCAAGAAATGACCAGTCTATAATTTTAATGGTAGGTTTATTTTAATAGTGAGGGACAGAATAACCAAAAAAATCCAGAAAAACACATTTCAAAAAAGTTAAAAATTGATTTGTATTTTAATGAGTGAAATAAGTATTTGATTCCCATTCGGAAACCATTGCTTGGTGGCAAAACCCTTGTTGGCAATCAGAGGTCAGATGTTTCTTGTAGTTGGCCCCCAGGTTTGCACACATCTCAGGAGGGATTTTGTCCCACTCCTCTTTGCAGATCCTCTCCAAGTCATTAGGGTTTCAAGGCTGACGTTTGGTGACTCGAACCTTCAGCTCCCTCCACATATTTTCCATGGGCTTAAGGTCTGGAGACTGGCTAGGCCACCCCAAGAGCTTAATGTGCTTCTTCTTGAGCCACTCCTTTGTTGCCTTGGCCTTGTGTTTTGGGTCGTTGTCATGCTGAAATACCCATCTACGACCCATTTTCACTGCCCTGGCTTAGGGAAGGAGGTTCTCACCCAAGATTTGACGGTACATGGCCCCGTCCATCATCTCTTTGATGCAGTGAAGTTGTCCTGTCCCCTTAGCAAAAAAACACCCCCAAAGCATAATGTTTGCACCTCCATGTTTGACGGTGGGGATGGTGTTCTTGGGGTCATAGGCAGCATTCCTCCTCCTTCAAACATGGAGAGTTGAGTTGATGCCAAAGAGTTTGATTTTGGTCTTATCTGACCACAACACTTTCACCCAGTTCTCCTCTGAATCATTCAGATATTCATTAGCAAATTTCAGATGGGCCTTGCTTGAGCAGGGGAACCTTGCGGGCACTGCAGGATTTCAGTCCTTCATGGCGTAGTGTGTTACCAATTGTTTTCTTGGTGACTATGGTCCCAGCTGCCTTGAGATCATTGACCAGATTCTCCCGTGTAGTTCTGGGCTGATTCTTCACCGTTCTCATGATCATTGAAACTCCACCAGGTGAGATCTTGCATGGAGCCCCAGACCGAGGGAAATTTACAGTTATTTTGTGTTTCTTCCATTTGCGAATAATTGCACCAACTGTTGTCGCCCTCTCACCAGGTTGCTTGGTGATGGTCTTGTAGCCCATTCCAGCCTTGTGTAGCTCTACAATCTTGTCCCTGACATTCTTGGACAGCTCTTTGGTCTTGGCCAAGGTGGAGAGATTGGAATCTGCTTCTGTGGACAGGTGTCTTTCATACAGGTATGAAGCTGAGATTAGGAGCACTCCCTTTAAGAGAGCCTGTATACCTGTATAGAAGACACCTGGGAGCCAGAAATCTTGCTGACTGATAGGGGATCAAATACTTATTTCATGCATTAAAATGCAAATCAATTTATAACGTTTTTGAATTGCGTTTTTCTGGAAATTTTTCCTATTCTGTCTCTCACTGTTAAGATCTACCATTAAAATTATAGACTGATCATTTTTGTTAGTGGGCAAATGTACAAAATCAGTAGGGGATCAAATAATTTTTTTCCCTCACTGTTTGAAGTCACATTCTTGGATCCTTTAGGTCTTCAAAGCACCACTGAGCCAACAGACTTTGGTTACAGTGGCAGTTTATGATTTTAGGTACACTATCTGGTCAAACCTATGCTGACATCCCACCAAACTGGGCTCCGATCTTTCCAGTTGAAGGGTACTGGTAATGTTAAAGTGATACTGAACACACACTGTTTAATTTACATTGTCCCTTCTATTTCTGTATATAGATGATGGCACTAATTAATTTAATTAAAAAAAACATCCAAGTATCTTTTTCCTAATCTATATACAGTTGTCACATGACCCAGCTCTTTCCCAGCCTGTCTGCAGGGAAACATAAGTAGGAGGAGCTCCTAGTTTTGTGCTGCTGGTCACATGTTTAAAAAAAACTGCCTTTTGGAATACAGGGTAAAAATAAGTAAATATCAAACTGTTTCAAATTGTTATACAAATATATATATTTGAAATCAAATCTTAATTCTTTTGTGGAAACAACATGGTTTGAGTGGATTTCTGCCAGTCGCAGGATGTGTCGCACCTCTCCAGCCTGTGTCTTCGAATGAGAGGTAGGTGAAGTCTCTTATTCTGCATCAGGGGTGCCCAACCATTGGCCCGTGAAGCCCACTGATGTGACCCATGACCTCCTGCTCTTGGATGGTGGGCAAGCCCAGATTGCAGGTTGCTGACCCTCTATTCCGGAGCGTCAGTGTTGTGAATGAAGCCGGCAGTAGAGCAGAGCCACATAAGCCCATGCTTCCTGTATAGCGCCAGCTCTTGTCACAGGCGGAGTGATACCAAATGCACTCTGCCTGGGACAGCGACAGTCGGTGATGGCTGAATGGAAGACTGTTATTAAAGGTCAGTTTATTACTAAAATCACAGTGTATTACTGTTCTGCAGTGGTTACTGGGCTGCTTTCAAACTGATCTGCAATGCACCTGCGGGTTACCTGCACTGAGCCATAGACTTCTGTTATTACCTGCAGGTTTGGTGCGCTTTCAGAAAGTGTATTACACCTGCAGAATATAATAAAAGTCTATGGCAAAGTGCAGCTAACCTGGAGGAAAGCCTCAGGTACACTGTGCTGCACCTGCCGTGCGGGTAATTGTCAGCGCATCAGTGTGAAAGCAGCCTTGGGAGCTCAGCAAAGCTGCCCCCCCTCACAATCGGCACAAATAAAAACTCAAGTGGGTTTCTTTAGTGCTACGTTTGTGCTGTTTAGTGCTGTAAAAATTTACATTTGTGCTGCTTTTATTTTTAAGATATTAGCAATTGTTTTTTCCAGACTATGACATCACCCAGCCCCCCTACAACAGCCAAATGACACGAAACTGGGCTGGTTGGTTAGTGCCGCGTTTGTGCTGTTTAAATTTCCATTCTATTTTATATTGTTTTTTTGTTAATGATTTATTAAGGTCACTCAGCCCCCTACAACACCCAAAAGACCTGAAACTAGTCTCGTTGGTTAGTGCTACGTTTGTGCTGCTAAAATTTTTTATTTGTGCTGTTATGGTTTTAAGTTATAACCGTTATTTTTTCTTCTTAAACCCCAACCACTTTCCCCCCCTACAATCGGCACAAATAAAAACTCGAGTGGGTTTCTTTATTGCTACGTTTGTGCTGTTTTGTGCCGTAAAAAATTTACATTTGTGCTGCTTTTATTTTTACGATGTTAGCAATTGTTTTTTTCAGGCGATGACCTCACCCCGCCCTCCTGTCACGTACCTGGTTAGTGAGCTCTGGCTTGGGGGCCACTGATAGTGAGACAGTGTTATAGGAGGGCTGGGTGATGTCATAGTAAAAAAAAAAACATTTACTAATATCGTAAAAATAAAAGCAGCACAAATGTCAATTTTTACGGCACAAAACAGCACAAAGGTAGCACTAAAGAAACCCACTTGAGTTTTTATTTGTTCTGATTTTAGGGGGGCCAGTTTTGCTGAGCTAGCCTTGGGCCCCTTTCACACAATCAGTCCGACCCAATTGGACCCTCTATGGAGTGGCAGATGTAAATGGACCTGTGTTTGTTTACACCCGCCTGCCTCAAATCCGGTCCGCTAAAACAAAAAAAAGCAGGTAATCTATCCCTTTCCGTCTAGGCGGATCGGAGGGCCCATAGAGTAAAGCGGGCTGTGTCCATGTCCGCTCTGCAGCATGCAGCCTGGACATGGACCTCTCATCTGCCCGCTCCACTCATTGTGGCCCTCGCTCTTAAAAAGGTTGGGCACCTGTGATCTACATGTAATATCCCGCCCCATCGCGTTTACCTGGTTAGTGGCCTTAGAGGAGAAGGAAGGAGTGGGCTGTCATTTACCACTGTGTATGTGCCTACATGTGTGACTCTCTATAGTCACATGGGTTGCTCAGATGTCATAGGGAGGAAATGCTCAGCATAGAAACTCACCGAAAACTGAGCATGTGCAGAGTTGCCACCACAGCTGCAAAATCCCTAGCTGAATGGGGGACATGAACAGAAGGTGGAGATAGCGAACAGCAGGATCAGCCAGGTTTTTTTTTTGTTTTTTTGGGGGGGTTTTTTGCAGCATACAGAAAACAAATCTTAGTGACTAAGTATGAACATCATGTAATACATCATTTATTGATATTTTTTTTTTTTATAAATGATGTGGGTTTAGTCCTCCACCCAAACCCACTGAACCAGGCCTTTATGGCTTTGTGTACAGGGGCACGCTCATGCTGGAAAAGAAAGGGTCCCCCCCCCCCAATGGTTGCCACAAAGTTTGAAGTGTAGTTTGTCTAAAATGTCTTTGCTTTATTTAATATTAACTATACACTTCACTGGAAACACCTGACCTCAATTTGGAGGAATGTCCACCTAATTTGGCCATATAGTGTACTTAACCACTTGACCACTGGGCACTTAAACCCCCTTAATAACCAGACCAATTTTCAACTTTTGGTGCTCTCACATTTTGAATGACAGTTACTCAGTCATGCAACACTGTACCCATATGAAATTTTCGTCCTTTTTTTCACACAAATAGAGCTTTCTTTTGGTGGTATTTGATCACCTCTGGGTTTTTTATTTTCTGTGCTATAAATGAAAAAAGACCGAAAATTTTGAAAAAAAATGCATTTTTCTTCATTTGTATTATAAAATTTTGCAAATAAGTAATTTTTCTTCATAAATTTGGGCCAAAATTTATACTGCTACATATCTTTGGTAAAAATAACCCAAATTAGTGGATATTATTTAGTCTGTGTGAAAGTTATAGAGTCTACAAGCTATGGTGCCAATCACTGAAAATTGATCACATCTGATCACACCTGATGTACTGAGGCCTATCTCATTTCTTGAGACCCTAACAAGCCAGGAAAGTACAAATACCCACAAAATGACCCCTTTTTGGAAAGTAGACATTCCAAGGTATTTAGTAAGAGGCATGGTGAGTTTTTTGAAGTTGTTATTTTTTCCCACAATTCTTTGCAAAATGAAGATTTTTTTTATTTTTATTTTTTTTCACACCAAATTGTCATCACAACAGGTTATTTCTCTCACATGGCATGTAAATTACACAAATGACACCCCAAAATATATTCTGCTACTCCTCCTGAGTATGGGGATACCACATGTGTGAGACTTTTACACAACCTAGCCACATAAAGAGGCGCAACATTGAAGTAGCACATTCAGGCGTTCTAGGAGCATAAATTACACATCTAATCTCTCAACCACCTATTACACTTTTGAAGGCCCTGGAGCACCAGAACAATGGAAATGCCCACAAAGTGACCCCATTTTGGAAAGAAAACACCCCAACGTATAATCTATGAGGCATAATGAGTCTTTTGAATGGTTCATTTTTTTCCACAAGTTTTTGGAAAATGTGGAAAAAAAATGAAAACGCATTTTTTTTACACAAAGTTGTCCATTTCTAAGATATTTCCGACACATAGCATGTACATAGCAAAAATGACACCCCAAAATATATTCTGCTACTCCTTCCGAGTATGGCGATACCACATGTGTGAGACTTTTACACAACCTGGCCACATACAGAGGCGCAACATTGAAGTAGCACATTCAGGCGTTCTAGGAGCATAAATTACACATCTAATCTCTCAACCACCTATTACACTTTTGATGGCCCTGGAGCACCAGGACAATGGAAACGCCCACAAAGTGACCCCATTTTGGAAAGAAAACACCCCAACATGTAATCTATGAGGCATAATGAGTCTTTTGAATGGTTCATTTTTTTCCAGAAGTTTGTGGAAAATGTGGGAAAAAAATGAAAACGCATTTTTTTTTACACAAAGTTGTCCATTTCTAAGTTATTTTCGACACATAGCATGTACATAGCAAAAATGACACCCCAAAATATATTCTGCTACTCCTTCCGAGTATGGCGATACCAAATGTGTGAGACTTTTACACAACCTGGCCACATACAGAGGCCCAACATTGAAGTAGCACATTCAGGCGTTCTAGGAGCATAAATTACACATCTAATTTCCTTACAGTCTATTACATTTTTGAAGGCCCTTCATATTTCTAACACATAGAATGAACATACCATGAATTACACCCTAAAATACATTCTGCTGAGCAAAGGGTAAACAAAAGATTACCTGTAGTTTTAGTAGTGCAGTTGTCCACAGGAGGAGAGCCCTGATCCAGGCAGCAGGCAGGGACGTGGTCATCCACAGTGAATGGAATTGTCCAGGCAGCGGGCAGGAATATTGTCCATAGTACAGGCAGGGATAATGTCCTTGTACAGTCCAGGGTCAGTGCACGTAGAGACATTGCCAGCAGTGCCAAAATATTGGTCCTGGTAGTAAGCAGGAACATGGTCCAAGTAGCAGACCAGGAAAGAATGGGGACAGGGGTAGAGGCTTCTCCCACCCAAATCTCTTTGAAGCCTCCGAGTCTCCAGACCCTAAATCTGGGAATGAGAAAACTAAAAAGTTAGATTTCTTCATCCAGAAAAACATTTCTGGAGCCCCTCACATATGTGAGACCCCTGTGTTCCCACTAGCATAGCAGGGTAAATGATCAGTCCAAGAGGCAGGCAAAAAACGTGGTCAAACAGTCCAGGGTCAGTTCCAGAGCAGGCAGAGGTAGGTACAAATCAGCGTTAGGCATAAGCTTGGTCGTATAACAGGCCAGGGTCAGTTCCGGAGAAGGCAGAGGTAGGTACAGTTTTAGTGTTAGGCAGAAGCTTGGTCGTATAACAGGCCAGGGTCGATTCCGGAGAAGGCAGAGGTAAATCGGGTTCAGTGCAGTGGCATAAGGGGTGTGGAGGAAAATTACAGGAAATGAGAATTACGTTTACCATACTTCCCTAATATTGTAGAGAAGTATGGTAACGGCGGAAACATTCGCTTATACAGAGGCCTGGTTGGGAAGGACAATCGGGACAATAATACGTGGTGTCTCTTCTAATTCCTCTTCTGGAGCACACCCGGCATTTTTTCTGACGTCTGTGGCCTGTTTCACGGGGGGGGATTTTTTCAGGAAAGTGGCGTTCGTGGAGTCTGCTCACGGAATCAGAGCGAATATTTTCTGGTGGGCTTTCAGGGTACAAAAGGGAGGAGATTACTTGTTCCTGGTATTGCAGATAGGATACGGGGGTCTCAGTAGATTCTTGGTAAATTACGTAAGTGTTGTACATGGCCAAACTGAAAAAATAAATGGACACTTTTTTATACCAGTGACGGGATTTTCTTGTGGGAAGGTAGGGTTCAATCATCTGATCGTTAAAGTCCACTCCCCCCATAAATAAATTGTAATCATAAATACAAGCAGGTTTCTGGACTGGGCCGTTTCTTCTTGGGACTTCCATGTAGGTGTCATTGTGGATTGTCGTCAGCATGTGGACGTTTCGTCTGTCCCTCCACTTGACAGCCAATAGCTCCTGGTTCCGCAAAGCCACCGTATCCCCTCGGCGTAGCCTTTCATTGACCAATTTTTGCGGGAAGCCTTTTCTATTGGTTCTTACAGTACCACATGCTGGGGTGTCCCTCCGGTGAAGATTGCGGAAGAGGGGCAAGCTAGTATAAAAATTATCCACATAAAGGTGGTACCCCTTTCCAAGCAGTGGATAAACGAGCTCCCAGACAACTTTGCCGCTGGTTCCAATATATTCTGGACATTCAGGGGGATGCAGTTGGGTGTCCTTCCCTTCGTACACCCGGAAGGCGTAAATGTACCCCGTGGCTCGGTCGCAAAGTTTATACATTTTAACCCCATATCGGGCCCTTTTGCTGGGGATAAACTGTTTGATGCCAAGCCTGCCTGTAAATTTTACAAGGGACTCATCAACAGAAATATTCTGGTCGGGGGTATATAGCTGGGGAAATTTTTCTGAGAAATAATTTAGGAGTGGCCGAAGTTTGAATAATTTGTCAAATGCTGGGTCATTTCGGGGAGGGCACTGGGTGTTGTCATTATAGTGAAGGAAGCGCAAAATCATAAGGTATCTTGATCTTGGCATTTTTGAAGAGAAGAGTGGCATGTGGTGGACGGGGTTAGTTGACCAATATGAGTACATTTGGGTTTTTTTTGTGAGACCCATTGTAAAAGTTAGGCCTAAGAAAATTTTAAATTCTGCTATGGTAAGCTCTCTCCACTCAAAGGGACGGGCATAACTAGAGCCAGGGTTGCTTACGATGTACTGCTGTGCGTAAAGGTTGCACTGGGCCACAATGGATGATAGAAAGTCTTCCGTGAAAATCAAATAAAAAAAATCGAGCATGACAAAATTATCGGTGTTCACCTGGACACCTGGCTGGGCGGTAAAAGGGGGGATATTTGCTGCTCCGGAATTAGGGGGAAGCCACAGGGGGTTTTGAAGGGCATAGGGTAGGCTGGCATGGCCTCTATCCCTTTGGGGCTGAGATGACACCCTACTGGTGCCTGGCCTTTGTTGCAGTGGCTCTTCGCTTGAGGTGGACGGCACTGCGCTGGAGGTGGATGGCACTGCCCTGGAGGTGGACGGCGCTGCCCTGGAGGTGGACGGCGCTGCCCTGGAGGTGGACGGCGCTGCCCTGGAGGTGGACGGCACTGCACTCAAGGTGGTAGTAGGCTGCTGCTCCACGCCAGAACGCCTTCTTTTCACTGGCACACGTTCCTCTTCTGATTCTGTATCGGACCCGCTGCTTGTCACGGGTTCATAGGCCGAATCCGAATCGGACAGAGATTCAGAGAGCTCCCCGCTGCTCTCATCGGTCATGCTGAGACGCTGGTAGGCCTCCTCGGCCGTAAATAATTGTTTTGTCATACTGGTAGCTGGTGAGGTTGATGTGGCGCAGATGAGCACTGGTGTGGCTCTGGCTGCACTGGTGTGGCTCTGGTGGGCACAGAGGTGGCTCTGGTGGGCACAGAGGTGGCTCTGGTGGGCACAGAGGTGGCTCTGATGGGCACAGGTGGCACTGGTGTGGCTCTGGTGGGCACAGAGGTGGCTCTGGTGGGCACAGAGGTGGCTCTGGTGGCACTGGTGGGCACTGATGTGGCACAGGCGGCACTGATGTGGCACAGGCGGCACTGATGTGGCACAGGCGGCACTGAAGGGCACAGGTGGCACTGGTTGGGCACAGGTGGCACTGGTGTGCACTGTAGTGGCACTGGTGTTTCTCTGGTTGCACTGGTGTGCACTGTAGTGGCACAGAGGTGGCACTGGTGGGCTCAGGCGGCACTGGTGGGCACAGGCGGCACTGGCGACACTGATGTGGTACTGCAGTGGCGCTGATGGGCACAGGTGGCGCTGATGGGCACAGGTGGCGCTGATGGGCACAGGTGGCGCTGATGGGCACAGGTGGCACTGATGGGCACAGGTGGCACAAGTGGCACTGGTGTGGCACTGGTGGTACTGGTGTGGCTCTGGTGGCACAGAGGTGGCACAGAGGTGGCAGATGGCACAGATGTGGCACAGATGTGGCACAGATGGCACTTGTGGCACAGATGACACTGTTGTGGCACTGTTGGGGCACTGCTGTGGCACTGCTGGGCACTGGTATTATAAAAAACTCACTGTTCGGCACTGTGAAGCTCTCCTCTCCTCTCACGCTGCATCGGTGTGAGGAGAGGAGAGCGATGAACTTGTGCTGACCCTGCAGCACAGCCTTTGTTGACATTTGTGATCGCTCTGTCATTGGACGGAGCGATCACATGGTAAAGGGCCGCTGTCATTGGCCCTTTACCGTGATCCGTGTTGCGCCGGGTCCCGTGGACCCGGCGAACACGGATGTTCCCGTGTGCGCGCCAGGGGGGGCGCGCGAGACCGTTTCTCCGGGAGGACGTCATAGTACGCCCTCCCAGAGTTATCCAACCGCCCTGCAGCCGTCATTCGGCTATGGGCCGGTTGGTAACTGGTTAAAGGAGAAGTCCAGCCTGAACTTTTTAGGCTGGGCTTCTCCTCTGGGTCACAGGAGTGCAATTCGTTTTGCACTCCTGTGACCCGTTTTCAGCAGAGAGGTCTGAAGTTCGCTCTCCGCTGCCGTCACTGCTATCTGTCGAGGCAACGCGTCATCCCAACTTCAGAAGTCTGGATCCGCCAGCTGCCTTAACTGATGGCCAGTCCTCGTCCCTGCAAAGCTCAGCTCTCCAATGAGCATGAAGGATCGGAGCAGGAGAGATGCTGACTGACGGGCAGCATCTCTCCGCTCGGGGAGGAGTGAGAACCGAGCCATCGGTGGTGTTTGATTGCTCGGTTCTAAGTGCAGAGACGCCGGGGGACAGCTGCAGCATCGTTCTGATACTGTATCCACCTAGGTAAGTATGAATATATATATAAAAAAAACTACTTCTTCTCTTTTTTAAAGCAATATTAACCACTTGCTGACTGGGCAACCATACCAAACCTCCCCCCCCCCAACACCACCACCACCACCTTCCTGCCCAGGCCAATTTTCAGCTTTCAGCGCTGTCACATTTTGAATAATTGGTCATGCTACACTGTACCCATATTAAATTTTTATCATTTTTTCACACAAATAGAGCTTTCTTTTGGTGGCTTTTAGTCACCACTGGGTTTTTTATTTTTTGCTAAACAAGAAAAGAGCAAAAATTCAAAAAAAACAAAACGGTTTTTAGATTTTGTTATAAAATTTTGAAAACGGGTAATTTTTCTTCTTTACTGATTAGCAGCACTGGAGGGCATTAAGGGCACCAATGTCCCTCTAACAGAAGCCAGTTATTGGCTTTCTTCTTTTCTTCACGCTGACCGTGTCCATTGAAGTAAGTATAGGTGGTGGGGGGGGCGCACAGGGCAAGATTCATAATGCATTGAGGTAGGAAACCTTTAGGCTTTAGAACCACTTTAATATCAGAGCCAGCAGTTGTCCATTACCTTGGTTGTGCTTTGAGGCCCTAAAGTATCTAAGACACCCCTTTTCTACACTAGCCACAGACCGGTTTAGTACATAGCCATTGAATCTCCCATAATGAAAAATGGCTGAAAAAGGTTTGTATTGAAGAGCCAGGTAACTCAGTGTGAAGCCATGGTAGGATGCCAGCTTTCCAACAAGTCAGCATATCAAATTTCTGCCCCGTTAGAGCGTTCTCTGGCAGTCTGAGACTGGAGCACACACACAGCCCTGACCTCAACCCAAATGAACAGCTGTGGATGAATTGGAATGCCAACTGTGTACCAGGCCTGATCCCCCAACATCCGTGCCAGGCTCACTAATGCTCTTGTGGCTTTAATATGAGCAAATCCTACCAACAATGTTCCAAGCAATCTGTTTGCAGGGAATGGATTCTGGTGCAGAAGGGATTGGAAAAGGGTCACTGAATCGCATAGCTGACAATGGATATAGCTGGAAGCTGTAATCTTATACCTGCGAGGTGTATGTTAAAGTAATGGTACAATGATGGTGTTCATTTACACAGTCTAATAGTTGAAGCTAAACTCCAAGCACACAAAAGATACAAATGCAGTGCTCTAATCTTTTTATTACATCATTAAATGTATTTTTTACATTAGGTGTAAGTACCTGCATTTGACTATGTATTGGTCTTTGTATATCAGAAGCAGTATGAGGAGCAGAAAGGGACAGATGAGCTCATCAGTCTTCTGCTTCTCCTACTTTCACTGTCCAGAGGGTGGACAGGGGAGCTGGAAGGGAAGGTGCAGCAGAAAAAGATCAGGTCCCTGTCCCTGCTAGAGGAGACAGTGCTGTGTACATCTGAGTACTGGATGGGGAAAAAAACCTCATATATTTCATTGGTGTAGTTCACTTCTTTGCCTGGAGTTCAGCTATAAAGCAGCTGTGGCCCTGCCTGGTCATGGAGAAAACATCCAGTTTGGCTCTCAATGACCAGAATTGAGCACCAGTGCTAAGCATGTACTTTACATCTAGTCTTACACAAGCATGGCATTCACACATTATATTGCCAAAAGTATTGGAACGCCTGCCTTTACACACACATGAACTTTAATGGCATCCCAGTCTGTAGGGTTCAATATTGAGTTGGCCCACCCTTTGCAGCTATAACAGCTTCAACTCTTCTGGAAAGGCCGTCCACAAGGTTTAGGAGGGTGTCTATGGAAATGTTTGACCATTCTTCCAGAAGCACATTTGTGAGGTCAGGCACTGATGTTGGACAAGAAGGCCTGGCTCACAGTCTCCGCTCTAATCCCAAAGGTGTTCTGTTGGGTTGAGGACAGGACTCTCTGTAGGCCAGTCAAGTTCCTCCACCCCAAACTCACTCATCTATATCTTTATGGACCTTGCTTTGTGCACTGGTCTAGATCATATGGTGGGGAGGGGGGAAATTACGGTATGGGGTTGTTTTTTAGGGGTTGGGCTTGGCCCCTTAGTTCCAGTGAAGGGAACTCTTAAGGGGTCAGCATGCCAAGACATTTTTGACAATTTAATGCTCCCAACTTGGGGATGGCCCCTTCCTGTTCCAACATGACTGCTCACCGGTGCACAAAGCAAGGTCCATAAAGACATGGATGAGCGAGTTTGGGGTGGAGGAACTTGACTGGCCTGCACAGAGACCTGACCTCAACCCAATAGAATACCTTTGGAATGAATTAGAGCGGAGCCAGGCCTTCTCGTCCATATCGGTGTCTGACATCACAAATGAACCCTATGGACTAAAGCCTTGTACACAGCATTGGATTTTCCAATGGGAGTTGTGTGTTGATAAACTGTTGGCCTAAAATCCCACCATTTGTACGCTCCATCGGACAATTGTCGGATTTTCCATGGACAAATGTTGGATGGCAGGCTTATACATTTTTATAAATGTTAGATTTTCCCATCGTGTGTACACAAGTTCGGCAGACAAAAGTCCAAAGTACAAACACACATGCTCAATCGATGCTCACCAAACACGACATTAGCATAAGGGGCCCAAAGGGTGGCGCTAAAGAGATGAAAAGCCATGTAGTACATAACTTACGTTGGTATTTGTTGGCCGACAATTGTGTGCCGTTTGTATGCAAGACAAATTCATGGCCGACGCCCTTCGGGAAAAAAGTGACGTTTTTGTCTGCGGAAAATGCGATCGTGTGTACGAGACTTAAGGCTGGGGATGCCATGAAAGTTCATGTGCGTGTGAAGGCAGGTGTCCCAATACTTTTGACAATATAGTGTTGGTCTAAAAGAAACATTCTTGGGAATTATTGGGGAGAAATTAATAAACAGTGTCTGACACAAGTTATTCTCAAATTATGCTGTTGTCCGTAGCAACTGATCAGCTTTTATTTTTCCTTTCTCCCCCATGCATTCCAGTTAAGACGGTCTGTCTAGGACAATTTTTTTTTTTTTCCGAACCCCCCCCCCCATGCCTCTGTGCAAGCCTTTCAAAATGCCTCCATGGACCGTGATCTGATTGCTTTATGAAAAGGGATTTTTTGGGGGGGGGGGGTTGGGGGGGTTGTACTGTTTGTTGTCTTTATGAAGTTATTCTTAGAGGTGGGAGTTTGCATTTACTTCATATTCCTGCATATTCTCGTGTGTGTAAATTAAACACAGATTCCAATGTTTGACAGATTAACATTGGATACTAAATATGCATTTTTAGGAAAATTACATCTCGTCCACATTTTTATATGACATTACATGTCTCCTCACTGTAGTAAGTATTTACTAAGTGCATTTAGTTCAATCTAGAGCCTGAACAAACCAAAATTATTATTAGTTTTTACATATTTGTCTAGAGTTCAGCTTTAATTTCCAATGGTTGCCTCCATCCCATATACTTTCTGCATTGGCAATAGGCTGTTGGGCGTTGGTTCACTGGCAACTCTCCACTGCCCTCTAGTGGCCATTTAAGAAAATGCTAGTAAGGCAAACTAATAGGGTCATAAATGGTTTTATATTGTATATTCTCCTAAACTCCATGCACACTTTTATTTATTGAATTGTATATCATGTGGGTGAATTACTTTGGCTGCAACTTGAAAGCAAACAGTGTTGCCAATAATAAGGGGCTTGTGCATCATACATGAGTTTACAGATCACCTGCTAGTAATACTATTACCCTTCTTAAAGCGATAAAATACCCAAAATGTAATATATTGCAGTTTACCAATCTATACATTCGGTGGCTGCATTTGTTTTCTGCCCCTCGTGATCTGGCCAGTAACGCACCTCCTGTATTTGTGAGACACAACTCTGGATAAAGGCGCACAGGAGGCACCTTTTGGACAGGCATTGTCAGTCTGAGAAGAGGGGAATGTTGGATATACTAGCAGATTTAGATACATTAACATTGAAGCTGAACCACAGGTAACACTTTAGCAGTTACAGCAACCGTTTCTTTTTTTTTCTTTTGGGATAAAGGTTTTACATAAATAAGTAAAAGCTGATCATTGTAAGCACCCCTGTCAGTATTAAATGGTTTGTCTCAACTCTGTAACTGCTGCATTTGCAAGATAGCTTATTCTTGTTAAAAACAACAGACTTATTAGCCTAATCACCAGGTGAAAAGGGATAGAAACAAAAGAAAGAAAACAAATGCAGCCATCAGATCTAAGAATTGGTAAGCTGCAATATAATAAATGTTTCCTTTTCACTTTAATAATGCTATACTTTATTAGTCATTATCTCTCGGGTCTCTTTATGTCTCATTAAAAAAAAAAAAAATACTTGGTCCTCCTTTTCTACTCCTATTCTGAAGATCACTTAAATGCATCTGTATTTTCTACTACTACATTTCTTAAGGCCTGTACACACGATCGGACTTTAACAACAAACATGCAAATTAGCTGTTTTGGAGCAACATCCGAACGTCTGTACGCTCCATCGGACAAACTTTTTCTGTTTCCATTGGACTTTTGTTGGCAGTGCGAACGCACAAACTTTCTGGCAACAAAAGTCCGATGGAGCAAAGCCTGATCGTGTGTACACAAAGCCATCAGACTTTTATACAAACTAGTGGGGAGCCCCCCCCTCCTGAACCGTACCAGGCCGCATGCCCTCAAAATGGGAGGTGGGTGCTTGCATGCCCTGCGGCCCCCCCACCCCAAAGCACCTTGTCCCCATGTTGATGAGGACAAGGGCCTCTTCCCGACAACCCTGGCCGTTGGTTGTCAGGGTCTGCGGGTGGGGGGCTTATCAGAATCCGGGAGCCCCCTTTTATAAGGGGGCCCCCACCCTATGTGAATGAGTATGGGGTACATTGTACCCCTACCCATTCACCTAGGGGAAAAAAGTGTCAATAAAAAAAAACACACTACACAGACTTTTAAAGTAATTTATTAGGCAGCTCCGGGGGTCTTCCGACTTCTAGGGTCTCTCCGGCCTCTTCTCCCGGTGTCCGGTTCTTCTCCGCTCTTTCTGGCCTCTTCTCCCGGTGTCCAGTTCTTCTCCCAGTGTCCGGTTCTTCTCCCGGGCTCCTCCACTATCTTCTGCTCTTTTGCCGCTCTCTTGCTAGCGGTGGCCCGGTCTTCTCCGTCGTCTTGTTCCCTCTTCTTTTCTTCAGATGTTGACAAGCATGCCCAGGGACTGTGATGTCATAAGGGGGTGGGGGTCACACGATGACATCACCCGGTGACCACGCCCCATGCCTATATAAGTCATTGCGCAGTGATCACACAGCATTACAGCGGGAGAGAACGTTGTGTCAACATCGAAAGAAGAGAAGAGGGAACAAGACGACGGAGAAGACCGGGCCACCGCTAGCAAAAGAGCAGAACATAGTGGAGGAGCCCGGCAGAAGAACCAGACACCGGGAAAAGAGGCCAGAGAGAGCGGAGAAGAACCGGACACCAGGAGAAGAGGCCAGAGAAAGCGGGGAAGAAGCGAACACCGGGAGAAGAGGCCAGAGAGATCCCTGAAGTCGGAAGAAGACCCCCGCAGCTGCCTAATAAATTACTTTAAAAACCTGTGTAGTGTGTTTTTTTTATTGACACTTTTTTCCCCCAGGTGAATGGGTAGGGGTACGATGTACCCCATACTCATTCGCATAGGGTGGGGGGGCCGGGATCTGGGGGCCCCCTTATTAAAGGGGGCTCCCGGCTTCCGATAAGCCCCCCCGCCCGCAGACCCCGACAACCAACGGCTAGGGTTGTTAGGAAGAGGCCCTTGTCCTCATCAACATGGGAACAAGGTGCCCCCCTTCCCCAAAGCACCCACCCCCCATGTTGAGGGCATGCGGCCTGGTACGGTTCAGGAGGGGGGGTGCTCGCTTATCCCCACCCCCTTTCCTGACCGGCTGGGCTGCGTGCTCGGATAAGGATTTTTATGGATTTTGGGGGGACTCCCATGCCATTTTTTTTGGCGTAGGGGGTTCCCCTTAAAATCTATACCAGAACTAAGGGCCTGGTATGCCCCTGGAGGGTAACCCATGCCGGTTTTTTATTTAAAATTTGGTGTGAAGTTCTTCCCCCTCATGATTCATACCAAACACAGTGCCTGCCATTGGCGGGGATCCAAGTCGGATCCCCGCACAAGTGTGAACTCGGCTCGCAAGGTGTCAATCTTGCCGATAAAAGCGGCGAGATTGACATAATATCAGATAATACAGAAGTTGACCAAAGGGTGGTGGTAAAGAGCTGAAAAGCCACATGATTTGGTGAAAGTTGGCTGGAAAAGTTCTGCTGTGTGTATGGAATACAAACTTATGGCCAACGCCCTTTGTACAAAAATCCACGGGAAAGTTTGTACAAAGTCCTATCGTGTGTATGAGGCTTTATTCTCTCCCCTGCTCTATGAAGGAATTCCTCCACTCCAATTTGTTCCCCTATCCTCTTACCTTTGTCAGCCACATTTCACTTTCCAGCTGCCATTTTTTTTAAGGACCAGTAAAAAGAACAAGAACACTTTATTTTTTGCATTAGAAGAGTCTTACAAAAAGCAGCTTTATGAGAATGACACACACATTAATAGATAAAATTATGTTTATTGTGAACAAACAATAGAAAAATACAGACATTTTCCTCATTAAGAAACATCAGATTTTAATATAAACAATTTAAAATCATCTACAATGTTCTGAACTATTTTTGGCAAAGTTTTCTCAGACAAAAGCTTTCCAGACCTTCTCTAAGCCTGCACCGTGCTTCTCACCGCTTGTGATAGATTGTATGAGCTGCATTCAGTCTCTATCTCAGAGGGTAGGCAGCTTTACAGAGGTGGAGATCTACCTGTACAACATGGGAGAAGTTAAAGATCACCGGGCACATTATCGGCTGCTCACACCTGATTTAAATGTCTAATTGCCATACTACTGTGTCACAGTCACCTGCATTGCACAGCAATCATGGGTTTAAGTCAGGTGGTGAGGAGGCAACGTATCTCCTCCTCACCCCCTATCAAATACACTCGGATCGCTTTTCAGAGGAGCAGCAGTACCTGCTGCACTTGTGAATGAGCCCTTAGTTGCGTTCCGACAGTGGCACCCTTAGGGCTCGTTCACACGTAAAGTTAGGGAGTGGTAAATCCCTGCGGTTGAGTCGCGGTTTAGTGTGAAAGCAGCCTTATGCTATTATTCCCAGTGTATTGGTTCACATTGACCTGAAGATCTCTTCTTTCCTGCTGATGGCACCACTCTGGATTCCCCTAGCCGGGATAAGAGGTGGAGTGCAGTTGGTATATTTCCGCATGGGACAGGAGCCGGCACTACAGAGGAAGCACCAGCTTATGCAGCTCTCGCTCCCTACTACAGATCCCACTTTACAAGTAGTCCTTCTGCATTGCACTCTGATGCTCTGGGATGGAGGCTCAACATGCCCAGACCGCAATCTACCAATCACCTGGCCGCAATCTACTGGTAGATCGTGCTCTACAGGTTGCTGACCCCTGCTCTAGAGAAACTAAGCTTAAAGTGGTTCTAAAGGCAGAAGGTTTTTTTATCTTAATGTATTCTATGCATTAAGTTAAAAAAACCTGTGTGCAGCAGCCTCCCATCTCGACCCAGTGATCTTGCACAAGAGATTTGGCTATCTGGGACTCTCCCTCCTGATTGGCTGAGACACACAGCAGGCACCATTAGCTCCTGCTGCTGTCAGTCAGTGAGCCAATGAGGAGAGTGGGCGGACCCGGGCTTGCGGATCCATGTCTGAATGAACACACAGAACAGTGGCTCGGGTGCCCCCAGAGCAAGCTGCTTGCTGTGGGGGCAGGAGGGAGGAGCCAGGAGAGCCGGTGAGGGACCAGAGAAGAGGAGGATCATGGCTGCTCTGTGCAAAACCTCTGCACAGAACAGGTGAATATAACATGTTTGTTATTTTTAAGCAAAAAAAAAAAAAAAAGGACTTTAGTATCACTTTAAACAGAGACACACATCTACTGCCATCCCTATCTGTATGAATGCCATTGTCTACACATGGGGCAGTGGGATATCCTTCTATTCAGTCCTCAAGAAGATGAGGAAAATAAAGTTGATGGGTGCAATTACTGCACTATGTAATATTCACTTTCATAGCGACCAATCAGGACTGTAAATGCAGTATAGCAGCTTTTGGCTGCAGTAGAGGAGCTTAGACATGCAATGCTGTATTAGTCATTGAGGTCTACTTCACCTGGACTTCTGCTTGTATAAGAGCAGTGTGAACAGCAAGCTTTGAGCAGGCGATCGCTGGCTGTGTGAACAGGCACAAATAGCTGCGAGCGCTGGCAGCCTGTCACTGAAGTGTACAAATTCAGCTGTCTCTACTATCCACGGGCTGCTGCAATCCCAGCTGCAGGAATCAGCAGATTCTGGAGATTCGCAGCATGGCAAAGCACTTGTGTGAATGGTGCCTAAGCAACGTTCAGCTCCTGTTTGGAAATCTTAAATAGTAACCCCACTTTTGTAGAGAAAAAAACCTTCCCCTCTGGGTGATCTCTGTACATTGCAAGGATTTTAACAAACTTCGTTGCAGATTCCTACCTTTTGTTATTCTGAAGAAATCCCTGTGTATCCATGTGGTAAGGTAATCTAATGGGAGCGGTTTCTTAATTATCAACCAGCTGGTTCACCTGCAGAGCACTGAGGAAAGTGGCAGGGCCTGCATCCCTTTAGACGTGTTCCTATTGGAAATATCTCACCAAAAATGACATTTTTTTTTTTTGCAGGGGATGTCTAAAATCTGACTTGTATCTGGGAAAATCAGTGGGCCAATCACACAAGCAGAAAATGATGTTTCTGGGGGGCATTCTGTACACATTCTGTGTAGAGAACACCTCCAGGTAGCCATATTACATTTAATTTTACAGAAAATTACAGCGAAAAAGGAAAGGTAAGCAGTGCTGCTTGGGCCTCCTTGTAAACGGCTCCTTATTAACAAAGGGGACGGAAGCTACTTTGTAATCTTTCTATGTCTAGTCTGTGCCAAACATGGCATAGGGAGCAAATAGACTGCTTGCTTGAGCTTGCTGTGCCTGCATGAAACAGATCTATCTGCCTCGATAATGACACAGGAAGCATTCATTTCCTCTTTGTGCCAGGGGAAGTCTCCTTAAATCTGGCCACAGGCGGTTCCAATCTTGCCTGGTTTAGCAGGGGCTGGCCAAGATTCAAATTATGTATGAGGCAGGCTGATTGGTCAATCAACTTGGGTACAACCAGCCTGTCAGATTTTTCTATATATGGTTACTGTAGCTATAGCTGGCAGCAGTAACCATTGTATTCTGCTGGCTGGAAAAGCTCCCCGCGCCCCCTGCTGGCAGAATACAATAGCGCAGCGGGAGACATTCCCACATCAACACTGACTGTGGTGGTGGTGGGAGGGGGGGAATCTAGCACTTTTCTCTCCTTCCACCTGTGGTGGAAGTAAAGAATACCGTATCATCTATGGCCAGCCTTAGGATTTGTTAACAGTAGTGGAATTTCAGATGCAGCTTAAGAATTGCATAACAATGGAAATCAGGTTGTTTTTAATGGTGCCCATTCACATCAATGTAATTCAGCATGGTGCAATTTTGGAAAAGGTTCCTGTACTACTTTGGTGTGATTCCAGCACAATTTTGGCCCCATAGAAGATGTAAACCACTTCAAAGTAGCATCCAAGTTGCCGTACATAATCGCACTGAATGTCGGATCAAAATCGGATTGCAGCCGTGTGAACCTAGCCTTATGCAAGCAATTGACAGCAATGTCAGAGGAATACAGCTCTTACAAAAAATACATTTTTTGGCTGGAGTTGGACTATTACAGATATTGAATATATTGAATATTTACTTAGATCAATAGATCACTTCTATCTATCATATATATATATATTCATATTGTGTAGCTTAATTTAAAGGTGCCACTATAATCTTTATTTTCTTCAGTCCTTTATATACAGTGGAACCTTGGTTTGCGAGCAACGTGGTTAACGAGCGTTTCGCTAACCGAGCACTGTATTTCTAAAAATCCTAACTCGGTTTGCGAGTGTTGTCTTGCAAAATGAGCAGGATTCAGGCCAAAGCTGTGTGCAGTACCGCTTTTGGCCTGAGGTGGGGGGCGCCGGAACCGAGCAGAGCCGAAAGTCACTGATCGGCGCCGTTCGGAAAGGCCCGGGGTCAGTTTGGCTGACCTTGGAAAGGCTCGTGAACGGAGTCTTTCCGAGGTTTGCCGAGGTCAGCCGAAGTGCGCTTGGGCCTTTTCGGCCGTTTCCGAGCCTCTCCGGCGCCCCCCACCTCTGGCCACATGCGGTACTGCATCCCATTGAAGTCAATGCGGAACAAATTATTTTCGTTTCCATTGACTTCAATGGGAAAAGTCGCTTTGATATGCGAGTACATTGGATTACGAGCATACTCCTGGAACAGATTATGCTCGTAATCCGAGCTTCCACTGTATGTATATATATATATATATATATATATATATATATATATATGTGTGTGTATGTATCTGAAGAAAATAAAGATTGTAGTGGCTTCTTTAAAATTAAGCTACACAATATTAATTTCAGCCATCTAATCGCACAAGTAAAATCAGTCACTGATTGCAAATGTGTGGTACGGGATTTGTATAGTGCCAGCTACTCAGGCCTATCCTATGGGGTCTATCCCCCATAAATGGAGAACTACCATTGTGTGACCATGCACTCTTTATGACACAGGGCTGCATAGCTTGCACTATAGCAATTCGAATCATACCTAGTTTTATAGAGCAGGACAAACCTTTACAATCCAACCAATTTCTTTCTAATCGCATTACTATTTACATTACATGTGTTGATAGATCTAAAGGAAATTGTACAACAAGATTGTATCGTCGGCTTCAGTTGTGCCAGGGAACACCTCAAACCCGTCATGTAGAGCAGACCCAAGAGAACACCAGTAAGGGTCTCTCTTGTGAGCCTGTGATTAGATTTGAGACACAAGCACTGCGGGGGCCCATCATGACCAGAGTACCACTAATTTAAAAAGGGGAAGGGTGTAAGGCTTTGTTTGATGGGACTCAAACCTCCTATGGCCAGCTCCACTTCCTTATCAACCTCATTGTATGACATCTGACACGATGATGATACATTGAACACCATTAGGCTGAATTGTGCTTAACCATCACCTGCCACATCATGACTACAGGTATAGTCATTAATGAGAACTAAAGTCATAAATCAATTTGCAATGATAAATGGTTAGGCTGATTAGCACTTTCTGCGTCATGTCCGGTGTAATTTGAAGCACGGCATTTATTTGTTACAGTACAATCCATCAGATGCTGACAGATAAATGGGCTGTCTCGTGACATGGAGATAGATACTACATCCACCCATCACATCAGAGAATGTATTGTTACTGAAATCAATCTATCTCTGATTGTGTGGTTTGGACATAAAGGCTGCAAAATATCTGTTTATTGCTTGTGGTAGCACTAGGTAGCTCCCATCAGTGTGTGGTTTCAATTCTTTGACATGATTCTATAAGCATCTGCCATCATCCATCTGAGCGTTCTTATGCACAAAATCCACATAGCTAAAGCCGGCCATAGATTATATGATTTTTTTTTTTCCTGCAACCACGGTAAAGAAAATCACTAGATTCCCCCATCCACATAGTGTTGATGGGGAATCCCTCCCGCGGAGCTATTGTGTTCTCCCAGCAGGGGGAACCGTCCCGGGCTCAGAGAACAGTAATTATTGCTAGTGGCTATACCCACTGGCAAGAATCGCATCCTAAAAATCCAACATGCTGATGGGTATGCTGAACATACCCAAGTTGATCAATGAATCGAATTGGGTACATGGTTTGAATCTCAGGCTGGTCCCTGCTGAACTGGCAGAGATTTCAACCAGCTATGACTGGCTTAGGCCTTTATAGCACTGTCATTTCAAAGGAACCCATCACAAGGTTACATGGAGGCTTCAGGTGGCCATACACATATTTTTTTTTTTTCATATACAGTGTGGATGGACTTACAGCGGTTGGATCTGATTGGATACAGCTGTTGTTCGGCTGACAATCTTCTGTCCAGCACCTTCAGTTTTTTAAAAGAAGAATGTCAAGTGGGAAGGTGACCACAGGGCTGCACTTATAGCGAAATTTGTCCAGTTCATCAGCAATTTTCTAAAATTCACATAGTGTATGCCCAGCATTCTATTGCTGATCTCATCCTAAGAATATAGGCAGCCTGGCCTTCTCTGGCTTCAATATTTTGAGTCACTAACCTGGAACAAGCATGCAGAATAGACTCCTAACTTCTGTCCCTCATATGGTTTCCAGGGCTGGTCTCAAAAAAATATTAAAGCTAGTGGATCAGTAGGACAGCCAGATAATGGGCATCTTCAAATGGCAGGTCATCAATGGCAGCCTCCATATTTGCTCAATAATGGTTTCCTTTAAAGTTTTTTTTTTTACAGCCAGGGAACTAACATTTTTAAAAAGGGAGCTAAAGCAGAATCTAAAGTTCTTCAATACTCCTTACTCTAAAGCTGATCCAACACTTACAAGGAAACGCCAGGATAAAATTGCAGAATGTGCCTTTTCAACATAGAAGATGCAGGCTCCAGGGCTGTCATTCTTATCCTTCCAGGTGAGTCACTTCCCCAGAACAAGCATGTGTATGGGTGAGGGCAGTTTATATATCCATATGCTGGGTTAGGAACTCTATATAATGGGGTGCGTGTGTATGCTTAATTTGTTTATGGCCAACGCCCTTTTTACAAAAATCCACAGGAAAGTTTGTACAAAGTCCTATCGTGTGTATGGGCCTTTAGAAACAGAATCTATTGAAGGAAATGTGTACAGAGAGACTGCCATTGCTGAGCTCCTCCTGAAAATGGCAGTTGCCCGTTTGCTATTGGGTTCAGTACTTTTTGGGTCAGTATATATGTGTGTATATATATATGTGTGTGTGTATTTGTACACGTGTCCACCTTAGTTCTCCTTACAGCATAGTTAAAAAAAAAAAAAAGAGACATGGACACTTGGACAAAGAAGAAGTCTGGAGTTAAATCTTTGTTCTCTTAAGGAGCTATGTACACTGCTATGCTATGTCAGATGCGCCTAGGTGTGTGTGATAACGTGTCCCCCCTGCTGGGCGCTGTGGTTCCTCCTGCTGGCCCTACAAGCTTGCTGTGTTCTGTAGTGATGTAGTGGCCAGCGGTAGGAACAATAGTACCCAGCGGGGGGATGTGTTATCCGACACCCTGATAGCAGTTGTGCCCATAACTCTACAAGAGAACAAAGGGTTTGATTCTTTGTCCACTATAACCAGAAGCACTCGTTTTACAGGGTAATTTTGTTTTTGCTTTAAAACACACTGACAGTCATAAATTTCACAGAAGTATTTAAACAATATTCTACTGATCCTCCAACTCAGAGAGGACAGTCTAGCCCCCTCTAGTGGCTGATCTCCTAACTGACACAAGGGTCTATTCTCTAATCATTGAGACTTGAGCAGTTGCATTTCTATTGTTTATCAATAAATATTTCCCTCTCCAATTAATTTAATCACTTTTTAGTGCAATACAATATGCAGCTTTGACCACAGTGCATTCATTATCCTGGTTTTCTTATAAAGTTGATTAACACTCTGAAATGCATTTCATAAAATTGTCTAAAAGGAAGACCTGTTCTTATGTCTCAGAATAACCAATGATTCACCATTTCATGTCCAGGCTTAGAGTTGTATGGGAGAAGGAATGGCAGAATTGAATATTTTGTTATAGATAACACAGATTGTTCTTTCTTCAGGTATTTTGTTTACATGCAAGGCCTCAATGGCAGCTCCTACAGTTATTATCTTTACACCTACAGTGCTGAACTTGTTATTCGGACAGTAGACATTTAGTGTGCTGAAGCAATATGGAGCAAATTCATTTAGAAGGTTCAAGTGATGTTGCTGAGGTATGAGGTGCTCTCCTAAATATTGGCCCAGCTTAAAAAATGGCTGCTGAACAATCATAGACCGAAGCAGCCACCACTACAAGCTTGGCTGCCATACACGTTACCATAATCACCTTTCATAAAATGATTTACAGGATCTTGTCTGGGACCCTCCGATTAGCCTTTTTTGTTTCCAGGACATGCGCCTATGCCTCAGTTTCTGATAAATAAATACTACAAGGGATATTCCCGGGGGGATGTTTGTCAGCATCCATTGTGAGGGGTAGTTTTGGCTTGTAGTAGAGCGTCCTGAATCCTGAAATGTGTGCGAGACTCCATAGAATAATTCTTGTAGTTGTGTCTGAAAGAGAAATGTTTAATTGTCAGGAGTTTAGCACAAATGAGCCTAACGAGAGAATTGATTTCTGGATAAATGCCATTTTACATAGCAGGCCTGTAATTACTCTGAATGTCCCACCAACCAGCTGTTTAAAGCATTACACAGCCTTGGATGACACAGAACACAGAGCAGTGCAGTTTCAGTACACAGAGAGCAGTTCTGTTTTGTAAAGTGCCATTATAGTCATTTCACTAGAATACCAAGTACAGGCAATTCTCATTTTGCAGTGCATACCATTACTGACACCTATTATTGCCAGTAGTTGGCACAACATTGTACAAGTCAGGAAACAGTCATTAAAAATGCAACATCTGAGTAAAGCTAGTCCTTAACCACTTAAGGACCAAGCCTATTTCTGACACTTGTTGTTTACAAGTTAAAATCAGTATTTTTTGCTAGGAAATTACTTAGAACCCCCAAAAATATATATTTATTTATTTTTTTAGCAGAGACCCTAGAGAATAAAATGGAGATCGTTGTAATACTTTGTCACACTGTGGGGCTTATTTACGAAAGGCAAATCCACTTTGCACTACATGTGCGCTTGGCAGTGCAGTCGCCGTAAATCTGAGGGTAAGATCTGAAATGAGTGGAAGCTCTGCTGATTTTATCATCCAATCATGTGCAAGCTAAAATGCTGTTTTTTATTTTCTTTGCATGTCCCCCTCGGATCTATAGCGACTGCACTTCCATGTGCACTTGTAGTGCAAAGTGGATTTGCCTTTCGTAAATAACCCCCTGTATTTACTCAGCAGTCTTACAAATGCAATTGTTTTGGAAAAAATACACTTTTTTGAATAAAAACAAAGAAGAAAACAGTAAAGTTAGCCCCATTTTGTATAATGTGAAAGATGCTGTTATGCTGAGTAAATTGATACCTAACATGTCATGCTTTAAAACTGCGCACACTTGTGGAATGGCGACAAACTTCGGTCCTAACAACCTCCATAGGCGACAATTTCTACAGGTTACCAGTTTATAGTTACAGAGGAGGTCTAGTGCTAGATTTGATGATATCACTACACCGTTTACAAATGTGGGTGTAACTTGCGTATGCGTTCGCTTCTGTGTGCGAGCTCGGAGCGATGGGCGCTTTACATTTTTTTTTTTCATATTTATTTTACTTTTTATTTTGACACTGTCCCTTTTTTAAAAAAAAAACATTTTGATCACTTTTATTCCTATTACAAGGAATGTAAACATTCCTTGTAATAGAAACAAGCAGGACAGGCCTCTTTAATGTGAGACCTAGGGTCAAGCAGACCTCAGATCTCACATTTGCACTTAAAAGCAACTAAAAAAAAATAAATAAAAATGGGCCCTTTAAGGCTGGAGGGCGGAAGTGATGTTTAACCTCGCTCTGGTCCTCTAAGGGCAGGTTTTCTTTGAAAGCCCACCCCTGGCCTACTGATACTCACATTTCTTTAAGTTCCCTGCTGTTCTATCCCTCCATAAATAAAAGTCCTATAAGCCAGGAGCTTACACAGGGTTGATGACAGCCTTCTCCTTACGTGACATATATGTCCTTACATGACAGTGTATAGGCCCAGCTATTGGCTGATCAAGCACAACCACTGCATCCTGATAGAAGGTCAATACTCAAAAGTACTGGGTATTTCACAAGAACTACAGGAGCAATGGAGTGCCGGGTAGCATGGAAAAGGGGAGTATAAGTTTGGGAATGGGCTTGAAAGAAACTCTATTACGTTGCCCTAAAAAGTACTGGCTAAACCATGTCTTGCTTTATGCACAGCAGTGCCATTCTGAAACAGTAAAGGGCCTTCCGCGCATACTGTTGCCATAAGGTTGAAGCTCATAATTTTCTGAAATGTCTCTGTATTCGCCAGAATTAAAGTACATCTAAAGGCTTTGTGTGACAGTATAAACAGGTCTCAAATCCAGTTACTATGTGATGCTAGAGCCTTTTAAATGGGAATAACCCGTGTCCTGTACTGTCTGATTAATATAAAAATAATTTTGACTTACCTGTAAATTTCATATCTTGAAGTATAATAAAAGGCACAGGCTTGATTTTTTTTTAGACCTTGGGTTATAGGCCGATACCTTCAGGTGACTGGGCAGTAGCAAAGTTTTGGAGGACACACACCTAGAAAAGCTCTATATAACCCACTCTGTGAGTCCTTAGTTTTGTAGCAAGCAATGCAGAATAACACAGGAATAGATGGAAAGGTGGCCAGTGTCCTATACTGTACTCCAAGATATGGGATTTACAAGTAAGGCAAAACACCTTTTATCTGAATCCGCACAGTACAGGACACAGGATTGTATTGTATTGTATTATTCATAGGCCCTGGGACATCCCCAAGCAATGAATAAGAAGGTAGGGCAACAAGGGCAAACAGAACTGTGCCAACAGGCCCAACAATAACATGGATAAACAGAGTGCTGCTGTAAGAACCCTGCATCCAAAAGTTGCATCCCCAGAAAACTGGACATCCACCAGGTAAAACTTTGAAAAGGTATGAACTGAAGACCAGGTGGTGGCCTTACAAAGCTAGGTAACAGAGGCTTGATGTCGGAATGCCCAGGAAACTCCTAGCATTCTAGTAGAGTGAGCATGTATTACTGCAGGAGGTGCTTTGTCCTTTAGGGTGTAAGCTCTTGAGATAAGTTGTTCTATCCACTTAGCAATGGTGGATCTTGAAGCAGGATGTCCCTTGTGAGGTCCTTAAGGGGTAAGATGAAAAGAGAGTCCATCTTCCTGTAATTTTGGGGTAGACTCTGATCGCTCTGATCACAACCAGAGGGTTTAAGAGCAATCTCCTTTGGGAGTAGGGCAAGACTATGGACTATGTCTTCATTGAGGTGGAGGTGACACCACACTGGGGAGAAAAGAGAATTCTGGGCGTAAGACTGCTTTGTCCTTTTGAAGAATGAGGAATGGCAGCTTACAAGAGTGAGACACTATATCAGTGACCTGTTTGATAGAAGTGACAGCCACCAAGAAGGCTACCATGCAAGAGAGGCCATCCAAAGGGAGTTCCCTGATGGGTTCAAGGGTGGTTTCTGCAGGTCAGAGAGAACCAAATTAGGGTCCCAAAGAAGCACAAGGTGCTGCAAGGATGGTTCTTACAACATCTCAAATAGAGGTTTAGCTAGAGTTTTTTTTTGGAAAGAATGGCCATAACCTTTCCCTTAAGAGCACCTAAGGCCAAGTTCTGTTTAAACCCTGATTATACTAAGGCCAGAATGTGAAGCACAGAGTAATCTCTGGAACTGAAGTGCTTTCATTGCTTTTAGCAATGTGGGAATGTCAGACTCAGAGACCCCTCTGTCTTTCAATACCTGGGCTTCAAAAGCCATGCCACTAAAGCCAGTGACTGAGAAGCAGGGCAGGACAGGGGACCTTAAGATAACAGATCTGCCCTGTTTGGAAGAGTCCAGGGTTAGTCTCCTAAAAGTCTGAGCTTGTCTGTGTACCAGGCCCTTTCTGAGCCAGTTTGGTACAATAAGATATACTGATTTCGTCTCTTGCTCTATTTAGAATTCGCACTGGAGGAAAGACAGATTAGCCTGAATTGAGTCCAGGGAATTATTAGAACATCTGAAGCCAGTACTAGAGGATCTTTGGTCCTGATCATCAACAAGGGTAACTTTTTGTTGAACCTGGCGGCCAGGATACCCACGTCCAGTATCTCCCATATCTGACTTATCACTCTGAAGATGTCAGGATGAAGGACTAATTCCCCTTGGTCCAGGAGGTGAAAAAAGTTAATCCGCCTTCCAATTGTCCACTGCTGGGATGTGGACTGCAGGGATTGCTAAACTGTGTTTTTACGTCCATGACACGATTAGGCTTGCTTCTTTCAAGGTTGCATAACTCTTGATGTCCTCTTGGTGATTGATGTAGGCCACAGCCATGGCATTGTCCCAGTGCACTTGCCCATTATGCATTAAGATAAAAAGCCCTCTGTGTGCAGCAGCCCCCAACACTTAACTGAGCACCATCTAGATCCAGCAATGTTGTAGGAATGTCCTGGCTGCCTGGGACTCCACCCCTTATTGGCTAAGACAGTAGTGCGGCGCCATTGGCTCCCACTGCTGTCGATCAGAATTAGTCAGCCAATAGGAAGAGAAAGGGGACAGGGCCGGGCCACGGCTCCGTGTCTGAATGGACACAGGGAGCTGTGGCTCGGCTCAGGTGCCTCCATAGCTAGCTGTGGGGGCACTCAAAAGGAGGGAGGGGCCAGGAGCACCAGAGAGGGACCTGAGAAGAGGAGGATCGAAGCTGCTCTGTACAAAACCCACTACACAGAGCAGGTAAGTATGACATGTTTGTTATTTTTAACTTAAATAAAAAAGAGACTTTACAATCACTTTAAGTTCTGCAGCATGTATTTTTTTTAATGGGAAGCCATAGATCTACTTTAACAGTAACCTTCACTGGAAACAGCTGAACTCTGGAGAAGTGTCCAGGTATGTACCTGTGGTCATATGGTGTACATAGAGGCTTTGTGAATTTATTAATTTATATTTTACCATGGTAGCAGTAACATGATTGTAAAAAAGTGCACTGTTACCATGACAATATGTAAGCAATCAACATCCCAAAAAAAAACCTTTCTGCAAATACTCCAGCTCTAAAATAAAATTGTGTGAAACCTCCTACAAAGTTCTAAGATTATTCTATATACACTAGTGTAAGAAAGCTGCAGTTGAACACATACATTTATATATATATATATATATATATATATATATATATATATATATATATATAAATGAACATCAGGTGGGTTACCCTCTTATCTTGATATCTTTGTTAAATCAAAGCACCGTCAGGGTGGACTCCCAAACTTCCACCATAAATAATAGAAAAACTCATGGAACGATGCTTGATGCCAAAAGAAGTGTCCTTTACTGAACAATTAATCCATAGAATATTGCAAAATACAAGCAAGCCACTGTACAGTTCCGAGCGCAACTCGCTCTTCGTCAGGCTTTTCAGGCTGTGTGTGAAAAGCAAAACCTCACTGTGTTCCTTTATCCACACCCAGTCTGATACACACCTGTGTCAATTAACTAATTATTTTATACAAAACACCTAGAAACATTCCAAAGTTACACCTTACCAAATAAAAATTTACTACCCCAAAACCATCCTAAATTCCTCAAAGGGGATAATTTACAAAACAGGTTCATCATCTTATATCCCATATAATATCATCATATATCACTTATGAAACAATTACATTATCTCACTTGATATGCTAAGTGTTTTGCGAATATTGATGAAGAATACATATATGTTACTATTCTTATATGTCTCAGAGTTCTTTCATGGATTCCGGTCGATGTTCCACTATCTAGCATTTCCAACGGAAGCCTTGTAGTCAATCTAAGGAAAATATAACATATTCAAAAATAGTCATACCTTCTATTCGATCTCACACTAAAACTTCTTTTTAAACATTCTTTTTAAACAAACTTTTTAAACAAACAGAAACAAATCATAGTCCCTATTCATACCATCCGGGTGTAGGGACTGTAATTTGTTAATCCACCAAACTTCACGTTTTTTTAATTTCAAAATCCTATCACCCCCTCTTTTGTCTTGGGGAATTCCCTCTAGAACCATAAAACGTAAATCAGTGTCTTTGTGGCCCATTTCTGCGAAGTGACGCGATACAGGTAAACTTGGTTGAGGGTGTCTAATCGTACTACGGTGTTGTGCGATACGGTCTTTAATGTTTTGGGTTGTTTCCCCCACGTACAGGAATTAACGAAACGGAATGATATTATTTGTAAACCTGCAGATAAAGGGGGTTCGGTAGTCATTATGGACCCTCAGGCTTATGAGAATGAAATTAGGCGACAATTGGATGACGATACAGTATACAAACCTTTACAATCGGATCCTACATGGAGTATTAGAAAGATCTTGGAGAGTATTGTAAAACCAGCATTAAAAGAAGGACTAATCTCACATGACCTATGTGAATTTCTACTACCAACACATACCCGTACTCCGGTTCTATATATACTCCCCAAAATTCATAAGGACAAACACTCCCCACCAGGACGTCCGATTGTGTCAGGGAGTGATTCGATCTTTGTACCCACGGCCAAGCTATTGGACAAAGTATTATCACCCTTGGTAAAAGCCACCCCATCCTACATCAAGGACTCTGGTGACTTTCTGACTAAAATTAGGGACTTACCGGGGGGCGTGGCTTAGCTATGGCCGAGTGAAGACGTGCTTTGGAGGAGCTCCCTGTCCAACTCGGCCTGCACGGATCACAAAACGCCTTTTTTCTCCAGCAACCACGGCATGAGCAACCCCAAACGATACAGAACGAGATCGTCGTCCTGGGGAACCCATCACCGGACCACACAGACGGGCATCCCACATTTTTTCAGAGGTCAGACGGACCTATCTCCCGGCGCCATAGCTGCCGCGCCACGTGGGCCCAAAACTCCTCCGCGCCGCGCGGAAACCCCGATGGCTTCCTCCACACAGAACCCAACGCCCTTACTCCTTACGGGCACGCCAGCCTTACTCTGCACGATGGAGAGACACCCGAGCAGCCAACTCATCCTGGAAGACGACCTCCGCAGCATGCTCAGGGCTCTCCCCACAAGAGCAGACCTGGAGGCCCTACCCACGAGAGCGGACTTCGAAACTATGATCCTGAGGATCGAGGAGGCACACAGGAAAGACATCCAAGAAGTAAGGGATGACTTACAAAATGTGGAAACCCGAGTCACCTCGGGCGAATCTAAGATTGCTGCCCTGGAGGTGAGGATGCAGGCGATGGAACGCTCACAGCAGACGCACACCCTGGAAGCACAAGACATGCAGCTCCACCTGGAGGAATTGGAGGACCGTAGCCGCCGTAACAACCTGAGGCTACGGGGGATACCAGAGGCCACGGGACCGGAGGACCTGGTGGCGACGGCGATCTTCCAGAGCTTACTGGACCATCCGCCACCACACCTGGAGATCGACAGGATCCACCGCACCCTAGGCCCAAAATCCTCTGACCCAGCCAGACCGCGGGACGTTCTTTGTCGCATTCACCGCTTTGCACAGAAGGAGACTCTGCTCAGAAAAGCATGGGACCAGGGAGAGATAGAATTCGACGGGGCCCGCATCCAAATTTTGCCTGACCTGTCGAGGGCTACGTTACAGCGCCGCACCATGCTGAAGCCCATCTTGGAACTAGCAAGGAGACAAGGCTGCACGTACAGATGGGGCTACCCGCTCGCAGTGACTTTCCGTAATGATCGGGCCCACTACACACTACGCACCCCAGCAGACCTACCGTCCCTTTTCGACTTCATGGGGGCGGATCCGATCCAGGTCCCGAATTGGCTATCGAGAATCCCACGCCCGACCGGCCGCTCGGGCCTGAACACGAGCAGAATCAACCCGTCTACCCGCTCACAGAGGTCCCGAGGAAGATCCCGCATCAGATCAGATAACGGTGCACGTGAGTCTTGAGTCTACTGTAAGTAACCGTGGACATTGTGCTTACCACACACCTACTCCCTTTGTCAGTTATAGTTGGGCATTCTACACCCACTCGCTCGGTGGTCCCCGAAACAGTTGGCATTCCTACCTGATCCAGGCGGTTTGTAAGCCGCCGGCTGTCCCTTGCACCCCTGCGTGCGATCGGGCTGAGCCTGCTCCCCTGCCCCTTGTGGCATGATATGTCCCGTTTACGTGACTGCCAGGGTTACTCTTGAACCACCTAACCCCCCCCGGTTGGACACAGCAAGGGACAAAATAGGCCCGGGAAATGTCTATGGGGAGACTGGAAAGTTCCTGGGGCCTACCTGGCGGCGCCCAACCCCCCCCCCCCCCTGCCCTGGATTTTCATCTGAACAGACGATATGCATGGGGGTTATGTTTGTCCTACACCCCCCACCCCCCGCCTCTCATCCACCCTGTTGTTGAAATAAGCAGTGAAGAAAGGACATATTGATTACTCCTGACCAGCAAGGGGGGTTGCGGGTGGCTGCAATGGGAACGTTATCACACTGCAGGATCTATTGGCAACAAACAAGTTCGGTGATCTTACGGAGATATGTCAGCCTTGGGAGACATGGGGGTTGCTGACTTGCCTCTCAGGGGGAGGGGGAAGGGGGACTTGGTACGGGGGTGCTTGTTGGGGAGTATAGCAATGCTTCTAAATAGCAGGGCACATATGATATGTAAGTAGATGTTAACCCGTACAAATTGTGTCGTAAATTGTGTCGTAAATAAGATGGAGAGATGAAGGCTGTGCGGGGCACTGACTGCAGTGGTGATGCAGTAAATAACATGTTTTCTGCTCCTGAAACCGGCAGCACAACGCGCAGTCTTTGCATCGCTGGAATATTACCGACAGCCATCACCTGTAAAAACAACATTTGTAAGGGGTATGCTGAAGATCATCAGAGAGGCTCTACCACCACTATTACATTCATGCAGGGTGTGTTTGCTGGTTAAGCGGGTTCATAACCCAACTAGTTGAGTAGAAATGGAAGTTTCACACGGTTGATTATAGACTGCTAGTTTACCGTTAGCATTTGATGATTACAGTGTGGCTCACGTCACACAGTAAGTATGCTCACACATAACTTCACAGTTTTAGTTTTTAGATATGCTCCGAGAGTTAAAGTTTTGTTTACCTGGAGTACCAATTATATCATAGATCCGGGGGCTTGGGGAGGACACCGCCCTCCTCCCGAGGCCTTGGCTTGACACTTCCCCACTTAGGAAAACGACTACACCCAGTTAATTCTGGTGTGCGTGGAAGAATAACTTCAGTCTATAGTAATTACCCACTCTTTGTTTTGGGTATCCGGGAGGACCTTCCTTCTCGGCGCCTGTTGCAAACAAAGTGGGCCTTTGCCTCTTTCTAAACTTTTCCCCCCTTTTTAATTAACCTCCTTTCCTCCCCCCCACCTTCCCCCCCCCCTTCATCCCCCCCCATACCTGTTATCGGTTCTCGCGGACATGGGGGTACTCAATGTGGTCACCCTTAATGCAAAGGGACTGAATGTCCCGGAAAAACGGAGAATGCTTCTAAATGAAATGAGACACATGAAAGCCGACATAGTTCTCATACAAGAGACACACTTCAGGGAAGACAAGTTCCCAATTCTAAAAAATAGGTACTACCCGACTGCATATCATTCCACCCACATAGCCGCTAAATCCAGGGGGGTATCTATCCAGATTTCCGCATCTATACCGTGGACATTGGTGGACAAAAAGTCAGACCAGGCAGGCAGGTTCCTTTTTATAAAAGGCCTGATAGGTAGCACCAAAGTAACCATCGCTAATTTTTACGCCCCAAATGAACACCAAGACACATTCATGAAACGACATCTCAAAACACTACAGAATTTCTCTGAGGGCCAATTGATTGTGGGAGGTGATCTTAACATCCCCTTAATCCCGGCAGAAGATACCTCGACAGGCTCTTCCTCCGTCACACGTGGCACCCTCAGAGAAATGTCCCTAGCCCTCCATACGGCACAGCTAATAGACACCTGGCGCCTCTTTCACCCTGGGGAACGAGACTACACTTTCTTCTCCCGTCCACACCAGGTGTATTCTCGTATTGACTTTCTCCTAGTCCCACACAACCAACTCCGGGCTGTCAAAAACACAGCCATCGGTTCCATTACATGGTCCGATCATGCCCCAGTGTCCATGCAATACGACCTCACAGACTATTTCAAGGGTCAAAGGAAACCCTGGAGACTAAATGAAAGTCTTTTACAAGACCCAGCCATAATAGCAGACATCACAAAAGAGATTTCACACTACTTTCACACTAACACCTTAGAAGAGAGTGACTTTGGCCTAACATGGGAAGCACATAAAGCAGTGATCCGCGGAGTGCTTATTAAGCACGGGTCAAGAGTGAAAAAACAAAAGTCAGCGCAATTAGCATCACTGTTTGACAAACTCCATAAACTAGAATCTGCCCATAAAACAACGCCGACCAGACCCCTGGGAAGCGAACTTGATACGATACGCATGCAAATAACAGACCTACTCCAATTCAAAGCTAAGGCAGCTCTACAGATATCCCGGAAAAAGATATACGAATCGGGCAACAAGTGTGGCAGACTTCTAGCCCAGTCCCTTAAAGCACAAAACACGGCATCATACATCCCGCACATTAACTCTCCTACGGGACGAAGAGCTGCCTTGCCCCAACAAATCACGCATGAATTTAGATCATACTACGAAAACCTATATAACTTAAACATGACTCAACCCTCTCCAGAGAAAATAGCAGAATACCTTGCGAACTCCAAAATGCCATCCCTATCGACTGAGACGAGAGACATACTGGACGAACCCATTACGCTGACAGACATACAAATGGCGATAAAAAATACTAAGCAAGGGAAAGCTCCCGGACCTGACGGACTCACACTCCAATATTACAAGACACTACTCCCATCATTAGGACAATACCTAGTTAAACTATTTAATGACCTAGGCAAAGGGAAACTACTACACAATGACACACTACAGGCCCAAATAACTGTAATCCACAAAGAAGATAAAGACCCGACCCAATGTGGTAGTTACCGTCCTATATCCCTACTAAACACAGATCTGAAGCTATTCACGAAAATCCTGGCCACTAGACTACAACAACACATAACCAGCTTAATACACCTAGACCAGGTGGGATTTGTCCCTACCAGAGAGGCGAGGGACAACACTACTAAGGTCCTGAACCTGTTTTATCACGCCACTAAGACAGCCACACCGATGGTCTTGCTCAGTACAGATGCTGAAAAAGCATTTGACCGGGTAAATTGGTCGTTTATGCTCTTCACATTGAAATACATTGGCCTGGGCGAATCCATGTTAAACTGGATTTCAGCAATATACGCAGCACCGACGGCTAGAGTAAGGGTGAACGGAGTAACGTCCGATGTTTTCCAGATTTCGAATGGCACAAGACAGGGCTGCCCACTTTCCCCCCTTCTTTTTGCATTATCATTGGAACCATTCCTCTGCCACATCAGACTAAACCTGGACATTACCGGCCTTATCTTAGACGATACTCAATACAAAATTTCAGCATACGCTGATGATTTGATGTTTTCATTAACAAATCCAATGATATCCCTTCCAAACTTGCTAAAAGAATTCTCCGAATACGGATCCCTAGCCTACCTAAAAATTAATTGGGCCAAATCAGAAGCTATGAGCGTAGGTATCCCTGACTCAATGCTCAAGCCCCTTAAAGCCAGTTTTAAACTGAAGTGGACAGACAAAGCCCTAAAATATCTGGGCACGTATATCCCCCAAACAATGGCAAAGCTGTATGAAGTGAATTTTCCCCCACTAATTACAAAAATTAAAACATTGCTGAATACTTGGCAATCGGGCCTTCACTCCTGGTTGGGGCGTGGTAACATCCTGAAAATGTCTATTTTGCCCAAAATATTATACCTAATGCAGGCCATTCCGATACGTATTCCCCCCGGTTTTTTCAAGCAAATTCAAACAATATTTACTGAATTTATATGGGCTAAGAAAAAACCCCGACTGCCTCACAAATTACTTGTCCTCCCCAAATCGCACGGGGAGTTAGCGATACCCGACATACGCGTCTACCACCAAGCAATACACCTGGGCAGACTCATAGACTGGCGTAGACACAGAGAGACTAAATTATGGACCCATCTTGAGCAATCCCACACCAGTATCCCGTTAGGAGGTACACCATGGTGCTACTCTAGTCTACCTAGGGAACTCAAACAACATCCTCTGATAGGCAACACGGCCAGAATCTGCGCTAAATTAATCTCTAAACCACACATCTCATCTCGAAACTCACCCCTAGTCCCAATTATAGGACATCCCCTATTCACCCCTGGATTACAGGATAGAGTCTTTCGGTTATTAGGGGAAACTGGAATACACTCGGCCCTGCATTTCAGCTCAGGCGGGGTTTGGAAAACATACACGGAACTATCGAGCCCGCAAGGGATATTTCGCCTAGATTTCATGCGTACTCTTCAACTCGGACACTTCCTCCACTCCATTACACCCCCCGCAGATGAAGACCAAGGACTCACAACCCTAGAAGAAATCTGCTCTAACACAGGTACTCTACCACATACAATATCACTAATGTACAGCCTCCTGATCACACCCCCCTCAGACTACATACCCCCGGGTCTGACCATGTGGGAAGAAGAATTGGGTTGTAGCTTCAACCTCACACAGAGACAACGCATTCTTCGCTTCACACACAAGTCTTCCATCTGCGCTAAAATCCAAGAAACAAACTACAAAGTTCTTTCTAGGTGGTACAGAACCCCGACACTCTTACATAAAATATTCCCTACCACATCTGAAGAGTGTTGGAGATGCCTGAGAGACAAGGGAACCCTGTTACACATATTCTGGTCATGCCCTAAGCTCTCACGGTTCTGGAAGGTCGTACATGAGACGATACAACTGTTTACAGACAGGATAATCCCAAAAGATCCGGCACTCTTTCTACTACACGCCACTGACATACCAGACAAAGTATACAAACGATCAGTCATACGACATCTGTTAGATGCAGCCAGAGCTTGCATACCTCTTTGCTGGAAACTCACCACACCACCGACTATTGACATGTGGCTTGGCAAGGTAGAAGACATAAGGCAAATGGAGGACCTGATCCATACAGCACAACATAGGGAAGAAGCATTCTCTTAAACATGGCAATTATGGACGATGTTTGTGTACTCGGCGGCGGGTCAATCTTTGAGAGACGCAGACGCGACCCGGTGAGTACACGGACACGTAAGCAGTGTCACCAGCATCCTGTGAATGGAGCCGTGATTATTCGAGCTCTGGATAATATGTGGGCCCACATGCTCGCGGGAACCTTCCCCTGTCCCTTCCCCCCCCTGCCCCCCTACCTCCCTAACTTTTCCCCCGTTCTCTCTCTACCCCCCCTCCCCCTTCACTCTCCTTCACTCCTTTCTCTCTTCCTTCTCCTCCCTGTCACTCTACCCTCAATCTCTTTTAATTTCTATTCTTAATTAATATAGAAAATAGAGGACCGGCGCAATGGGAACCAGCAGTGAAAGTTGTCTCACGTACACTTCGACCCGATGGTTCAACTCACTATAGTCATATAAGAACTGATGTATGGTCTTAGATTGACAAGCTGGATATAGTCCTGGTGAATAAGAATTTTGTAAGAATTTATATCATGATACTATACCATACGCTATACTTATTAAGAACTGTCACGAGTATTCGGAAGCTCAGATAACTTTTATTGAGAAATTGTTTAGATTGATTTTGTATAATAACTATTTTCTCTTTAAGGATCGGTACCATATGCAGTTGACGGGGGTAGCCATGGGTTCTAATGTTGCCCCGCCATATGCTTGTTCATTTATGCACGATTTTGAACAAAAACATATTTTTGTGAATGAACTTTTTTTGGAGCATTGCGCCTCTTGGTGGCGCTATATAGATGACATTTTTGTCATATGGCGGGGCAACATCGAATCACTCAAAATGTTTGATGAGATGATTAACAATATCTCACCTAATATTCAGTTCAAAATTCATATTGGCGGAAATTAGGTCCCCTTTCTAGATATACGGGCATACATAAAACAGGGACGGCTCGAAACTGACATATATACAAAACCTACAGATAGGAATCAGTTATTGAGATATGATAGCTACCATCCCCCTCATGTCTTTAGTTCTATCATTAGAAGCCAACTTCTTCGAGTGACGCGAATAGTGAGTGATACCACAGTTAGAAATGAAAGATTAGATGAAATGTGCTGCAGGTTTAAGGAGCGGGGCTATCCAGAAGAGATAATCCGATACGAACTAAATAAAATTTTGAATCCTACTGACATTCCCAATAAGAAGAGATACACAGCCGATAAACCTAGAATTCCATTTGTCTTCCAGTTTAACAGTTATAGTGATAGGATCTTTAATATATTGAGAAAACATTGGACGATACTGAAACGATCTTATCCTCATGTAGAGGAGTTTCAATTAACTCCATTGAAGGCATATCGGCGCAATAAAACTTTGCGCGATCTCTTGGTGCGATCCGAATTTAAATCAGAAAGACAGGATGAGAGGAAGATGACGTTCCTTGGTAGTAAAAGAAAAGGCTGTTACCCCTGTCTCAATTGCATTCAATGTAATTTAGTCATTAAAGGGAACAACTTCTCTCACCCTAGGACCAATAAGAAAATAATTATTAATGACTTCTATACCTGTCAGTCTTCGTACGTGATTTATATTCTTACATGCCCCTGTAATCTCCTGTACGTGGGGGAAACAACCCAAAAAATTAAAGACCGTATCGCACAACACCGTAGTACGATTAGACACCCTCAACCAAGTTTACCTGTATCGCGTCACTTCGCAGAAATGGGCCACAAAGACACTGATTTACGTTTTATGGTTCTAGAGGGAATTCCCCAAGACAAAAGAGGGGGTGATAGGATTTTGAAATTAAAAAAACGTGAAGTTTGGTGGATTAACAAATTACAGTCCCTACACCCGGATGGTATGAATAGGGACTATGATTTGTTTCTGTTTGTTTAAAAAGTTTGTTTAAAAAGAATGTTTAAAAAGAAGTTTTAGTGTGAGATCGAATAGAAGGTATGACTATTTTTGAATATGTTATATTTTCCTTAGATTGACTACAAGGCTTCCGTTGGAAATGCTAGATAGTGGAACATCGACCGGAATCCATGAAAGAACTCTGAGACATATAAGAATAGTAACATATATGCATTCTTCATCAATATTCGCAAAACACTTAGCATATCAAGTGAGATAATGTAATTGTTTCATAAGTGATATATGATGATATTATATGGGATATAAGATGATGAACCTGTTTTGTAAATTATCCCCTTTGAGGAATTTAGGATGGTTTTGGGGTAGTAAATTTTTATTTGGTAAGGTGTAACTTTGGAATGTTTCTAGGTGTTTTGTATAAAATAATTAGTTAATTGACACAGGTGTGTATCAGACTGGGTGTGGATAAAGGAACACAGTGAGGTTTTGCTTTTCACACACAGCCTGAAAAGCCTGACGAAGAGCGAGTTGCGCTCGGAACTGTACAGTGGCTTGCTTGTATTTTGCAATATTCTATGGATTAATTGTTCAGTAAAGGACACTTCTTTTGGCATCAAGCATCGTTCCATGAGTTTTTCTATATATATATATATATATATATATATATATATATATATATATAAAATTATGGAAGAACAAAAACGCTAAAAACGCACATCACGGTTTAGTGTCAAGGCACAGCCCACACGGTCTCCTCACCTACAACCACAGTTCCTAGATAACAAACACATGGAGCCTCTGAACCACAGGGTAGCAAAAGGGGGAGCATCCATTAGTGTACTTTAACACACAAATCTACCCAGGATTCCTGATCCTTCCAATGCAATTAATCAGTGAGACAAGATGTTCCAGCAGTAAAATGGTAAGTATAAAATGGCACAATGATACAGCTGCATCAAAAAATATAATAAACGTCCGCCCACAGACCTGCATTCCCATCAGACTTGTAGTATATAATGCATTCTTTTATACATATCCATTTAACGTTTGAAGTCTATTGTACTAACAAGAGCACTATAAAGGAAAGAGGTGTTTGCATACATAAGGGAGCCCCCCCACCCCTCCAAAAGCATCACCACATTATAATTTCACAATGTATGCATTATAATATAATCAATGCTTTTAATTCCAGGTGTCATACAACATATTCTCCAGTGAGAAGAAAAGTGTGTCGATATATGTTGGGTTGTACAGAGATGTCAGTACATTAGCTCCTGGGTGTCCTGAGATAAAATTCCATTACATTGTATCAATCTTTGTTAATAATAAATGCAAATTACAACATTTTCCCCAGTGGTAGCTGATATTGTATAATATCATCCTCATTCCTGAGAACATTTTCCATGGGTACAATGCAATAAGGCTCTTGTAATATAGTCATCACACACAAGAATAAGTAAGCATATGGTCAGGTAGTCGATGTTGACATTATTAACTTGCTATGGTGGGTAATGACATTATAAAGTGCAGGTGTAGGAATTGCTAATGTCATCCCAGGAATGAGGATGGATACAAAGTGTTTGTGGATATTACACACTATTATGTACCTTAGGGGAGACTGTTGTAATATGTTGTAATATGCATTTTTACTAACAAAAATAGCTCAGGCAGGATACAGTGTAATGGGGTTTTAAAGCGGAACTAAACCCATCGATTTAACAGTTTCAGAAAACAGTTACATTCCTTGCACATGCCGGGAATTTAACTGTCACATTGCATATGCTCGCAACCAACTTGTCAAACCATCAAATGGCTGGTGTCATAACTGATTAGCACCATGGCAGATGAAGATTAACCACTTTTATTCCCCGCGTATAGTCAAATGACGTCCGCAGATGGGAACTCCCATCCTGGGCGGGCCTCATATGACGTCCTCCGCTTCCCACCGGTATGGGGGCGCGAGCGCCACCAGAAGTGCCCGCTGCGTCACTGAAGAGCCGATGCGTGTGCCCGGCGGCTGCGATGTCCGCCAGGCACCCGCGATCGCTCCTGACAGAGCAGGAACGTGGATCTGTGTGTGTAGCCGCACAAATCCACGTTCTGTCAGGGGAGAGGAGACCGATCGTGTGTTCGTAGTATATAGGAACCCCGATCAGTCTCCTCCCCCAGTCAGTTCCATCCCCCCACAGTTAGGACACACAGTGAGGGAACACAATTAACCACTTGATCGCCCCCTAGTGTCAACCCCTTCCCTGCCAGTGACATTTATACAGTAATCAGTGGCTATTTATAGAACTGATCGCTGTATAAATGTCAATGGTTTAAAAAAAAGTGTCCGATCTGTCCGCCACGATGTTGCAGTCCTGATAAAAATCGCAGATCGCCGCCATTACTAGTAAAAAAAATAATAATAATAATAAAAATGCCATAAATTAATAAGCTACATTGTAGGTGCTATAACTTTTGCGCAAACCAATTAATATACGCTTATTGCGTTTTTTTTTTTTTTTACCAAAAATATGTAGAAGAATACATATAGGCCTAAACTGAGGAAAAATTTGTTAAAAAAAAAAAAAAAGGGGGGGGATATTTATTATAGCAAAAAGTAAAAAATATTGTGTTTTTTTCAAAATTGTGGACCTTTTTTTTGTATATAGCGCAAAAAATAAAAACCGCAGAGGTGATCAAATACCACCAAAAGAAAACTCTACTTGTGGGGAAAAAGGGACATCAATTTTGTTTGGGTACATCATCGCACGACTGCGCAATTGTCGGTTAAAACAACGCAGTGCTGTATCGCAAGAAATGGCCCGGTCAGGATGGGGGTAAATTCTTCCGGGGCTGAAGTGGTTAAACAAGATGGCAGCTTTCATGGCTAAAAATTAAAGGGGGGGGTTTAGTTCCACTTTAACTAGGCCCTAAGGCCTTGTTCACACCATGGTGCAGAGATATCAGTTCTTCTGCACGTGTTCTGCAAGGTCACCAAAAAACAATTGTTCTCGATGTGCCCTGTTCACACAACAACACTGGTATCACGTGCAGATTTTTTTCTACGCAGGAACCTGTAACGTGTATGCAGTTTTCTGCATGGTAAAAAAACTGACAAGACATCAACATTGGTGTGAATAGGGCACATAACTTACGTGCATGTCAACCATATCTTACAAGTTTAGGACCGCTTGCCTCATGTCGCCCTTTCTGCCCTTGCTCCCAATCACTCATAATCCTCTCTTTCCCCTGGGTCTGGACCAACCACGGGCATTCTCTTGGTGGGTCGCTAATGTGTTCTCACATGTTCGACACGTCCTAACCACCACATCACTTCCCATGGTGCTCCTACACTGGTATTGGGTCCCTGTTCACATTGCCCATGCCAATCCATCCTACAGTGACCAATGTTTCCGGGGTTGTGGCCATCGGTATGACGTTATACATATATGGTGGAAATGTCCTAGACTAATTGGCTTCTTGTCTCAGGTATTTGGCCTCCTATTCATGTTGTTTCACCTGCCCGTACCAAAAGAGGCCAAGTTATTGCACTGTCCAATTCCAGGCCTGTTTCCTTATCAGTGGAAACTTGCCACCTACCTATTTCTGGCAACCAAAAGAACTATTGCCCAAGCCTGGAAAAAGCATTCTGTCCCCTTTCAGGGGGTGAAAGATCGCATGACAGCGTTGATGACGAACAGACATCGAGCATCTGCAGGGATATTCATGCCAAGTTCCTCAAAATTTGGGAACCATAGCTGTCATATGCCTTTCCTACCCTCCCCCCAGCTAGCTTGGGCTGCCTGTGACGGATGGTCCAGATGTTCCCAAGCCCTTCCCTTTTCCCCATCTCCTGGTCTCCATCCTTCTGGCCTCCCTTTCTTTTAGCTTTTCTTACTCAGTAGGTGAGCGACCTCCCTCTCTTTATCTTCACTTTTCTGCCTGTCTTCTGTTTTCTGCTCCTCTATCCTTGTTAGTTCAGTTTTGGCTGTACATTGCACCACCTTTTGGGTTTCGATGGGCCTAGGGTTGCCCCGTAGTTATGGGGAGCCTCTCTGGGACCCCTGAATCTTGATGGTATCATTCACACATAAATTTACTACTGTTGCGTTAGCTCTCATTTTTTCTGTTTGTGTCGCTTTATTTTTGCCCTTGTTATGAGCTAATACCTGTTCCAACTTCAATGCTAGCCCCTGCCTGGGCAGAACTTTTGCATATTAACCACATGTTAAAAACGGAATAAAAAACAATTGAAACAGAAAACTGATGTCAACATGCATAAAAACTGAGAAGCGAACGAAAACTGATGTGAAATTGATGTCTCTGCAAGTGAAATCTACACGGTTTACCTTTCAGTTCCCATCAGTTTTCATGTACGTATGGTGTGAACAAGCCCTGAAGGTAATATACTAACATCTCTGTACAACCCAATACATTTATCAACTGCAACATGTTTTTCCCCTCATTGGAGAAAATGTTGTATGAACATCTGAAACTAGAAGCATTGATGATAAAATAATGCATACATTGTGAAGTCACGATATGGTGATGCTTTTGTGGGGGCGCGCTCCCTAATGTATGCAAACACCTCTTTCCTATACGACGTTATTGTTAGTACATTGGACTTCAAACATTGAATGGATTTGCATTCTATACTACAAATCTGATGGGAGTGTAAAGCCTTGTACACACGATTGGATTTTTGGCAGTGAATTGTGTGATGACAGACTGCCTAAAATCCGACCGTTAGTACGCTCCATCAGACAATTGTCCAACTTTCGGCCAACAAATGTTGGATGACAGACTAGTACATTTTCGGCGGACAACGGTCTGTTGTCAGATTTTCGTATCGTGTGTACACAAGTCCGACACAAAAGTCCAAAGTACAAACACGCATGCTCAGAATCAATGCTCACCAAACACAACATTAGCAGAAGGTGTCCAAAGGGTGGCGCTCAAGAGCTTAAATTCCACTTAGTACGTCACTACGTTCGTGTTTGTTGGCCGACAATTGTGTGCCGTTAGTATGCAAGAAAAAATCCAGGCACGCGCCCTTCGGACAAAAGTCTGACACTCTGTTAGCCAACAATCCGATCGTGTGTACAGGGCTTTAGTCTGTGCGCAGATGTTTAGTATTGTTTCGATGCCGCTGCATCACTGTACCATTTTTGCACACAGTTTTCCAGCTGGAACACCTTGGGATTCAATTACTTAGGCCTCTTTCACACTGACGATCTGTTCAGGTCCGCCTGTCAGTTTTTTAGGCGGACCTGAACGGACCCTCCATAGATCTCTATGGAGCGTCGGATGTCAGCGGTGACATGTCCGCTGACATCCGACCCGCTCCGATCCGAAAAAGTGTAACGGAGGAAAAACCCACTTTTCCATCTGTTTTCGGATCGGGTGACGACGGACACTACGGTCCGTCATCATTCCGATCCCCCATAGGGAAGAGCGGCGCAGTGTGCAGCGACGGACCTGTCATCTGACTGCTCAGCGGGGATCGGCGGAGCGATCCCCGCTGAGCAAGCGGATGTTCACGGGGCGGATCATCACGGATCTGCACCGTGTGAAAGGACCCTAAAACTGTAGAGTGCAAAGTCTGGTGCAGCTGTGCATTGTAGCCAATCAGCTTCTAACTTCAGCTTGTTCTATAAAGCTTTGCCAAAAAACCTGGAAGCTGATTGGTTTCTATGCAGAGCTGCACCAGACTGCACACTCCAGTTTTAGTAAATCACCCCCCTTGTCTCACTGCACTGATTATACATGCATTGGAAAGATCAGGAACACTGAGAAGATTCACATTTTAGGGTACACCTGTAGATGCTCCCCACTTGGATTTTTGTTGGTGATATTTGTTCAGTTCTTTCATAATTTTGTATACATATCTATTCGGTTGCAGCTTTCCTAGGCCAGTGTATATAGTGTAACCTTTGAACTTTGTAGTGAGGCTTGCACACGATTATTGAGATAGGCGCAGAAAGTGTTTTTTGTTGGATGTATTGAATGATACTTTACTACTTTGTTGCTATGTGCCATAATGAAGACTTATCTCCCTCTTGTGAATTAACAATATTTCAACAACCCTGAGAAGCTATAGAGGCAATAAAGCACCATGGTGGTGGTTCCCTATCTGGTCACCTATTAATCATATCAGCAGGGAATCCCCATTGCTCCCTCACTCCCTGAAGCCTCGTACACACGATCGGATTTTCCGACAGGAATTGTGCGATGACAGGCTGTTGGTGGAAAATCCGACCGTTTGTACACTCCATCAGACAATTGTTGGCCAACTTTCCCTGGACAAATGTTGGATGGCAGGTTTATAAATTTTCCACGGACAACGGTGTGTTGTCGGATTTTCCGAGCCTGTGTACACAAGTCCGTCAGACAAAAGTCCAAAGTACAAACACGCATGCTCAGAATCAATGCTCACCAAACACATTAGCAGAAGGTGCCTAAAGGGTAGCGCTAAAGAGATGAAAAACCATGTAGTACTTCACTACATTCGTGTTTGTTGGCCAACAATTGTATGTCGTTTGTATGCAAGACAAGTTCCTGGCCAATGCCCTTCGGACAAAAGTCAGACTCTTTGTCTGCGGAAAATCTGATCGTGTGTACAAGGCTTTAGTGTGGCCAGAGAGTGAAGTGGCTGGGAGTACAGAAGCAATACATCTCCTTACCACTTCCCTTCTATAGAGGCATTAAACACTGAGACCAGGAGACAATTTGCTGAGTATTCAGATTCCTCTGGGTCGAACCTTGGGTCACTTAAAGAGTATACCCAAAAGGGAAAAAAGGAAGGAGGTGCAAAAACTGTAATAAAAGACCGTTAAAAGTTAAAATAATTACTCCTGGTGCTCACAATATATGGAGTTTATGAATCCAGGTTTACAAGAACCATTTCAAATACTAAATCTGTACTTCCCAGGTATGACATGATGAGGAGGACAAGGAATGACCTCAGGAATGACAAAAAACAAAAGGCTAAAACATTCTTACAATGGACGGTAGATTCTAAAATGATGGTTTTGTTATGTTCTATTGCCAGCTTGTCACATTTCATATATCACTGCACTGTCACAGCCTCACTTACTTGGCACTTTCCAGCAGTTTGACAGCATCCTCCCTTCTGTCCAGCTGCAGATAGAGCAGAGCCAGCTCCAGCAAAGCATTGGGTACCAGGTACTCATCATATTTAATCCTCTTTTCACTGCCAAGGAATAAAAAGGTTTCACAGGATGGTAGTTCAGTTATATAGCCTTGTAAAAAAAAAAAGGATAAAACATTTCCTGGAGCTTTGGTAAAGTTATACTAAACTTGCTAGCAAGTGGAAGACGAGACATCGAGAGTTTCTTTTTAAAAAATGTTCTCTTACCTGCCTGCTAGCAAATGTTTTTCTATATACACAGTCTGCAGCGCATGCACGGTGTAGTGTACATTTCTAGCCTACTCCAGGCCACCAATGAAGCTGTGTGACAGGAAGATGGAACCCCAGCACACATGTACAGGAGTTACATCATCAGTGCCATCAAATGGGGAAAATGCAACAGCAGAAGGAACAATCAAGAGGCGGGCACACTAGGGAGTAAATCTGGCCATACACATAAACAGCCTGTGGGTTGACTGAAAAATAATCTAACAGATTCCTCCATCTAGCCTTACCACCTGTCAAAAAACCCAAACAGCGGCTGCATCTCATTGGAAGCTTTTCTGACCGGTACCTTTACTATTTCAATCAAAGGATGACAGGCAGAAGGGGGCTGACAGGGCCATCCACATAGTGAATTGTGGCCAGTTTCTTATGAAATGTAAACAATGCATAGACAGCTTAATGCCTCTTTCACACGAGGGATCCGTATGTCCGTTTTTCATCCTTCCGTTTTCGGATGAAAAACGGACATACATTCATCCCTATGGAGCGTCGGATGTCAGCGGTGACATGTCCGCTGACATCCGACCCCGCTCCGATCCGAAAAGTGTAACGGAGGAAAAACCTACTTTTCCATCCGTTTTCGGATCGGATCGGGTGACGACGGACACTACGGTCCGTCATCATCCGATCCCCCATAGGGGAGAGCGGCGCTCTGACAGGTCCGTAGCTGCACAGTGTGCAGCGATGGACCTGTCATCTTCCTGCTCAGCGGGGATCGGCGGAGCTATCCCCGCTGATCACTGATCCGCCCCGTGAGAAAGAGCCCTAAGTCTACTTTAATCAGTTAACATGTTTTACAGGTGCAAACACTTTATTTATTTATTTCAGGTACTTATATACCACCATCAATTTACACAGCGCTTTACATATACATTGTACTTTCACATCAGTCCCTACCCTCAAGGAGCTTTCACTCTAAGGTCCCTAACTCACATTTATACATACTAGGGACAAGTTAGACAGGATCCAATTAACCTACCAGCATGTCTTTAGAGTATGGGAGGAAACACAGGCACAGGGAGAACATGCAAACAGGCAGGTAGTGTCGTGGTTGGGATTCGAACCAGCGACCCTTCTTACTGCTAGGTGAGAGTGCTACCCACTACACCACTGTGTGATCTGAACTTTTTTTTAATTCTCTTTTTCATGATGTGTTTTTCTGGTTCAGCATATTAATTCAATTTATTTTTTTATTTTTTTTAGTAGTGGTGATTAGTTATGTAAAAACATGCTGAGGGTAAAAAGTAAAAAAAAAAAGTAAAAGTATATTTTTCTTGCCTCGAAAATGTTAAAACATAAATGGGATTTTAAGTCACCTTATTATGTTTACTATAGTTAGCAAGTTTGCGGATATATTTTGGAGCCTTTTCCTTAGGCTGGTCATTGATGTAGAGTTCCTTCTTTTATCTGGTTTAGCCAGCTTCCTGAGCGAAAAAAACAAATGGATTTCTCAATCCACACAATTGAGGTGTACACAGGAATACTACCTGCTGAGCGCGGACTTTCCACTGACAGAATACACTGATCAGTGGCTGCAGCCTATAAACACACAAACATACATAAAACATGTTTGTACATGTAAATGTGCAGCATATACATCACAAACCCTCCGGCGCATACTCACTTTACAGAAATGTATTTAAAGCACTCTTCTGCCTCATCTATCCTGTCCAGATACTTCAGGCAAAGACCTTTCAGCAGCTTCACAAGGCACTGATCATCGACCAGGAATTCAGATGCTGACATGAAGTACAAAATAAGTCAGTTTAATTATTTTCAACAGATGGTTAACATCTACAGACTCCAGCTGAGCTATTTTAGTTATTCTGCATTACCTAAGGCAACTTAAAGTGAACTTGTGACTAGGCTAAGGACGTGTAACTACATTTTTTTTTTAACAAACCGTAAATAAGCTTTAAATGAGCCAGCAATGATCTTTGTAGATGCAGGCACTGTGGACCATTTCATCCTCAAAATTCATAGCAGAAGCACTACCATTGTTAGTAACAAAGTAATTCTCCCAGCAGCTGAGCTCACCCTGCTTCCCTCTTCAGTAGTGACTTAGAATGTCAGCTCACCCTGCTACCCCCTCCATCATATGGTTACCACTTGTCTCCATTTCTCGAGGACTGTTCCATTTTGAGGGGTCTGTTTCTGCGAAACAAGCATCCCCAGTCACTAGTGTGTAGTGTGTGTATACTTTTTCTTTTTTTAACAAACAGTAAATGAGCTTTAAACAAGCCAACAATGAGGTTTGTAGCTGCAGGCACTGTGGATCAATTCATCCTCAAAATTTATAGCAGAAGCACTAACGCTGTTCATGCCACTGTACCAGCAGCTCCGCTCACCCTTCTTCCCCCTTCTATAGTGACTTAGAAGTTCAGCTCACACTGCTACCCTCTCCAGTGTACAGTTACCATTTGTCCCCATTTCCTGCGGACTGTTCCAATTTGAGGGGGTCTGTCTCTGGGAAACAAGAATCCCAAGCACTGTCCCCAGCCTCCAGTGTAAACATTGCACTGTGTAGTTGTCAACTTGTATGGAGAGCCAGCGTTTAGAGTTCAAAAGATAGAGAAAGAAAGCTGTCCTGCCAAACCTGCGCTATTGGCTACACGCTACAGAGTCCCACCACCCCATGTTAGGGTCACTGAAGCATCTGTGCAGTGCAGGGCAGATTGCACCGTAAGGGATGAGCAGTGTTAAGTACTTAATTGGGAATACATTGAAAAGATCAGTTTGGTTAACTTTAATCTGCTAGTTTCCTTGTCCATTACAGAATTGTGAAGGAGAAATGTATCCAAGGATGTTTTGACTCAGTCATACAAGCCCATGTAATTCTGCATTCCAGAATGGAAAAGGCAGTTCATTAAAGCCTTAGTTGTCAACTTATAAGATAAAGGGCGCCTCAAATTCAGACCAGATGTCTTCAAAGACATTTATTATATGTAATGCAACCGAAGACTCTCATAGACCGAAAACCTACTAGGGGAAATGGTCAGAGACCGTTTACTGATCTACAGGACTGGTTGGAGACTGAATTATGTTGTAGGGCCAATCAATGACTAGGAAAATGTTACAGAAAACTGCTAGAGATTACTGTTATTAAAGACCCCTTTGCAAATCAATGCTCCCACTACTTAGTCCTGGGACCCGAGGGTTGCACTTCAAACAACAAAGGGCTGCAGGTTGGGCACTGGGGCTTTATAGGATAAATGTTAACTAGCCTTGTATGCACTTGAGGCACATTGGATTGCAAAAATACTTGCATGCTTGATCCACTGTCTTGTGCTTTTCAGCTCACAGTACATGCTAATCATTTCTAAAAGGTGTATGCATTCACGTATGGTGTGAATGTAGCCTTAGATGTTCCACCTATTGTAATTACAATTTTGCTCCATGCATTATTCATTTCTGATCCCTTGCCCTCTGTGCATTATGTACCCTTGACATCTGTGGGTTATTTACTCCTGGCCCCTGCGCGCCATGCAGTAACTCATTCCTGACCCCTGCACTCTGTACGTTACTTACCCAAGACCCCTGCACTCTGTGCGCTACATACTCTTGTCCACTGCACTCTATGCATTACGCATTCCTGACCAATAACAGAGCATGCTCAGGTTGTATTTACTATACCAAGCTCCTCCAACTGTTACGGTAATTTGACCACACCCACAATTACCTGTGGCACACTACACTGCATAATTTCCCTACTTGTGGTTCCTAAAACATCTTGTCTTTAAACCTTGAATGTCTGCCTCTTGTTCCAAAAAGTCTGTGACCAATTGTTTAATGTTAGAAATGTGGCATGATATTGTGAGTGTGGCTACAAATGTGGGACCATGCTTTTTTTTGCTGTGGTTCACAGTGGACATGGTCAGTAGGGTGTCCCCATGTTCCATTTTGAAAATATGGTAACTTTACTTCAGCAGTGACTTGGCAACTCAGCTCACCCTGCTTTCTGCAGTGACCCATCAGCCTTCTGATCTCCAATGTAAACACAGAGCAGGAGCACTGGGATGGGAATCAAGGGGAGCTAAGCTACCAACAAAATGACATGAATGACTTCAGTGCTTCTCCTGTGAATTTTGAGGATAAATTGTTCCACAGAGCAGGCAACTAAAGATGTTAGTAAGGGGTTGCTTTAAACCTCATTTTAAAGAATAATAAGTGAATACTTGAATGTCCATAGCCTGGCCACGTGTTCAACTTAAATTGTAAGTTTACCTTTACAGAAAATCTTTGAGGTGAACCTACCCTGGACCTACTATCCCGCTGTGAGTCCCACGATCCCCCGCTGTCAGACATCAGGTCGCCTCTTCACCAGTCTGGGGATTTGAAATCCCTGCGGCTTAATTTCCTATCCATACCTCTCAGCGTGTACGTAGAGGAGGCACTCTAATTGGTCAGCGCCGTCACGTGGACGGCGCTGACCAAACAGAATCCGCCTAGCCTTAGGATTTCAAATCCTCAGACTGGTAAAGCAATGTCCCGGAGTCTGACAGCAGGTGATCACGGGGCTCTGGTACAGTGGGACTAGGGGGATGGGGAGAGGGTCCAGTGTAAGTTCACCTTACAGATTTTCTGTAAAGCTGAACTTACCCTTTAAAGACACAATGGGGAGGATTTACTAAAATTGGTGCGTGCATAATCGGGTGCAGCTCTGCATAGAAACCAATCAGCTTCCAGGTTTTATTGTTAAAGCTTAATTGAACAAGCTGAAGTTGGAAGCTAATTGGCTACCATGCAGAATCCCCATTGATGAAGTCGGAATTGACTAAAAGCTTTGGGACGTGGCTATGCAGAGCTCGGTTCATGTGTTGATCATGGGAGAGTGTGGAAGGTGACTACACTGACAATTGAAACAAGCATGGAGGTGGTGAGACTGGAATGAGTTGTTGCCTGTCTGATACCTACCCATTTACATGCAATGTACAAGATGATTTTAAATGTATCAGCTTGTGCCAGGACCGTTAAAGACAGCATGTAACCAATCACAGTTTTATCTTTATCAATACAATCGAGTACCTTTAGAATGGTGGATCTCTTTACTACGGCCATTCGCTTCCTGGATGGATACAAAGGCCCTGGCTGGGTTATGAGCCCCAAGCGGGATTGACCTTCCATAACAAGAGGTCAATAAGTTTTGGTAGGCAAGCATTTTATAAGGTAGAGGCTTAAATTCAAGACTACGCATTTTCTGGTGATGGATGGTGCACACATTTTTTGGATGGACTTGGTCACTACATGGACCTTTCCTTCTTCCTATTTTCTTGTTTTCTTTTTCACAATAAATTATGACATGATAACAACTTTATAGGGGAGTACCATGCCGAGCTGCACAAGATTCTGAGTGCTCCAGTTTTAGTAAATCACCCCCAATGACTTATGTCAGCATATGAATACAACATGCCACCTACAGTCTCTATCAACAACATTTAAAGTGATGTGATGGCCTCCCTATATATTTAGTCATTTTTGTGGTTGAAAATTGTCTGAAAATGACCAGGTGTGTGACCTGCATGCGTCCACAAAGGGAAACATATCTTATTCATAGTAACAAATAGGGAAAATCTGCTCATCTTTGAGTAAGTCTTTGGAGCATCAGAGCCTAATAAATTCTTGCCCAACAGTGACAGTACTGTACTGTACCCCTTCTCCTACTAGAGCCTAGGGTCAAGCTCCATCACAGGGAAGTTTTACAGTGAATTAAAAAATCTCCCTATGTAATAACAAGTGCATATAACCACTATAGATGCTCATTATCACCCCCTAAGAGGTCAGCTTAAACATTGATGTTCAAAAAAGATTGCTATTATAGGGCCATGTATGGTCACCCTTTTGTGACTACTTGTAACCATGAAGGCCCAACAATGGTTAATTCTGCTGCTTACAGACTCAGGGCTAGATCATTGAAGCTGGTGATTGCTGCCTGGGGTCGGTCATCTGAGGAGCCATGATTTACTCATGATGCATTGTTGGAAGCTTACAATCATAGGTCTTGGCAGCCATCTCTGAGCAAACATTGGATACACTGTATGCAGGTACTCCTAGTTACTGGCCCAAAACACAGAGTTCACAATGTGGACTGAAACGGTGCAAGTTTGAGCTCTAACTGTCATAGTACAGAAGGCAACTTATAGATGGCATGCAAGCACTCATGGTCTAGATGTTTTTGGAGGCACTGATTTATTGAGCGCCAAAAGATTGCCATTATAACCTTGCTGGCTATATACATTTAGAGACTTTAGATGGCATATACAAACAACAAGCATAAAATGTTGTAACTATACATCCTAACACTATTATTGTACATTTATGTTGGTACCTTTGATTGTATAGACTTCTGGGATTTGGGATTACCCATTTACTGAAATGATTGCAATGTGTGTCCCTTTGTTGACAGTTTTCCCAAGTATTAGAGGATGGTGTTATATTGACACCGAGGTATACCATTTATTAACTCCAATACATACTGCAGTAAACATTACATTTAGGCATCACATTATTGTTGTTGTGATGGATGTGTCATCACAGGGCATTTTGTCTACAAATATCAATCATTCCTAGACAAGTTTTGGTATTAGCCATGTTTAGGGATGCTCCAATTAAGAAAATGAATATAGACATCAGAAGAAGGGTAAACGCACAGATTCAAGCCAACTTTGTTAAGAGTACCTTTGGCCCATCTTCAGGCATAAACATAAGAGCCTGGGTCACCTAAGCATTCATGTTTATGCTACATAAATGAGAGGCAGGAGGAGCATGGAAACACTTTCAATAAAATGCTAATGTCACGGGAAACCAAAGCATGTTTTCTAACTGCCCAAGATCTGCAGGTACCTATAGGCATGAGATCATTTAGGAGATAGTTCAATGGTTGTCTTACATCTATGACAACCTTAAAACCAAGACACCAGTACCCTTTAAATTAGCCCAAATAGGTAAAGTAATAGGAATGACAACATGTCAGATGAATCCAGCAGACATCTGAATGTTTCAGCCACTGGGTACCACATGCAAAAACACCCGAAAAATGAGTGCTTGCCTTAAATTACATGACTTGCTACCTGCAGCTCCTTCCAGTGCTTCCTCTGACTGATTCAAAGTCTCCAGCATGTTCTCGGTGAGATCCCTCTGCTTCCCAATGACAGCATAGCCATTCCAGATATACATCATTTCCTGTGAAGGGAAGCACTTCAGATGAACAAATATATCCCTGACCTCTGTAAAGCATACAACGTCTAGGATAATCATCACTAAGCATACAGGTGTAATACCACCAAGGAAACGCGTAAAGAGAAATATTTTAATTTAAATTAGTTTTTTGTTTTTTTTGCATTACCTAAACCCCAACTTTGTCATAATAATACATGAAGGTGCTAGTTCCTGAAATATAACTCTCAGCGACTCCTGTGATGACATTTTGGCACCTTTGTCACCAGCTGCACAGCTGTTATACCCTCTGGATTTCACACTCCTGTTTAGGAGGAAGCAACAATAGGAAAGAGACTTCATAATGGGCAGAGGTAAATAAAATAACTCTGATTTATAGGTGTCAGTGCATTAAGATAAAAGAACCTTCTGTGTGCAGTAGCCCCCCTCAGCCCCCCTAATACTTACCTGAGCCCCATCCCTATCCAGCGATGTCCACAAGTGTCTCGGCCATCCGGGACTCTCCCTCCTGATTGGCTGAAACACAGCAGCTGTGCCATTGGCTCCCACTGCTGTCAATCAAAATCTGTTCTCCAATCAGGAGAGAGAGGGGGCAGGGCCGAACCGCAGCTCCGTGTCTGACTGGACACATGGAGCTGAAGCTCAGTTCGGGTGCACCCATAGCAAGCTGCTTGCTGTGGGGCACTCAACATGAGGGAGGGGCCAGGAGCACAGAAAAGGGACCCAAGAAGAGGAGGATCTGGGCTGCGCTGTGCAAATCCACTGCACAGAGTAGGTAAGTGTAACATGTTTGTTATTTTTATAGAAAAAAAAACAAGACTTTACAATCACTTTAAGGTTTTTCACCTTAATGCATTCTATGCATTAAGGTGAAAAACCTTCTCTGCTGCAGCTTTCCCCCAGACTCCCCCCCTTTTCCTTACTTGAGCCCATCCGATTTAACAACGTGCATGATCGCAGTGGCCCCCGCTGTTGCCTCTCTCCTCATTGGACAGATTGACTCCCGCTGCTGTCAATCAAATCTGGTGACACGGACACAGTGTCAATGGATGCAGCAGCATGACTCGAGAGCGAGCACTCACAGGTAAAGAGGAGGGGCCTGGAGCGCCTGCGGAGGGACCCCAGATGAAGAGGATCTGGGCTGCTCTGTGCAAAACCATTACACTGAGCAGGTAAGTAAAGGCATGTTGGTTATTTTTATAAAAAAAAAAAATTACAAAGCTTTACAACCACTTTAAGGTCACCTCCCTGCTCACTTAGCTGTTTCCTCTTAGCATGTTTATTAGTAGTATTTTTGCAGCACACCTGATTGGCTAACAGTCCCACCCCACCCTTTCTTCTCTCATTCTAAGCTCTACTGTACAGGGACTGCAAGAGGCTGACACCATGTCAATTTCGGGCACTTAGACAGGCCATACATGATTAATTTTCTTTTGTTCAACCAGTAAGTTGAACGAAAGAAAATTATTTGATTGCCCCGTCCACACATTTGAGTTGGATGGAGGAATCCCTCCCATGGAGCTATTGCATTTTGATAGCGGGGAGATGTCCCCACCATCAGAAAGCACTCATCAGCAGCTATAGCTGGTGGCACTGCTCGGGCGAAAATTTTCCAACAGGCTGGCTGAACAGAAGTCAATGGAGAGAACCACTTCTGTACAACCAAACTGCGCATGGATGGATTGGAATATGGCCGATCCCTGCTGAGCTGTCGAATTTCAATGCCTTTAAAAAAAAAAAAATACATTTAATATTGTATACAGTGTTGCATTCATTTTTGTCAGCGTTCATCCTAGCTCACTGACTGACCCTTTAACTGAAATGTAACCAAGGAGTAAACATAAGAGTCATACCAATGGAGGGACAGGCAGAGGAGTGTGGATCTGCGCCTGATACCTACGAGATTTCCGGATGGCAAATTTCTCGGTGGGAAGAGATTTTCCAGCTATTTTCACTTTTAAACTTGGTACCTGTCTGTGGAGGCAAACACAATTATAAGATGGGCTATAGACATGCCCAAGTGTTTGATGGAGAATCACACCATGGCAGAGTGATGTGTAGATAACACAGCCCAACAAAAAAAAAAAAAATTTTTCTTGGTGCCTCCCTTTTAAGACCTCTTCCTTGGGTTATTTGGGGCGCTGATTCAGAAAACTGTATTGGCTAGACTGCATCATCTCTGGTTTCTTAGATATAGTTGGATTTATATAATTTTTTTTAGTCGGTTTTTTAAAAGATTTTGCTGATCAACTTGTTCTTCTCTTACAAAATTTGTGTTTTTGTGTACAAGTTAGCAGATTTAGTCTACGTCTATGTACTTCCAACTGTAATTTTACATCGGAAACACTGGATTCCAAAGTGTAAGTTATTACCTGTATTATATTTAGGATCGTATAGGAGGTGTGTATATTGCCACTCATATTGTTTTTATATTTGCAGATCAAGCACCATAGAGGTTATGGCTACTTCACGAGGGTGCTACCTAAATTAGCCTGATGTATTTTGCTATATTTAAATCCTGATTTTTTGACAGGTGACCAGAGTAAAGAGTGGTATATGGCATTTATGCTGTATCTCAAAAACTAGAGCTGATAGGGAAATATTTGTGTCATTTTTGGATTCAAGGGGTCAAATATACCCAGGAACAGGTCTAACATTTGAAGCACCAAAATGTGTGTTGGCTTGTGCATTGATTTATTCATCATTCAATATAGCATGACATTGTGTGTACGCGGCATTAGACTGAGACACCATTAAAGTTCATGAGCGTGTAAAGGCAGGTGTTCCAATACTTTTGGTAATATAGTGTATGCCATATATTTATTACCATATGGTTTTTACCCAAAGAGGTTTTCATTTTATTAATTATATAGAAATGCAATCAGCGCAAAGGAACAAGAAATAACATGCAAGCTGAACACTAATAGATCTTCACAAAAATCCGTAAATGTATATATAAAAAAGGGAGTGCAGCGCAATAAAACAATAAAAACAAAATTTTCAAGTCCAAATGACAGAACCGATGAACCACAAATTCCAGAAGAGGTGAACAGGAAGTTTCCACGTGTTTAGAGAAAATACGGAAGCACAAATCTGAAGTGACAAACCCTCCACCTCCAAACTTATCGCTTAGCTCATCTCATAGAGTGAACCCGGAACTAACAGAAAGTCACAAGCGCAGATCCCTCACAAAGGGTAAGTTACAACAGATGGATCCGATCCTCCACTGCGATACCCCAGGTTGGAAACCAGGACCATATAAATAAAAAGAGATCTAAGTGCTCTCCGTATAACATCCAAAAGTTTATTAAAAACGAAGATTTCTACTCACGTGATAACAATTGCAACAATGCATGTAACACAGAACAGCGCGCTGTGTGTGAATTAGGGTGGCATCGGGTGACGTCATCCAAATGTAACTCCTCCCCCGTACGCGTTATGTTCATCAGAACTTCCTCAGGGGGGCAGAGCTACAGCGTCACCCGACGTTTAAATATGTTGCCTTGACAACAGATGCCAGAAGAAAGTGGTGAATACCACGGCTCCAGATTAACTATACCTAGAAGCCTGTCAGCGCTACAAACGTCAGTCAGACAAAAAAGCCTCTCGCTAGAGAGCATGAAATATCAAAGATAAGCGGTCGAATTGCTACAGCCCAAAAAAAGTCATATAAACAAATCAAAGAACCGGCACTTATCAGAACCTTCTAACACTGTATAAAATACAGAAAACACAGTGAGCCATTAACGTGCCCCATACAAATCCTAAAAGCAACCGGGACACAAAAAAGGACCACAATAAATCTAAAACTATTACAATATATAAAATTGGGTACAATACTGAACCCTAAAGTTTTATCAAAATATTTACCCACATATAAATTCCCTGTAAACAGTTTGATCATGCACCCGCTGCTACCCTTTACAGAGAAAAATAAATAAATAAATATATATATTACCCACATACATATATACAAAATATAAATTACATAAAAAGAATCATCTATCAGAAATAAAGCAATTTAAATCAAAATCTACATTTAATCCTTCAGGCGTTAAAACTTTAGCTTCAAAAATCCAAAAAGACTCTCTTTGGCTGAGATGACGAATGTAGTCCCCCCCCATGTCTAGTGACCCTCTCTATATCCCAAAATGTAAGGGGTTTGTCACTTCAGATTTGTGCTCCTGGATTTTTTCCAAACACGTGGAAACTTCCTGTTCATCTCTTCTGAGATTTGTGGTTCATCCGTTCTGTCATTTGGACTTGAAAATTTTGATTTTATTGTTTTATTGCGCTGCATATTTTATTTTTTTAAAACTTTATTTATAAAAGGTAAATCTTTTCTTTCAATTTTAGATATGGAAGGGTAAGAACCACTGTTGGCTTTTTATGTTTGGAAAGCTCAACTTTAAGATCTCATACACAATGGGCGTTTAGCCCTGGAAGTACCACTGAGTGTGCTGTTCGACAGCCTGTCAAACGCTATAAAACTCTGACAGCTGCTATAGCTGGTCGGGGCTGGGAGGTGCTCTCAGTGGTACTAACATTTAGGGCAGTACGCTCCCAGGGACAGATGCCCAAAATGAAGACTGCCTACATTACAAGCATTCATTGCTAGGCGCATACCACCATAAATGTACATACCGTTAGGTGCACTGCCCAACCGGCTGGAGCAGCTATAAGGTATAGAGTTTGACAGGCTGATGGCAGCGGCCAGTGGGGCTATATGTGCAGCTGCACCCTCCTCCCACAGCTAAATGTGGAAGCCTTGTGCACTGGGGCTAAGCACCCAGTATGTATGGGCCTTAAACTGGTTTCTGCAAGTGTCTCCTTTAGAAGATATTCTCTCTACCACTGTGTTGGTGACAAATGCAGGGCCAGTGCTACCATAAGGTAGCTTATGCAGCCGCCTTAGGGCGCCAGGATAAAGGGGACCCCCCTGCCATGTTTACTGAGCTCTGCTGTCCAGTGCCGGCCCAAGACATTGTGCTGCCTGGTACCAAGAATGAAATGCTGCCCCCTCCCAAAAAAAAAATCACGTCCATGAAAATAATTGGCATACTTTTTCACAGTCTCCCAGTCTATTATTCAGTCCATTATTCAGCTATATTGTTATACTCCAGGTGTTAGCAAGTAATGCATCTCTTGGAAGAGAGCAATGGAAGATACTTTCTCCCCAGCAATACAAAGCAGACACTTTTATCACTAGTGGGGTTATAGATTATATAATGGAAAATGTGGGATTGATTGAAATAAGATGCAGAGCAAATAAACAGAATATCGTAAATGCTTCTCTTCCTATCAATACATGCTCACTTTTCCTTTATTCCATGCCATACAACTGCTGGGTAAAAGGAGAATACCTGGTTCTTTCAGGCCTGCACGCTCCTGTCCCTGCAGCGCAGCTCTTGTGCAGTACGGAGGACAAAGGAGACGCCGGAAGTCTCCGAACATGAACAGCAGGAGCGCATTGCGCAGGCGCCATGTAGAACTGATGTTAAGAGACTTTCGGCGTCTCCTTTGTCCTCCGTACTACGCAGTACAGGGCGGACACTATCCGATGGGGGACTTTTCTCTGCAGAACAACGGGCTCCTCACAGTGGGATCCGCAGCGGAGCGGGCGGAAGGGGCTGGCAATTTGCCGCCCCCCTGAAAGTGCCGCCTGGAGCCACCGCTCCATCGGGTCCCATCTTAGGGCCGGCCCTGCCTCTGTCTTACCTGCAGTGCTGTCATGGCAGGTGTCGCTGGGAAGGGTGGTGAGAGCTCAGCGGACCTCCATCCGCTCAGCCTCTTGTACATATACCAGGAAGCCACATGTATGACATCACTTCCTGGACCGGAGCTGTCATTCTTTGGGATCATTGCTGGGGGAAGCAACTGATGGAACACAGTGTGGATTAGAGAGGAGACATCCAGGGTCTAATAGACCCCAGGGTGTCTACATGAAGAGAACCTTTCACCTATATGCTATCACATAGGCAGCTATTGGGTCCCTATGTGATAGCAATAAAAAATAAGTGAACAAATATTAAAGCAAAAATGTTTTAAGCATATAAAGGAGACACATGAAAAATAAAAAAAAATGTAAAAATTTTAGAACCCGCAAAAAATACATGTGTTGGTGCACCTGTGTATGAAAACGGCAATTGTCCTACACATATTATATATCAATGTGTATGCCAGAGTGAGAGCAATCATTTTAGGACCAGTGTGCCAAGAAATTAAGTTTAATGTATTTTTTACTTAATGTTGCCTTTCATAAACAGCTGCGCTAATTTTGTGTAATATAAAAATTAGAACTACCAACATTTTATGCTCTAAGGTGTCTGCTTTTTTAAACATGTAAACAAATAATGTAAACATGTAAAAAATGTCTCCAGGAGTACCGTTGTGGAGGGAACGGTAGGCAATGCACCTTCGCCCTAAAGCCTAGTACACGCGGGCCGAATGACAGGTAACATCGGCCAGTTCAATAAAAAATATCTGATAATACAAACACATGGTTGTAGAGCTCCAAGGTAACTAGTACAATATTTCAGCTGAGGATGTAAAGGTGAAAGTTTAATAAACAATTCTTGAATTCAGCTTAAAATCATATATGATCTAACCTGAAAAGTTGTACTTCATCCTCCCCGAAGGGTTTGGAGTCATTTGAGGCAAACATGCTGAGATAGGCTGCCTTCATATACATATATGTGGCCTGTGAAAGAAGTAACATGTTATATAGAACATGTTCATTAATTATAAATTAAATGAAATATTTAAAAAATGGACAAAACTTGCAAATACAGAAACTGTAAATACTTTAGTATCACTAAATGCATTTTGGATAAAGTAGGAGTGTCCCATTGGGGAGATTTCCCTTCACTTCCTCTCCTGTAGCCAGCACAGGAAGTGAGAGGAAATCCTTCCAAGTGAGGGAAACCTTGGATGTCACTAGAGTCACCAGGACTAGTGTCCTCATTGGAAGATTTCCCCTCTATTCCTGTTCTGGAGACAGCCCAAAATTTGGGAAATTCTTTCACTTTCATTCTTGGTGATAGTGGTAAATGGGACAAACCGAGAGGGTGAATCTCCCTAATAATGGGGGGGGGGGGGGGGTCACAGGCAGCAAATTATTATTTTATTGCTGTCTGCATCCTCCTTGGGAGGATTTCACCCAACTTCCGGTACCAGAAACACTACAGGAAGTGAGAAGGCATCCCCCTTAAAGTCAGTGGAAATCACAGTGTTACAGGTATTACTAAAACAGCCATAGCTATACAAATTACAACTGTAAAATGTTCTCCTCACCTTCTATCTTGGTGACCACCAGGTGAAGGAATCATTCTGACATGGACACAGACAGTAATAATAATCCCAGCAGAAGTTCCAACTCTCAAAAACTCAACAAAATGTGCTTTGATTTCCACCTTAACATACACTGATTAGCCAGAACGTTATGACCACTGACATTGATTATCTCATTACAATGGCAACTAAAAGTTGGTGGGATATATTAGGCAGAAAGTGAACGTTTTATCCTTGTAATTGATGTCTTGAAAGCAGAAAAAATGGGCATCACAAGTTTGTTGCGTATGGGGTTGCATAGTTGCAAAACGATCAGAGTGCCCATGCTGACTGGTGTCCACAGCTCAAAGGGCTTAGAATCAGCATCGGAACTGGACCACGGAGCAATGGAAGAGGGTGGCCTGATCCGATGAATCACAATTTCTTTTACATCATATGGATTACCTGGGAAAAAGAGGCACCAGGATGCACTATGGGAAGAAGGCAAGCCGGCAGAGGCAGTGTGATGCTTTGGGCGATGTTCTGCTGGGAGACCTTGAGTTCTGTCATTCATGTGGATGTTACGTGACACATACCACATGTGCTGGAAAAACAAGTTCCATCCATGGAGGCCCCATCTTGCAGGTATTTAAAGGATCTGCTGCTGATGGATTGGTACCACATACCACAGCATTCCTTCAAAAGTCTAGTTGCACTCATGCTTCAAAGGGTCAGGGCTCTTTTAGTGGCAAAAAGGGGACCTACTGAATATTAGGTGGGTAGTCATAAGGTTATGACTGTGTAAAGTGTATGTAAACCCTAACAATTAACTTCCCCTATTTGCTCCCTTTGGCCTGTTAAATATACCATTAAAGTGTTTTGTATAACTACTAAAAAAAAATTGCAAAAAAGACACAAAATATCTGTTGATCCTGCCAGAAATCAACTTATTTTTATTGAAATGAGCAGTGTCCTGTCGGCTATCCATACACGGCTTGGATTTTGGTTGCTTCCTGCTGAATCTGCCGAAATTAGCATGTCAGCACCACCTGGCTTAACAAACTTTGACTGAAAACCAACGGTCACTATTTCGTACTCTAAGCCTGGGTTCACACTATTGCGATGTGGGAACCAGCGCGATTCCAGTGCCGTTCCTGCATCGCATTTTCCCCGCAGGAAGTTCACACTACCCTCTGCGAATCGCTGTGGGTGTCAATAAAGTTAATGACACCCCCAGACTGCTTCGCAGATCGCAGTGCGAACTGTAAATTCGGACATGAATTGGAGTGCGGGGACAAGAAAGGTTCCTGCACCTTTTTTTGCAAATCCAATGCAAGTTCAGCCATACAACTGTATGGCTGAATTCGCAATGCACAGACATCGCATGTGATCGGCACAGCAATGCAGTGCAAATCAAATGTGATGTCTGTGTTCGCATATGTGTGAACCCAGGCTTACTCTTGGACCTCTCTGCTGCCTTTGATACAGTTTACAACCCCCTCCTTCTCCAAAAACTTGATTTACTAAGTCTGCGTGGCTGTGTGCGCCTTTGGTTCAAATCTTACCTATCTCACCGCACCTTCAGTGTCACTTTCAACTCTACGTCCTCTTCTCCTACTCCTTTTACCATTGGTGTCCCCCAAGGTTCTGTCCTTGGACCTCTCCCATTCTTGATCTACACATCCTCCAAAGGTCCATTACCATTTCTATGCTGATGACACCCAAATCGTTCTCTCTATCCCTAAGCTCACCCCATCAGTTTCCTCATGCATCACTGATTTACTAATATACATATCTGACTGGATGTCACACCACTTCTTCAAACTTAATTTATGTAAAACCAAGCTCATAATATTTCCTCCCCCACGTGCCCCTTCCCCTGACTTCTCTGTCAAGATCAATAGCACAACCATCAGCTCAACCCAGCATGCCAGGCTGCTAGGGGTAGCCCTGGACTGTCCTTTCAGGCCCACATCCAATCCATGTCAAAATCATGCCACCTTAACCTCCACAACATCTCCAGAATACTCCCCTTTTTAACCGGATGACACCACAAAACTTCTAATTCACTCCCTGGTCATCTTTTGCATCGACTACTGCAACTCCCTCCTCATTGGATTACCTTTACATAGGCTATCTCCCCTTCAGTCCGTCATGAATGCTGCTGAAAGACTGATCCACCTTACCAGCTGTTCAGTCTCCTCCACCCCTCTCTGCCAATCCCTCGACTGGATTCCATTCACCCAATGGGGCGGCTCTTTAATTATGCAAATTAGGTGGTCGTCTAAGGCCTCGCACTCACAGGGGCCTCACGGCCACCTAATTTGTCTGTTATCAATACTAATGTCAGCGCCGGCGGCTCCACCTCCCCCCGCTTGGACTCTGTGGCCCAGGGGCAGACTGATTGGGCACTCCCCGAGGGTACTAGGCAAATCATTGGTCAAGCATCCTGGTCCAGAGGCAGCATGTGTAGGGAGTGGAACAGCAAAGGCCTCTAGGTGCCAGCAGTGGCAAGATGACAGCACCCAGCTCCAGGTGTGATCTCAGCCAGGCGTGCAGGCAGCCAAAGGGTACACAGGGCCGAATGTCCATGTGAGGGCCCTAAAGCAGCTAAGGTAGCTGGGCTGCTCCTTCAGCCCGCGCTGCTTACCCGGCTGCCTATTCGGTTCAGCAGTCTGGGCCGGAAACTACCCAGCTGTGCTATGACTGTGAAGGGGAAGGAGCTTCAATGGATCCGATCTTTTGATGCTGCCTGGCTGACCTGAGATGAAGTGAGTTCCCGTGCAACCCTCCTGTGCTCCTGGATAGGAATAGTGGTGGGGCAGCTGCATATAGAGGAACTGATCTTTCCATATATCTCCTGCAGCCGCTGAATGCCTGATTCTCCTCCTCTTCCTCCTGCAAGCATTCAGCGGCTTCAGGAGGAATATGGAAAGATCAATTCCTCTATATGAAGCTCCCCTGCTGCTCCTCCTATCCATTTTCTTTTGCTGCCCCCCCCCCCCCGTGCTCCCCCCCCCCCCCCCAGTGCTCTCCACTTCTCCCCGTGCTCTCCACTCCACCATGTGCTCCCTGGATCCCCCCATTCTCTCCGCCCCCCCATGTGCTTCCCTAGTGCTCTCCCCCGTCCCATGCTCTCCACTCCACCGTGCTCTCCAGTCCCCCCCCCCCCGTGCTCTCCAGTTCCCCCCCAGTGCTCCCCTCCCCACCGTGTTCTCCAGCTCCCCCTCCACTGTGCTCTTCAGCTCCCCCCCCCACAGTGCTCTCCAGTTCCACCAGTGCTCTCTTCCCCCTGTGCTCTCTGGCCCCCTCTTGTGCTCCCAGGCTCCCCCCTTGTGCTTTCCGCCCCCCATGCTCTCCACCCCACCGTACTGTCCAGTCCCCCCCAACCCTCATGCTCTCCAGCCCCCTGCCCCACAGTGCTCTCCAGCCCCCATGCTCTCCATTCCCATTCTATTTGTCTCCCAGTGCTCTCTGCCCCCCCCCAGTGCCCTCCACCCCCCAGTGCTCTCCACCACTCCCCATGCTTTTCGCTCCCACCAGTGCTCTCCGCTCCCACCAGTGCTCTCCAACTCCCCCCACTCTCTTCCCCACCCTCAGTGCTCTACACCCCCCCCCCCATGTTCTCTACTCCCCCAGTGCTTTCAGCGCCCCCCGTGCTCTCCGCCGCCCTGCTCTCATCCGCCAACTACCCTAGTGCTCTCCGCCTCACTCCCATGCTATTCGCCACCCCTGTGCTCTCTCCCAGCCCCCTCAGCCCCCGCAGCTCTGCTAGGTTCCCATCTCCTTTCTTCCGCTGGCTACTGCAGGGGGATCTGACAGGGTGGAGAGCAGAGGAGGGACCAGTATCATGGACTGCTCAGTCTAAAATGCCTGGGTCTTTTTTTTTTCCAGTCCGGGCCTGGTGGGGAGGGTGAGAAGCGATGGCAGCAAGGACCAATAGCCCTGGAGGGAGAAGAGCTCTGAAGACCTCCCAGGACTGGAGGACAGGCTGGCTGGAAAAGGAGGACGGGCGGAAGGTGCAGCCGGCCAGGGACCACTCCATTTCACATCAAAAAGATCCTCTGGAAGGAGCAGAACACTGTCCCCACCCAGAATGACAGCGGACCCTGCCTGTTGCTGGCTGTCATGAACATCCTACTGGCATGGAAGGTACCGAACCAAGCATCACACACACCTTCCCACAGGCAGGGACTGCAGACTGGGACATGGGGCACAGGAGGGGATGCAGACAGGGACAGGGCTAGGGATCTCTCTCTCTATCACCCCCCTCTCTTTCTCACCCCCCTCTCTCTCTCTCACCTCCCCCCCCCCCCCGAGGCAACTTCAGTCTAGCAAAGGAGCCTGTACAACTGTGCAAGACTGAAGGTAAGTCTCTCTTTCTCACCCCCTCTCTCTCTGTCACCCTCCTCTCTCTCACCCCCATTTCTCTTTCGCTCTCTCACCACCCCTCTCCCCCTCTCTCTCTCCCTCCCCCCTCTTCCCCCCCCCCCCTCTCTCTCTTCCCCCCTCCCATCTCTTAACTTACAAAGCCATCCACAGCTACATCACTTGTCTCATCTCAAAATATCACCCAAGCCACTCTCTTCGGTCCTCCCAAGACCTCCTGCTCTCTAGCTCCTTTGTCACCTCCTCCTAAGTTTGCCTGCAGGATTTCTCCCGAGCTTCTCTCATCCTTTGGAACTCCCTATCTGTCTAACTGTCTCCTAATCTATCCATCTTTAGACGATCCCTGAAAACCCTTCTCTTTAAAGAAGCCTATCTTGCTTCTAACTAATACACTATTTTTTTACATTCTCCATCAGCTCATCCCCCACAGTTACTACCTTTTGTATCAATTGACCCTCCCTCTTCAATAGTAAGCTCTAACGATCAGGGCCCTCTGATTCCTCTTGTACCAAATTGTATTGTAACTGTAATGTCTGCCTTCATTTTGTAAAGAACTGCGCAAACTGTAGGTGCTATATAAATCCTGTATTATAATAATAATAATAATAATAATAATAATTGAAAAAATCAGGTGCCAAGGGAAAATTGACAACTGAACCATGACTGCATCCAATCAGATATAGTCACTGTTCAGGTATTCAGACAGCCGCTGGTGTTGTGAATGTCTGAATACAGCAGCCAGCAGTGCAGATTCATCAATCCATGCTTTTTGGCGTGGATGTGAAATTTGGGGGATTTCTATAGTTCAACCCTGTGGTATTATGCCTTTCATTAGAGTGTACATATACTTTAGGGCATGGTCATCCCCAGAACTTTTTTCGGGGGGGGGCATCATTTTAAGGTCACTCATGCACCACCCCTTTTCAACAATATCATTATCACATTATCACGGTCAGAGACTGCAGACGTAGTACAGTCCCTAGGATAGGTAATGGATAATGGCCAACAGCCCCTCTTACCAGACCCAGAGGAACTACAGCAGTGATCCCTCCGGCTGGACGATTGCTCACTCTGGGTTCCCCGGGGGTGACTCTGGTCAGTAGTGTAGCATGTCTGTACCCTGGTAGTGGCTCAGTCTTTCTCTCTCTGGTGGTGCTGGGCAGCTTGGCTCTTTCTGGTGGCGCTGGGCAGCTTGGCTCTCCCTCTGGTGGCGCTGGGCAGCTTGGCTCTCTCTCTGGCTTCTGCCCAGCACACTCCTCATTCTTTGTCCTGTAGCGCTCCCTCCCTCAGCTTTTTTCCAGTCTGCAGTCTCTCTATCTTTCTCTTGATCCTGCTGTTGCCTCCTCACTTGTGGAAAATGGGGTCGCCAATCTTTGGGACTACATGTCCTATGATGCTCTCCTCTCCTAGTCTTCTTTGATTGGCCCTCAGTTATGGCCAATAAGGAAGGAATGAAGTGGGCAGGAAGCTGGGTGGGGAACCTGGTGAGAGCCGCCATCTCTTCTCCCTGACAGGAGAAGGGGGGGGGGGGACCTCTAAGCCCAAAGCTCGCCTTTCTCCTGTCACAGCGTCGCCGAGTTTTTGCTGGACTGAGCAGGGAAAATATCCAAACTCACACTACACTGATGGGAGGGCTTGACAGCACCTTGATGGTGTCACCCCAGTGCGGGCTACCCACACCCGATAGCGACGCAACTGTGTTGAATTTAAGATCCTATCCTTGATTCCGGGGGGGGGGGGGGGGGCACTTGACCCCCCTTGCCCCTACCTGTGGACGCCCATGCTTTAGGGTGTCCATTTATATAAACTGACACTCCCAATTAGGCTGTTTTGGGATGATCTGGCCAATTGTCTATTGTTTATGAAGCATCAGCAGAAACTAACAGTCAAAGTTCATCAGAAGGAATAGTGAATGGATTGATTAGAACATGTTGTCTGTTCGCTGTCTGCGGAGCATCTCCTTCACTCCACCTTGCATTAGGTGACCATTTGTGTTTATTGCATTGGTTGGCATAGATAGATGTGTGTGGTTGGCTTGTGCCTGAATATTCAACCAACCTTTAGTGTTTATGGTTTGTTCCCACTAGTGACATCAGCAGAGTAATGCTTTGGTTTGGATGAACAAATATAAAAAATGTCATGAAGCCACCCTTTAGTAGTTGGGGCATTGCCAGATAAGGGAAGTGCTGCACCAATACACCTGGGCATAGGCTCAAGTTAGGGCTGTTATATAAGCCATTCTATGCTGAACAGGTCTACAGCAACAAGATAATTCACCGGCTTAAACTGATTTAAATACCTTTGACCAGGAGCTTTCCTTACTCAGAAGGTCAGCGTAGAAGTATGCCATCTTCCATTGCTGCTTGTAGGTAAAGCACCACATCAGCTGCCAGTAACACATATGATGGAACTGTTTCCAGGTCTGCTGGGCTTCACAGCACTCCTCAAACCTCTGGATGGCCTGCAGAGAATCGGAGCATATGTATGTAAGTACTACAGATGTTTAGCGTATGGTGGAGGATTAAAAAAGAGGGAGACGTTAAATGGGCCAGATGGCTTTATAAGGAAAGTATATAACTAGCACTGGCATAAAAAGGTGCAATTACCACACAATGCATAATCTTTCTCAATATAGCTATTAAAGTCTCGTTCTTGTGGATAGACTTGAGAAAGGAGGACTACCTCCGATAAAAAGAATGTTTATATAAAGGGCTAGCATTTAAAATACCATATTAGCATAGGTGTGCGCACAGGGTGTGCCAGATGTGCCTGGGCACACCCCAATCACCCTATGTGGCGCAGATTCCCCCTGCGTAAACCCCTGATATTTCAGCAAAGCCCCCTAATGGGGCTCCTGAAAAATGTTTAAAAAAAATAATAAAAAGAATACAATTATAAAAAATAAAATAAAAGTAAAAACTACTGACACCATCCACTGCCCTACTGACACTGTCCACTGACCTACTGACACCGTTAGTATTTATACACATGCATGTGTTTGAGCTTTGAGGATCACACCCAATGTAATAGGCTGTGCAAACCTATGCATATTAGGGACTGTAAACTGAGGCCGGTGCGCTGCTTGTATGGAAGACTGCATGTTCCTTTGCAGGCTATATTTCCATGCAGACTGCCCTAGCTAACGCTCACATGTAATGCTAAACCTCTATCACTAAATGAATGAAAAGGAACCAGGCTGGAGAGGAAAGGGCTAGATGATGCTGGACATTCTCCGGCCATGAAATGAGGTGGACTCTATCTGATTTGTTGCAGCATCTGATGTACACTGTGAAAAGTTCACAGTGTGCAATGAAATCAGAGGAGGCAACTTCAGTCTACCAAAGGAGCCTGTACAACTGTGCAAGACTGAAGGTAAGTCTGGGAGTTCAGCATTAAACCATTTTGGTAAAACAATAACACTACTAACTAAAATTTGGAAAATGCTAGGCAGAAATCAAATGAAATTTTATATCTGAGGGCAATGAAAGATGCCGTATGTCCGGATGCCATGGGGTTCTGCGCATTATACATTGCTGTGACCCTATTAAATATAAATCTTTAGTCTATTTTCTTACAACATTAATGTTCCCTTTAATTTCTTCTATTCTTCCAGCAAAGAAAAGGAATATAGAACCCTGGAAAGACAGATACAAAAGAAAAAAAGGTTTTAGCTATAAACACACACAGTTCTGGTAAATCCATTGTAAGATATAGCCGTACTATTTGCTTTCTGTTATTGAGTGGTTAAGTGAATAAAAAGATATGAACAAGTTAAGATAATAGAAATCCAGCACACAGATATTGATATTGAAATAAACTCATTTTGAGTTCATATATTTTACATTTTGTCTTATGTTTATAATAAATATGTTTTAAACTGTTTTATATTTTGCAATTTACTGTATATAAAAGCTTTTAAGCTTTATTTATTAAAATACAGGGTGCATCCAGGTATCTAATTTGAGCTTCAGCTATTCAGGTCTGTAAACAACATGTTTTTTTTTTCCTTTTTAAAACGCAGTTTAGATTAGTCAGGTAAATGCATAAAAAGTAGAAAAGGTGATGTAAAAAAAAAAATTCTGACAAAAAAGGAAATCTTTTTTTTTTTTTTCCTTAGTCCTGAAAGTAATACATACTGTACGATCGTATACAAAATAATTAAACATTTTCTAAAGTCTATAAGAAATGATTGAAATGACTGCATCATATGTTGATGTGGTGTATTCAGAAGAAGTCAGGAAACTTTAACACGTAGTATACAGGGCTACAGCAGTAGATGGAACAAGGATTGGGGGGAGGGGGGGGATCTCCTCACTGGGATCCCTTATTGTTTTTTAAGCAACTGAGCTAACATTTTGATAGCAAATTAAACGTAAACCCTAACCTTTTCTAATATGCATTAATGAGTGCGACTGACATATTAATATTTAATAGCAGCTCAGCTGGGCACTCTGCATTTCAAAGAATATGTTAAATGAAACAAACAGTACTTCCTATAATGATAGCGCCAATGTAAAATAAAGCATTCATACAAGAGAAGTAACAGTAGCAGCCACATATCAGGTTTCTATAGCCAGGTGATAACCAATTGGTAAGAAAAAAAGGGTTGCTTCCCTTTACATCAGTGCCCCCCCCCCCCCCTTACATCAGTGTCTTCAGTATCTCCCTTCAAATCACATCCCCCCTTTACATCACAGTTTCCATTCATATCACAGACCCCTCTACATCAGTGTCCTCAGTCCCCCTTTCACATCACAATCTCCCGTTTACATCACAGTCCCCTATTCACATCAGTATCCTCAGTCCCCCCTTTACATCACAATCTCCCCTTTACATCACAGTCCCCTATTCACATCAGTATCCTCAGTCCCCTGTTCACATCACAGCCCCCCTTTACATAATCATAGATCCCTGCACAGCCCGCCCCCCCCCATCAGTGTTCTTAGTGTCTTCGCCCCCCTTCATATAACAGCACCCATGTCTTATCACAATCCACCCATCCCCATATCAGTGTCCTCAGTACTCCCTTCGCATCACCGCCCCTCTTTATATCACAGACCTTCTTCACATGACTGCCCGCCACCCCCCTTTAAATCACAGGCCCCCCTACACATCACCGTACCCCCCTTTACATTAAAGTCCACTTTTACATCAGTGTCCTCAGCCCCCCTGTTTACATTACAGCCCCCTCTACCTCAGTGTCCTCAGCCCCACCCCCGTTTACATCACGGTCCCCCTTTTACATCAGTGTTCTCATTGCCCCTTCACATCACAGTCCTTCCCCCCATTAAAATCACAGTCCCCTTCACATCACAGTCACCCCTTCTCCCCACCATCACAGGCCCTTCTTTATATCAATTTCCTCAGCAGGTCTGGACAGACAGGAGCTACTGAAATGTTTGTTAACTAACAGGTGACTGATTGCTAGGACTGCCCTCTGAGAGTCTAGCTTCCCATTTAGTCCTCCTGCCTTGTGTTTTACAATGGACAGATTCCATAGCCGCCATTCAGTCCTATAGTGGATATGGTGTCCATCCACTGTCTTCACTGTCAACCACAAAGGTAGGCAGACTTGCTGGGGAACTAGTCTCAGAGTTCCTCATCAGATGCCACCCACACCATGACAAAACTTCATGGTGGCTATGCCTGTCTGACGGGCACAGTGGCTGGCAGAGATTTTATCAGGCTCAGCGCTAGTGAGCTGTACTGAAAACAGAATGTTTGCTATGGATGGTCTGGCCTCAGTGTCCACTGCCTCCTGTGACCAATTCATGTACCTGTTCCAAAAAGGATAGACAGAGCGATAAATAGATCGATAAATTGATAGATAGATAGATAGATAGATAGATAGATAGATAGATAGATAGATAGATAGATAGATAGATAGATAGATAGATAGATAGATAGATAGATAGATAGATAGGTTATTATTTTGGAAACGTAAGCTGATCCTCCCTTACCTTGGGATAGCGTTTGAGATATGGGTGTAGCAGATTCTCTGCTTCCTCTACATTTCCTTTACCAGTACCTGGATGCAGATAACAGAAATACATTGTAGTATAAATAGAAGAAATGCAGACATAGGTAGGAACCAGGCCTCAAATGACATCCAAGCAAACCTAAAACAATTGTTGGCCAACAATCACGAATGTAGTGACGTACTACATGGTGTTTCAGCTATTTAGCGCCACCCTTTGGGCTCCTCCTGCTAATTTTGTGTTAGTAGAAGTTTGGTGAGTGTTGATTCGCGCTTTTCATTTTGCGCTTTTCATTTCGTGCTTATCAGTTTGTTTCTGAACGGCCATTCGTCAACCAGACATGTTGCGGAATCGGAGGAGATAACGTGTTATTTATTATTGGCCTTGGAGTTATTGCTTTGACATTATTTTTTTGGTTGAATAATAATGATTTGATTTGGTGTATTTTCTATATTTTTGGATGCATAGAATGCACTTTTTGGTTAAGTTCTATTGGCAGATAGCATGTCTAATTTTATTTGTTTTCTTTTTTTAATGCACAATAAAAAAATTGTGTAGAATAATACTTGGCTGTGTGTTTTACTTCAAATGACAGTTTGGGAGTAGACAGTTACATTTAAAAAAATACAAAGTAAAATTAACAAGGGACACCAACATAGTTGTATCTTTGATCCTAAAAACTACGAGATAATGGTGTTGTGGTAACTTGCCCAAATAAAATAAAAAAACATAATAATATTATTCTTGATATCACTAGAAAAAAAAAGCCTTTGAAAATTTGCAATAGTTCCATCAGTATCACCAGCAAAGCATCTTCATTATTATCCCATTAAAGAAGAAGAGAATTGTGCACTGCGTTTTGAGATTTCATAATTTGCCACATCACGAATGTTAATTCTCCATTACGAATGCTAGTTTACAAAACCGACCTCTTCTGCTTTCGAGCATGCGTGTTTGTACTTTGGCCGTTTGTCCGACTGACTTGTGTACACACGCTCAGAAAATCCGACAACAGACATTTGTCCGCGGAAAATTTTAAAACCTGCTAGCCAACATTTGTCAGCGGAAAATCCGTCAAAAATTGTCCGATGGAGCGTACAGTCAAATTTTCCGCCAACAGCCTGTCATCACACATTTCCCATCAGAAAATCCATTCTTTACATTTGCCAGAAGGACTGGGTTGCTGGTGAGAACATTTAAGGTGTTATGAGTTGCTTTAAAACCAGCACTGACCACCTTCTTGATCAACTGATCCCTGAACTTCAGGCTGTGGAGCACATATGCATCTTCCCCCCTGCCTTCCACATTGCCAGTGCCTCAGAGACCCTATGCTTTGCGCTCTAACCTGGGGGCCATAACTTTCATAAAGTTGATATTAGTTCGGGGGATGTGGTTGTGGATCATGGAGGTGGGCAAGCTGCATGTACTCTATGGTGTCTGCTGTACACTGTAATAAAGTGAACCTGAACTTTGCCCAAAAAGGACAAACCAACAAGTTTACTTGAAATCTGCCCCCCCAGCATGCTATATTTACCATCTTTTGTTCCCCTGCCTCTCTGGTTCCCGCTGGAGAAAAAGTCCTGTGTAAATTCCAAGTTAATCCCAGACATAGATTACACAGGGTTGAGGACCCTCTACTACCCCCATGTGACAGTGTTGGGCCAATCAAAAGGCATAAGTACTGTCACATAGTAGATATTTTTCCCCATACCCAGAAGTACTGAGAATTTATCTTCACTCCTAAAAATGAATGGAGTGGCGAGGGTAAAGTTGCTATCAGGCTGCATTAAAAAATCACAGCTTTACTTTTATGTTATTTTACCAGCTGTAGGTATATTACTGAATCACTTTACATAGCTTTGGTCTAAACTGGCATGAGAACAAGTATGCTTACTTCTGCGGGATGTCTGGGTAAGTGTAGGGTAGACATTAGAGTGTAAGCTGTTATACTCTATAAAATGCCTTGTAATAAGCTGGTATTAAACAAACAGATTAAGTTAATTTGTGAAGTGCACTCACCTAATACAAAGCTCAGGAAGGTGTGATAGCAAAGAAGTAGAAGAGTGCAGAGCAAGGCCCGGAAACTGTGATCCGCTGCCCCCTCCTGAAGCTGCATCAGCCCATAATCCTGTGGGAATTTAAATATCGTTAGGCACTAATAACAGTGTCTTAACTATTGCCCGGGAGCATGAAATAATGTATTAAATAAACTATCCAATCAAGCTTGGAAGGCAAACTTTGCAGAGCATACAGGGAACTAAATATAATTTCAAAACCAATGAAAAGTCTACAGATAAATAAATATGGCACCTGAATGAAGGGGCTGGGGACATGTGTACAGAAGAATATCTATATGGTTTAGGCAAAAAATATTTGCATATACATAATTCACCAAATATTGTTCTTTGTCTTTTCTGGAATGTTCTGTGCTGTTTTAAGGGCTTGTCTCCACTGGCAGCATTTTGGGCAGATTTCATGCGTTTTTCCCCCAATATGTAGGTATTCTGCTTTTCAGACATTTATACCTGAATGCATAGGGCCCTAAACTTGAGTACCACTCAGTGCAGTGTTCAGTCCCATCCTGCATATTTCAGCCTGCCATTCACTTTCACAGGCTGCAAGCAATGGGGTTGGATGGTTCACTTGTGCCTACTGGGCAAACTAAAATTCTGGGATTGCATGCACAGCAGCTAAATGCCCCATGTGCAACAGGCCTAATTGGGTGAATGTTTTATTGAAATATTGTAAAAGCTTGTTTATCGGACACTTAAAGTTCACATACCCAGAAGAAGAAATGGATTAAAAAAACATTCCATAACTTCTATGTGAAATGTCGCTTCTCAGCATAGGGGTATGTTAGTCTTGTACGAATGTCTAATAAACACAATATAAATTGTTTGGCTTTGGCTGGAGTCCCTCTTTAAAGAATATCTAAACCCAAGAACCAAAAAATGTAATATATTGCAGCTTATCAGGTGTAAGATGTGAAGGCTGCATTATTTATTATTTTACAAGCTACAAACATCTTAAAAAATAAAACCAACAAGAGTGCACCGACCTATTACGATAAAATTACTTTAATTAGCCTAAAATCAAATAGTTATAAAATGCATTCACAATGGTTAAGAATGAGAATGTGGCAAAATTGCAGTCCTATTGGGGTCACAGATAAGTGCTGCTCATTCTTATACATTGTGAGTGCATTTTATTACTATTAGGCTGATTAAGGTAACTTTGTTAGGTCAAGGCACTCTTGTTGGTTTTATTTTTGATTATAATATTGGCGGTTGCTTTCGAGCCATATGCAGAGCTTGTGTGTTGTATTTCCTAACTGGATCCTTTTATTTTTCTGCCTTTCTGGTTATTTGCTTTATACTAATGTTGCATTTTTTGTGTGCCCCCAGCATTAGTCAGGCATAAGTAACAAAGTACAGGGATCTAAAGTAAGGTGTAGAGGTCAGGAAAAAGTAAAGTACAGAGTGCAGGGGTCAGGCATAACCCACAGAGTGCAAGGGTCAGGAGAAATAATACACAGATTGCAGGGGTTAGGGGAAAATAACACACAAATTGCAGAGATCAGGAGTAACTAACCAACAGATTAAATGGGTCTGAAATAAGAAACATGCAGATTGCAGGGTCAGGAGTAGGTAACATACAGGGGTTGATTTACTAAAACTGGAGAGTACAAAATTTGGTGCAGTTCTGCATAGAAACCAATTGGCTTCCAGAATTTTTGTCAAAGATTAATTGAACAAGCTGAAGTTAGAAACTTATTGGCTACCATGCACAGCTGCACCAGATTAGCTCCCCAGTTTTAGTAAATCAACCCCACAGAGTGCAGTGGTCAGGAGTAAGTAATTCACAGAGTGCAGGGGGTCAGGAGTAAGTAATTCACAGAGTGCAGAGGGTCAGGAGTAAGTAATTCACAGAGTGCAGGGGGTCAGGAGTAAGTTATACAGACTGCAGTTGTAATGAGTAAGTAATATAAAAAGAGTGTAAGGGTCAAGAGTAAGTGATACAGAGAGAGCAGAGGTCAGGTCAGGAGTAACACATGGAGAGAAGAGGTCAAGAGTAAGTAATGCATAACTAGTAGAGGTCAGGAGTGCATAAACTGTAGAGTTAAGTTTTGCATAATGCACAGAGAGCAGAGATCAGGAGGAAGAAATACATGAAAAGCAAAGATCAGGAGCAAGCAATGCACAGACAGCAGAGGTCCCAAGTAAGTAATACGCTGAAAGCAGAGGTCAGGAGCAAGTAACTCAGAGACAGCATAGGTCATGGCAAGTAACACAGAGTGCAAAGGGTCAGGTGTAAGTAACACAGAAAGAGCAGAGGTCAGGAGTAAGTAACACAAGGAGTGTAGAGGTCATAAGTAACACATGGAGAGCAGACATCAGGAGTAAGTAATGCCCCAAGAGCAGAGCTCAAGAGTAAGTAATGTACAGAAGACAACAGAGGTCAGGAGCAAGTTGCACAGAGAGAACACAGATCAGGAGCCAGTAGCACAGAGTGCAGGGGAGTACATAATATACAAAGTGTAGAGGTCAAGTCAGGAGCAAGTAAGGCACAGTTTGCAGGCCAATAACTGTGTGTGCAGTATATTTAAAAATGATTGTACCTCATCTTTGGTAGCTTACTGGTTTTCCACATGTGTAATCCCCAGTGTCCTTCTAATACTTTCCCTCTCTATCTCAGGCACCGCAGCATCTTTCCCAGCAGCCTGGCAGCATAGCTTAAGTCTTGCAGTACGCAGACGCCTACTCAGCCGCATGAGCGCGTCAATTGAAAATAGTTCAATTTGAAACAGCAAAAAACTCAATGTGACAGGAGTTGTTGCCTGCGTACTGCAAGATTTAAACTGCACTGCCAGGCTCCTCGGTGGACGCCTGTGTCCGATGAGCTAATGGTAACCTTAAAATACCATAAATACCCCGACAGCAGTTGACGAGCTCTAGATACAATGAGGATGAAGGAGATAATGCTGGAAATATCTTACCTTGTTACCAGAAAAGCCAACAAACTCCAAGAGTCGCAATATCCTGGTGGGCAGCATCGATAGAGTCTATGAGGAGATCAAAGAAACACCAATATATTAGAATATATATATAGACAGAGTACTAAAACAGTTTTTACAAATACAATAAGAATTTTAACTATTTTTTTTAAATTTTGCGCAGTGTGCACTGGTGCACAGTCATGTTGGAACAGGAAGGGGCCATCCCCAAACTGTTCCCACAGAGTTGGGAACATGAAATTGTCCAAAATGTCTTGGTATGCTGATGCCTTAAGAGTTCCTTTCATCGAAACTAAGGTGCAGCTCATTTTTGTTTACGTTTGGTCATATTGTGCTCCTTGGAACAACCGCACCGTCTTTTTCCAGAGCAGCCTGTATTTCTCCCTAGGTTACCTATGAGTTTTTTTCTTTGTATCACGAGCAATTCTTATGGCAGTTGTGGCTGCAATCTCTCTTGGTCTACCTGACTTTGACTCAATATCAGGAGATCCCTGGATTTGTCACTTCTGAATAAGTGATTGAACAGTACTGACTGGCATGTTTAAGGCTTTGTATATCTTTTCATATTCTTTTCCATCTTTATAATGTTCCATTACTTTTTTAGGCAGGACTTTTGGCAGTTCTTTTCTGTTCCCCATGGCTTAGTACATCCATGTGAGAGCTAACAAACTGTGTGTTACCTTCTGTGTCTGTACCAAGGCCAAACATTCCATGGTATGTAAACTTTTGATCAGGGCCATTTCGGTGATTTATATTATCATTATAATTTAAAAGGGAGCCAAACCACTATGTAATAATAAATAGCTTCATTTAATCACTATCCTTACATAAAATAAATTTTTTGGCATGATCGTCATATTTTCAATATTAATGCCAAAATTTCACAATTTCAGCCAGAGTATGCAAACTTTTGAGCACAACTGTATCTGCAGGCACCAAAATGTTGAACAAATAATGGATAATACATCTTTTTTCTTCCTGTTGCATCCTTTAGTATACATTTCTTGGAAGAGTTGGTGGATTAGTGGAATACCACCCATTATGCTCCCTCCTGGTACTTGAGTAGTCTACCAGAAACAATGATGGACTTAGTTCAGAAGATGTGGCCTAGCAGTAGACAATTGTGAGCTAGATAAGTCATCAGTGAAGGGGACAGATATCAGTTGCCCCAGTCCCCCTGGCACATGTTTCTTTACAAAAGTCTGCTTGAGGCCTTCCCATCTGGGACATTGGGAGTCTGGAAACCCTGCACACAGCTGAGTGATCTTTTACAGCACTCATTTAAGACAGTCTTTCCACTAGGCCATATTAATGTCACTTATCCCATCCTTTTAAAACAGCAGAAACCACAAACACTGGCGAGGCTGAGGAGGGACACTTAAACATATTCGTGTTCCTCCCCTCAAGCCTAACCTTGGACTAGCTTTTAATGGTGGATATTTAAGGGATGAAATCAAGATTGGATGTTTTTCTATTTTGCTGGATGTTAAAACGTTTACCAATTTAAATACTACAAAAGTTGTCTTATGGTAAAGGACCAGCCCACCTAAAACAGATATTTCAGTTTTTGGTAGGTGCTTGGAAATTATACCATTGGTGAGTATCTGTGCTCGAGTTCCTGGGTTTGCACACCTTCTGTGCCAGTTATGAGCAAGTGCCAGCTTCATTGTAGCATTGTGCTAGAACACACAAAGAGAGAACACCTTAAACTCACAGATAGACAGCAACAGTTTAAGGAATTAAGGCAGGGTTTCCACTATTGGAGTATGGAAGCCATAAAGAAAACTAGAAACTTCTTATATGCCCACCAAGATTTACCTATGGACTGACGGTTAAGGCATATCAAGCTGCAAGGAGTTAAGAAATTATTCATGAACCATAGACTATTGGGTTAATTATTCTATGGCCTGCTAATGCCTGACCCTAAGGCATGAGCCCAATGCACTGTTTTAAAGTTATAAAAGTCACTCATCTTCACCTTCCAACCATTGGCATGAAGCTGAAAAGGTCCCTCGCAGACCACCAATACCACAATGTAGTGTCTTGCTAAGGAATGATGGCAGAACACATTCTGCCCTACTTGAGACCCCCAAGCAACATCATGGAGGCAAAATGTAGGTACAGTAAGCAATAGAATGCATATTCTTGTACTGAATGCATGTACAAGCAAACTACAAAAACATTTTGGATACCAGCATACAAAAGAAGTTATAAGGACACCCCTAAGCCATAAGGATTATTATTTTTATTTTAGACACGGAAGCAATGGATGTAATATCTGCCACAATCAGTGAGTCATACATTACTCATAAATGTTGTGTATATAACTTCATACCAGATTGAATGCTCCAACACCCAGCTTCACTCCACCTTCAAAGTGACAATGACTGGCTCCTTTCAGATAATTAGCACATTTCTGTAGATTATCCAGCTCCCTTTAAAAAAAAATTACAAAAGTCCACCTTTAAAACCTTAGTTACTTTAACATGTTTTATTATATTTATTTTATTGAATATATTCAAGTAAGTCAAGCAAGCATACAACTGTGGCACCCTGTAGTTTAGGCAGGGAGCTCCTTACAATTTACTTGCCAGAAGTAGTTATCCTGGTTGATTGATAGAGATCTATTAATTTCTTCCTAAGTTTGGCCTTGTTGCACTATTCTCCTCTACCACTAGGTACTTGGTGGTACTAGATATGAGAAGGGCAACCCAAGGTCAGTTTATGGGTATATAGGGTATCTCAGCCAATGGGCAGGGGTTTTCTTGAATCCCTTGGCCTGCTGGGTGCACCTATATATTTTGGTGGAGTCAGGTGATCTGGGTTTTGTGCCACCTGGACGGCTGTCTGGGTGGGTGTTTGTCGTATGCCCTGGGCTGCTAGGCCGGAGATTGGGCCTATCCCAGGGACATCTGGCTGCCAGGCTGTGTGAGGGGCTATCCAGAAGTAAGAGGGCAGCACAGGGTTGGGATTGCAGCTTGCAATCCAACCAAAAGTGACGGTTCTGCTAGGCCGGAGAATCTGTCGTGGTCGGAGGTAGAAGGGGAGCTGTCGCTACTAAGGGACCAACCATCTTTACCAGGGACCATAGTGAGTAACTGAAGCAAGTACCGGAGCGGTATTTTCACTGAAGGGCACCGTGGAGAATCGGGAAACGTCAGGTGGTGATCAAGTCAGTTACCCAACCAGCGGAGATGACGCTTGCAAAGCAGCCTTGTGTGTCAAGCCAGGGACCAAGCCAGTCAGTGTGGGTGAACCTTGAGGAGTATCTGGAGTGCCAAGCTAGGGACCCAGCAGGGAAGCGTGTGTGATGCTTGAGGGAGATACCACCGCAAAGATTGGAGGAGCTCAAGGGATTCAGAGTCAGTGAATCAGTGGGTCTAGTGAGAGAACGGGAGCTCAGTGTTGAAGAACTACAAGAAGCAGTTGTAGTGAAGCTGAAGGAACTGTTACGTTTGTGTTAGGAACTGTTAAAGACTTGTGCCATAGGAGACAGCATTCCTGCATGTGCAGATGTGGCATCCTGCTGGGGCCTTTCCCTGCATGTCTGTCTTCCTATTAAAGTCTCAGAGTCTGACAATTGAATCTACAGCTACTTAAGGGAGTCCTGGCCCTAACCCTCTTTTCCCCAAAATACAAAAAGTACTGTTAAAAGAAATAAAACCTCTTTTACATCCAAGAAGTGTCTGGCCCCCAATGACTTTCACCATCTTTGTACGCACTATGCCTCACAACCCACTACATATTGAAGGGTGTCAGCTATCTTTGGCCTGGGAGGTCCTCATTAGACTGGAAGAGGCTAAAGACTTTGCTACACAACCATAATCATTCACATTTTCTCTTTGTCTTGCTGTCCTTTGAGAATTCTACTGGGAACACTATTGGGCCCAACCAGTTGAAATTTCCTAACAAAGTAGTCTGCAGTTATTAGGCTCATTTAAATTTAGATTTAAATCAGAGAAGGTTTCTTCAGCATCCATTTATAGGTGCATGGTCCCCAGGATAACGCTCAAATGACAGGCATGGATAAGTAAGGAGTATGTACATTTAAAGAGGTGCTAGGAATATCTTCTATATAATATTTGTCTCTATCCCCTTACCATCAGTGCATTTCCCTTTATGCATGCTTCTACACAAGTCATTAAATGCATGATGAAGAGAAGGAACAAAACTGTTTTTTTTACCAAAAAGCTGAACATATGACCTAAATTAAACCTAACAGTGTAAAAAAACAGAATAAGCCAACAATACTGTCAAAGTCCGAGGAATGAAGTGTGACAGGCTCTACTAGCCAGAAGTGGAATATATACAAAGAGCGCTATAATTCACATGCACCCAGAGACGCAGGAACTGTAAATATGGACCTAATGACAAGAGCATGTCTAAGTGATGTGTGAAGGACAGAGAGGGAGCTTAATGTTCAATGCTTTAGTTAAGTGAATTAAACATTAGCAAATGCCTCCTAGCCAATCTACATCATAGTGTGATACCAAATAAAAGAAAGGAATTTCATCAGGTAGGATGTTTACTGTGATTATGATCCATTTAGAAAATGATCCTCAAACATCAGTAGTGACCATGACTGTTTATGGCTTACATTTTTTTTTTTTTTCAAATATTAAGTTTTATTTATTTTTACAGGCCCAATCTGGGCTTAAAACATACAATACAGTACAATACATACATATATTGGGAATAAGGAGAGGTATATTCATTCACCTTCCTAGATAATCCTTTATATTGATAGATTTCGTACAATCGAAGGTCAGCAGTAAAAATTCACATTTAACATTTCTCTCTATTAAGCTCCACTCGCCTCCTCTCGCATTCAGGCAGAATCTCAGCGCCCAAGAGGGAAGGAGCAAAGGAAATAATCATAGATGTACATCGGGAAAAGTGGGGATAGGAAAGGAGAAAAAGAAGGAAAGGTAGGGGGGGGGGGGAATTTGCAAAGGGAAAGGGGGGGGGGAGGGTATAGGGGGTGGGGGTATAGGCTCTGGTTGATTCAGGACAGCCTCAGATTTTGTATTACCTGGAGAAGTGTACATATCAGGTGGTTCTAAGGGTGGTGCCCTCTGAGGACAGAATAAATTGTTGCCATATTGCCCACGTCTTTCTATATTTTTCCTGTTGGTGTCTCGCCGTTAGTACCAGATCTTCCATTCTACTTATCTCCTCCACCCTCCGAACCCACTCCGCTACAGTTGGTGGGGTTTGTCTTTTCCAGTGGCGTGGGATGCAGGATTTAGCTGCGTTAACTAGGTGTCGCACGATGGACTTTTTATATCTTTTAGTTGGTATAGTATTTACGTGTAATAGAAAAAAGGCCGGGTCATTGGGGATATTGTATTCCGTGAATTTTTGGATGGTTGCTCTAATAGTGGACCAGAAATGTGAAAGTTTCGAGCAGGTCCAGAATATGTGCAGCAACGTGCCCCTCTCCGCCCGACATCTCCAACAAAGTGTCGAGGTGTTCGGGTAGAAGGTATGTAGGGCTTGGGGGGTTAAGTACCACCTCGTCAAAAGTTTATAATTAGTTTCCTGTATTTTTGTGCAAATAGAGGATTTTAGTGAAAAAGTTACTACGCGTTTGGCTTACATTTTTTACTGAGAGTGTACATAAGATTGCTTAGTACAGGAATCCAAAAGGAAAACGCTTAGTAGTAGCTTATTGCTTAGGAGAGAAATGCTTCAAAATAGTGGCCCCAGGCTTTGTTAGCTTGTGAGCCGCTTTGAAATACAAAGTGAGCTACTAACCTAAATAGTGACGATAATAGCACTAAATATACCTTTAACAAGACAAAAGGTGAAAAAAATAATAATATATATATATATATATTGTACGTGACAGGGCTGCAATATGTCACAGTGTAGAGCATGGGTAGGCAACTTGGGGCCCTCCAGCTATTGCAGAACTATAAGTCCCATCATGCCTCTGGGAGTAATTGTAACTGTCACCCTTGCATTGCCTCATGGGAAGTGTAGTTCCACAACAGCTGGAGGGCCCCAGGTTGCCTACCCCTGGTGTAGAGGATTTGGTGGCCTCCAGGGCTGTCACTAATGCAGGTAGAGATGTTCCAGGATGCGTGTCTTATTGGGGAAAACAGACCTTTTAAAATCTCCAGGATTAGAAACATAGAAAAGTGATGGCAGAAAAAAGACAGAGTAGTCCATCGAGTCTGCCCATTTGTTTTTTTTGGGGGGTTATTTCGGGGTTTTTTTTTTTTCTTTAACTTTTTTGTCTGAGTATAGATCTAGGTTTGTCCCAGACATGTTTGAAGACAATTACTGTTGACTGTCTCACTACCTCTGCTGGAAGTTTATTCCAAGCATCAACTACCCTTTGAGTAAAATACAGTGGCTAGGAAAAGTATTCATACCCCTTGAAAATTTCCACATTTTGTCATGTTACAACCAAAAACGTAAATGCATTTTATTGAGATTTTATGTGATAGACCAACACAAAGCGGCACATAATTGTGAAGTGGAAGGAAAATGATAAATGGTTTTCAACATTTTTTACAAATAAATATCTGAAAAGTGTGGAGTGCATTTGTATTCAACCCCCTTTACTCTGATACCCCTAACTAAAATCTAGTGGAACAAATTGTCCTCAGAAGTCACCAAATTAGTAAATCGAGTCCACCAGTGTGTAATTTAATCTCAGTATAAATACAGCTGTTCTGTGGAGCCCTGAGAGGTTTGTTAGAGAACCTTAGTAAACAAACAGTATCATGTAGGCCAAGGAACAAACCAGATAGGTCAGGGATGAAGCTGTGGAGAAGTTTAAAGCAGGGTTAGGTTATAAAAAAAGATCCCAAGCTTTGAACATCTCACGGAGCACTGTTCATTCTATCATCCGAAAATGGAAAGAGTATGGCACAACTGCAAACCTACCAAGACATGGCCGTCCACCTGAACTGACAGGCCGGGCAAGCAGAACATTAATCAGAGAAGCAGCTAAGAGGCCCATGGTAACTCTGGAGGAGCTGCAGAGATCCACAGCTCAGAATCTGTCCACAGGACAACTATTAGTTGTGCACTCCACATATCTGGCCTTTATGGAAGAGTGTCAAGAAGAAAGCCATTGTCGAAAGAAAGCTATAAGAAGTCCTGTTTGCAGTTTCCAAGAAGCCATGTGGGAGACACAGCAAACATGTGGAACAAGGTGCTCTGGTCAGATGAGACCAACATTTAACTTTTTGGCCTAAAAGCAAAACACTATGTGTGGAGGAAAACGAACACTGTACATTACTCTGAACACACCATCCCCACTGTGAAACATGGTGGTTGCAGCATCATGTTGTAGGGGTGCTTTTCTTCAGCAGGGACAGGGATCCTGGTCAGAGGTGATGGAAAGATGGGACTATAAAAGGCAAAAAAGGAATCCTACATTATTGGTTAGTGAACTATAAAGGTAAACTAACCTACCGATTCGCCCTTAAGGCGGTATATCTCCCAGAAAGCGTGCAGCCTAAGACATAAAAAGGGGGGGGAGGGTTAAAAGGTAACCCTAAGAAACAATCAAGGGAGATCAGCCACGGTATATGAATTAATAAATAGAAGCTTTATTGGTGAAGTACAAAATTATTGACAGTGTTCCAATCCAGGAGGAACAACCCTACCCTGGTTGGATAATGTTCATGTAATTTGCAAAAAATTCATGAATCACTAATAAAATCACATTGTAATAAGACAATATTGTCACAAATTAAAAAAGCGCTAATACATGGGCCCCACTATATCAAGACTAATACCGTAGATCAGTAGGAAAAATAGACTTGAAGAAAAAATGAGTTTCCCAAGGGTGACACCCAAGGTAATTGAGGCAAAGGTGTCCCAAGCTTTCAATTAACTGCAGAGATCTGCTGTTTTCTGTAGTTGACCGGTATGTGTGATTGATTATGCATTAGTTGAAGATGATTAACATTCTATTGGCTGATTTAGTCAAGTTTGAAGCTGGATCAAAGGGAACAATGTAAACACCCAAAAGTAAAAATTTCCGTTTGTGTTGTGTCAATACCAATAGTATAGGTGTTTATCAAAATGTATTCTGTCTCATATAGATGACAATTTAACTGATATCACTACAGCGGAGGAATCATCAATGGCAAATTATGTAGCAGTTGGCTGATCTGTTGGCTCCAAAGTGAGAATCGTGTCCACCGATAAACAAAGTCTTAAACCTGCTGCATACATCAAAACAGGAATGTAATTGAACAATGTTGGCCCGTGTATGGGTGTCTTACCCCGATCGTATCGCAGCTATGAGCCTCTGTATGTCAAGGGAGGGTTTCCAGATTCAATCTGCTGAGGAGTCCTTTGTATCAGTTGATGACTCTGGGCTGTAGTATTAATTTGGTTAATATCCGCAATTGTAGCCGTTGTATCATAAGAAGATAGTGCCTAAAACTGCTGTTTTTTTAGGGAGAGGATTCAATCATCCCCGGCATAGTGCAGGATACATGCAGAGATAGTGTCTATGGAGTACATCTTAGATAGTCCAGATAGCCTCCAGGTGGATATCTGTCCAGATGAAGTACACGTCCCAGTGTACGAAACGCGTAGATGGAGGGGAGCGCTAACATGCCCCCACATATCTTGATGACCCCCAAGTCCGAGCGATAAGGCAGAATTGCCTACTATTCACGCTGGAGGTTTGGACTGACTAAACGGTTCATTTGACATTCACTTGATATCCACCTGGAGGCTGGTGGATATTGATTGGTTTGCGCAAAATTTATAGCGTCTACAAAATAGGGGATAGATTTATAGCATTTTTATTATTCTTTTTTTTTACTATTAATGGCGGCGATCTGCGATTTTTATCAGGACTCTGACATTATGGCGGACAGATCGGACACTTTTGACACTATTTTGGGACCATTGTCATTTATACAGCAATCAGTGCTATAAAAATGCATTGATTACTGTGTAAATGACACTGGCAGTGAAGGAGTTAACCATTAGGGGGCGGTGAAGGGGTTAAGTGTGTCCTAGGGAGTGATTCTAACTGTGGAGGGGCTACACCTCACATGACAGCGATCACTGCTTAGCAGTGATCTCTGTCCTGTCACTAGGCAGAACGGGAAATGCTTTGTTTACAAAAGCATCTCCCCGTTCTACTTCTCCGTGACACGATCGCGGGCACCTGGCGGACATCGAGGACCCGCAGCACTGTTTCTTAAATGTGACGTACCTGTACGCCCTTTTGCCCACCAGTGCCATTCTGCCAACGTAAATCGGCGTGTGCTGGTAGGCAAGCGGTTAATTGGGTCCTGTCCATAACACTCGGACTCTTGATTGCATTAGACGGAACGCCCCTCCTTGATATTTGTCTAACTACATTGGTCTGTCTGTACTTTATTAAACTTTTGAATAAAAACCTATTGAAAGAGAAAATACATTTACATTTTTGGTTGTAACATGACAAAATGTGGAAAATGTCAGGGGGTATGAATACTTTTTGGGCTGATACGACTGACCACCTCCTAAAGGTACCAGTTACCGGTTTATTTATGCCTTCAATACTTTGTGTCAATGACCAGGAACAAGAAAGTAGAGGGTGAAACCAGCGCAAGTCAGAAATCTTGTTGAAGGTCAGTGCCTCAAAAGTACTAAAACCCATTGGATCAGCATAGAAGCCAGGTAACTAGTATTTTAAGAAGGAGAGCTCAGCAATGGAATTGGTTTCATAGTGAAACTCCAGCCAGTGATACATCAGCTTCCCGCCTGTCTGCAAATGTGAAAGAACATATCTCCAGGTGCCCTTTAGGTTTGCATGTTCCAGAAAGGGTGCTGGCCACTGAATGGTGTAGACTTTGGTTATGCAACCTGCCCAGCAGTTGTTTGATCACATTCTGTCAGACCTGCTTCTGGAATATTATTTATTCAACTATGCAGAACAGCAAAATTCTGCACTGGCCAGCGAGGGGGGGGGGGGCACACTCGTCTAAAGGGTTGCTAGAGATGTGTTCTTTCACTTGGACTCATCCCTCTTCATCACTTGCACTTTCTGCTCTCAGTGCATCTGAATTGGTGGCTACAAATGACAGAGCAGAATGAACTGCAGACATAGGCATAAAAGGGAACTAATACAGATAGGGAACTCTGAAAATATTCTAGGACCCCTGTTTGTTCTGGTAAGAAGATACAGAAAACATTTGGGGGTGTTAGAGTGTGTGTGTATGTGTTTATATCCCCAATAAAGAAAATGACAGAAATGCAGAATATCTAACTCTTCCCCAATCTGAACAAATGAAATCAAGTTTTGGCTGGAGTTCCACAGAAACAACATCATCTCTTTGTGTAACATTTTACTTAATCGCAGGGCAGGGTAATACTCACTTGTACGTCTGGTAGCTGTTCCTGACCTTGATTCCACCCTTGATAAAACTGACCATGTTCTCATCCTGCAGTAATTAGGAAAAATAATTAAGTGCCAGCAATAATTGAAATTTTGATTACACAAATATACCGGGGAATTTCCTAATCTGTAATTAAATTACTGAACTGAAATACTCCGAAACAAATTCTAAAAGAAATACGTAGGCTGCCAGTGCTGATCTCAAAATTTGGATTGCCTGGCTTATATGTTGATCCTAAGGCTTCAATTCTGAGTACTGATCTGGAACAAATATGTAGGGAGTGAAGCTAGAGAAAATTAGGATTCACTAACTTAATAACTTAACTAAATTTGATCAGGATCATGCACTTGGGAAAAAAAACACAGAGCCCCTGTCTTAGCTTGGCAGTCAGGAAACTAGTATTTTCACATGGTGAGCAGAAGCAGCCCACATAATTCACTCAGTTAAGTATTTTTGAAAACATCTCAAAACAGGTGTGTCCTCTGCTCAGCATACGTTCTTGGCATGGTGTCAGTATGAATGACTCCCATGCACAGGAGTAACATTATGCCCACCAGCCAATTAATGGATGAAGTCCAGGATGTCAGTGGCCAGCGAGGAATCCAACAATCGCATTGCTGGAACAAAAGCGAGTATTCTGCGGACAGAAAGGCCCGGAGTCAAAAAAGAAAGAGAATGAACGCAGGGCCAGCATGACAGGGTTAAAAAGGGGTTTGGTATGGGGAAGGTGTTCTGGGCAGTTTAGCATTATTAAAATAGCACTTACATGATTGGTGGAGTGGGCGGTAGCAAGTGGGGCTGCAGAAAGAGGAGATCTGTAGGGGGGTCTCAGGTTTTCAGCCAGAGGAGAGCATGCTTGAGACAACTGCCCACCCTCCTGCCCTTACTGTGTTCAGTGGTTTGGGTCTGAGGTTGGACCGTGATCTGGTGGCATTGTCGTGGCAGGAGGCGGGGTACAAGGTCCTTATATGGGTTTGGTTGGGACCCGTCCTCAGTATGGCTTCCATTATTATGGTTGGGACCCGTCCTCGGTATGGCTTCCATTATTATGGTTGGGACCCATTCTCGGTGTGGCTTCCATGATTATGGTTGGGACCCGTCCTCGGTGTGGCTCTCATTATTTTGGTAGGGACCCGTCCTCGGTACGGCTTCCATTATTATGGTTGGGACCCGTCCTCGGTATGGCTTCCATTATTATGGTTGGGACCCGTCCTCGGTATGGCTTCCATTATTATGGTTGGGATCCGTCCTCAGTACAGCTTCCATTATTATGGTTGGGGCCCGTCCTCGGTATGGCTTCCATTATGGTTGGGACCCGTCCTCGGTGTGGCTTCCATTATTATGGTTGGGACCCGTCCTAGGTACAGCTTCCATTATGGTTGGGACCCGTCCTCGGTGCGGCTCCTATTTTTATGGTTGGGATCCGTCCTCGGTACAGCTTCCATTAATATGGTTGGGACTCATCCTAGATACAGCTCCCATTATTATGGTTGGCGGTTACTGCGAGTAGTTGTTTGTCTCCAAGTTAGTGTTTGTTGTGGCTGGCAGCCTAAACATTTAAAGTGGTTACGCAGGTAATAGAAGTAGATGCCCATAAGGAGCTTGTGACTAATATTTGCAGACTGTTCTGGATGTTCATATGTTGCATATGTTTATAGGTTCATATGCTTATATGTTGATATGTTATTTTTAATGTTGGTAATAAAAGGCTGCTACAGCCATTAAACCTCTTGGGTTTCATGTGTTTTTTCTTAAGGAAAGGTTAGTGGTGGTGGAGTGGTGGTCCAGCAGTCAGGTGAACAAAGCAACTTTTATACCCTAGTCATGTAGTTCGTTTTAACCAAGTGAAGCTGATATCCAACTAGCTGCAGTCCTAGCAGGTTGCTCTGCCCCGCTGATTACTGTGTCATATGAATGTATCCTGGAAGCCTGTTGGATTGTACAGCCGAGTATATTGCTAAGTCCGGGGTATGGAAGCACTAGTTCAACACAGAAGAAAAAACAATAAGGGATCGTTATCCTTCTGCAAGCTGGTCACATGACTACATCCTCTTATCGTAATCAATGACATCCTTTTTTTTTAACTCAGTGCCCATGTCATTCTGTATACAGTATGTGGGTGCCATTTACAGTGGCCGTGCAGTGTTGGATTGAATTAAGCTGAACTCTGGGACAAGTAAATATTGTCTAAATATAAGAGGCCTGTGTATTCTTATTTCAGCCTTGGTCTATGTATTTCTTCCAGATCTGTACTGTAAAGGTGGCCATACCCGGCTTGATTTTCCCTCCCTTAGACCGTCGGCTGACCGAGACAAAAATCGTTCGATTCCCTCAGCCATGCAGAGTGACCGATCTTGTATCCGCCCCCTCCTGTCGTTTTTTGCAGGTGGCCTGTAGTTGGTGGAGTGTTCAGGATCCCCCCACCACTGTGCCCTTTGTACAAGATATATGCGGCAGAATGATGATGTCACTGCTACATTTACAAGGTAATATCTGTTTGCAAAGGCATTTGCAAAATGGATGTATGCTCTTTGTGATTATTGAGGAAAATATTTCAATTAATGTTTTTTTTTTTACCTGGAGTTAAGCTTTAAAGTGTTACTAAACCCACAACAGTAAAATCAGTCTGTATACGCAGTAAAGCATGCTTGTTATACTCACTGTGGAACCTAAAGGGTTAATCCTCCGCATTGTGTAAAAAGACTGTTTGATCCTGTCCTCTCTGGTCCTCCCCTTCTTCCACTGTCCCCTAACCATCTCCTGATAAGACAGAACCTTTGTATTCACTCTGCACATGCTTAGTTTGGTGTGTATTGCTAGAGAGTTTTTTTGTTTTTTTTGGGAGGGTGCATGCGATCAGCACAGGGCCAATCAGCACTGTCCAGACAGAGGGTCAGGGGTCATGCAGCCTCGTAGGATTGTCAAAGTAGAGTGAAAACTCCTCCTACAAGCTTTAACCAGTGCTCGGCCAGACACTGTTATGCCCTGTACAACAAAATCTATGTTGGCTCAAACTTGTCTTGCATACACACGGTCACACAAATCTTGTCGGAAATTCCGAAGTCAAGAACGCGGTGACGTACAACACGTATGACGAGCCGAGAAAAATGAAGTTCAATAGCCAGTGCGGCTCTTCTGCTGGATTCCGAGCATGCATGGAACTTTGTGTGTCGGAATTATGTACACAGTTTGGAATTTACGACAACGGATTTTGTTGTCGGAAAGTTTGAGAACCAGCTCTCAAATTTTGTGTGACGGAAATTCCGATGGAAAATGTCCGATGGAGCCCACACATGGTCGGAATTTCCGATAACAAGCTCCTATAGAACATTTTCCGTCGGAAAATCCTATCGTGTGTACGGGACAATGGAAGTCACAGGACTGCTCTAACTGCTGATGAGAAAAGGTATTTAGCAGTTTTATATTTACTAAAACGATTGCATTTCCATGTTCTGTGTACTGTGAGAGACCAGATATGCAGGGTCCTGGGTTTAGTAATACTTTAAAGTGGAGTTCCAGTCCCCCAAACACTTTTTTTTTTTAAAGAATCCTCTGTATTTGTCTACACATGTACATTAAAATTTAGAACATGTCATATGAGTGGTAGTTTTAGTTTCTGTAAATATTTTAATACTAACCAGATCTTGGAAGCAGGCAGGTTCCATGTTAGCTGTGGGCATCGGAAGCACTCCTGTGTTAATTTCCGTGATTTCCATGCAGCTGGCCACCTAGCACGCACCTCTTGATCTCGCGCCTGCGCAGTAATGCCACTGCGCGGCTCTCCCTCTTCCTGACAGGTTGCCAAAGCAATGTCGGCAGAAGTTCCCGCCCCCTTGCTATAGAAACTTGTCAATCAGAGGACAGGCGAGGAACAGAAGAGGAAAGTAATAGAAATTCTCCCGTTCTCATCATTTCCTGTTTGCAAATAATGCAAGATTTCGTCAGTAGGCTATTTGCAAAGACTCCTGGGATACATGACGCCGCTATCCCAGGAGCCCTTGGCAATCGCGTAGTGACGTAATCGCCTAGGTAGGGGGGACTGCCAGAAGTGCTGCTGAAAGAAGAATATAAAAGGTATTTATATAAAAAAACAATTTCCATTGGGAAAAGAATACTCAAAGGGGATACCATAGACAGCAAGTGTAAAAATGGGTGGAACTCCGCTTTAAGCATGTCCAGCGCTCACATTTGCCACACCCTTACCAACATCAACATCGTTTACTGGCATCAGTTGATGTGATGGGTAGCAGTGGACCCCACAGCACTAAAGACATTCAAGAATCTGTCTTTAGAGGGATCCAGATGACTATTAGTGTAAGGGAGGCCTTCTTCTATATGACCAGCTGGCCTATCATGGTTCCCTTCTAATGATCCACATTGATATTTTAATCCTCTGTGCAGAAACACCTACGCAGGTCATATATCCACCTATGTGATTTTTAGAAGATTTACAGATATAGACATTCTAAACAGCTTGGACCAATATAACTATGTATACACCATACACGGCTGATGTCCCTGGAAGCTGGAAATCATTGAAGTAGACACTGCTACTCCAGTGATCTCCAATTGCTTCCAGGTCCCATGTGGAGAAGCTGGCCTGCTGCATTCTGAACACAGGAAGTTGGCCGCTCATCATGGACGCCATTCAGAGAATTCTTAGCAAAAAGGGGTCTGACCCGGAGTAGCGAACAGAAAAGGTATGCCACATCCCATAATATAGAAAAACAAACAATGGGTTCCCCTGAGGTGGGATTTTTAAGGCATTACCAAAAGACGTTCATAGTATGTATGATAAAAGAAAATTTTATTACAAAATACACACACATAGTACAAAAATATACCAAGTGACAAAATCAACTCAAGCATAAAAAATACATAGATACGAATGCATCGAGGACAGCATGTGAGGGACAGAGAATAATCACAATAGACAAACAGTTAAGCATAGGATGGGGTAGGTCTCACTAAACCGACGCGTTTCAGAAAGTCCTTCGTCAGGGTTTGACAAGGGAGGTTTATCATTGTTTATCATCCAATGCAAGTGTTACAAAGAGATTCAAAGCAAATACTGAGCTCTGCTGTGGTATCCCAGGCCCTGTGTAATTCCAGGTGATCCAATTGTGAGTAGATGGAGTACTAGAAGAGGTTCATGTGGAGGACACCATTTCCCTAGATGCTGAGACACGTCACGTCCAAATTGGGGCGCAACGGCTGTGCATGGGCTGGGGTCCACAGAAATCTTCGGACCTGGGATCTGGAGCCACAAAGAACACCTACAGGGTGTACCGTAGGGGGAGGGGAGGAGGGCACGGAGGGTACCTTGCTAACCATCAGACAGACATCATAAAAGAGATTTTAGCAGCTAGGAGCCCAGCGTGAGTGCAGCATCCTCCTCCGATCAAGACCATCTACTCACAATTGGATCACCTGGAATTACACAGGGCCTGGGATACCACAGCAGAGCTCAGTATTTGCTTTGAATCTCTTTGTAACACTTGCATTGGATGATAAACGATGATAAACCTCACTTGTCAAACCCTGACGAAGGACTTTCTGAAACGCGTCGGTTTAGTGAGACCTACCCCATCCTATGCTTAACTGTTTGTCTATTGTGATTATTCTCTGTCCCTCACATGCTGTCCTCGATGCATTCGTATCTATGTATTTTTTATGCTTGAGTTGATTTTGTCACTTGGTATATTTTTGTACTATGTGTGTGTATTTTGTAATAAAATTTTCTTTTATCATACATACTATGAACGTCTTTTGGTAATGCCTTAAAAATCCCACCTCAGGGGAACCCATTGTTTGTTTTTCTTCAGAAAATTCTTTGCATTTTCTGAATGAATGCATAGCATTCTCTGAATAGACCAGGTGGAGAGCATTACGTCATTGCCTCTCCACAAATGGAAATCACTGGAGCAGCAGAGTCTACTTGAGTGATTTCCTGCTTCTAGGGGCATCAGCCAGGTATACATAATTACATGTAACTACTGTACAGTATGTTTAAAATATCCATACCTGAACTTCATCTTTAACCGATTCAGCCCCGGAAGATTTTACCCCCTTCCTGACCAGAGCACTTTTTGCGATTCGGCACTGCGTAGCTATAACTGACAATTGCGCGGTCGTGCGACGTTGCACCCAAACAAAATTGACGTCTTTTTTTTCCCACAAATAAAGCTTTCTTTTGGTGGTATTTGATCACCTCTGCGGTTTTTATTTTTTGCGCTATAAACAAAAAAAGAGCGACAATTTTGAAAAAAACGCAATATTTTTTACTTTTTGCTATAATAAATATCCCCCCTAAAATAAATAACACATTTTTTCCTCAGTTTAGGCCGATACGTATTCTTCTACATATTTTTGGTTAAAAAAAAATCGCAATAACCGTATTCTGATTGGTTTGCGCAAAAGATATAGCATCTACAAAATAGGGGATAGATTTATGGCATTTTTATTATTAATTTTTTTTTTTATGAGTAATGGCGGCGATCTGCGATTTTATCGTGACTGCGAAATTATGGCGGACACATCGCACACTTTTAACACTATTTTGGGACCATTGTCATTTATACAGCGATCAGTGCTATAATGCACTAATTACTGTGTAAATGACACTGGCAGGGAAGGAGTTAAACACTAGGGGGCGATGAAGGGGTTAAGTGTGTCCTAGGGAGTGATTCTAACTGTGGGGGGATAGGCTTCCACTCACATGACAGCGATCGGGAGCAGTGATCCCTGTCATGTCACAAGACAGAATGGGAAAATGCCTTGTTTACGTAGGCAGCTCCCCGTTCTGCGGCTCTGTGACACGATCGCCGGGAGACCGGCGGACATCAAGTCCGTGGGTTCCGCGGGCACGGGCGCGCCCCTGCCTGCTAGCCCCCGCAAATTAAAAAGTATGTACAGGTACACCCATTTGCCCACCGCTGCCATTGTGCCACCGTATATTGGCGTGCGGCGGGAGGCAACTGGTTAAAGTATATCTAAACCCAGAAATAAAAGCATATTATATTGCAGCTTATCAGTCCTTAGATGTGGTAGATGCATTTGTTTTCTTTTTTCTTTTAGGCTAAGCACCTGTGAATCCTGCCAAAATCTTCAGTACTTGTAGCTTCCTATGTACTGGACTAAAAGCTCAAGCAGTGTTATCTGCCTTCTCAGCTATCTTCTGTAACCCACAAGCCCCCCCCCCTTTCCTCTTTCCGCTTTGTGAGAGAGGCAGACCGCCATTCTGACTAGGGACTAGGATCCATCTCTTGCACTAGTAAAAGCACCTCCCACAATTTAGTAAAATACTGGCTAGGCACACAGTTAACCCTTTGATTGCCCCTGATGTTAACCACTTCCCAGACAGTGTCATTAATACAGTTACAGTGCATATTTTTGAGCACTGATCACTGTATTATTGTCACTGGTCCCCAAAAAGTGTCAGAATGTCTGCTGCAATATCGCAGTCCCGCTATAAGTCGCTGGTCGCCGCCATTACTAGTAAAAAAAAAAAACATTTAAATAAATTAAAATATCCAATAGTTTGTAGACGCTGCGCAAAAACCAATCAATATACACTTGTTAAGATTTTTTTTTTTTTTAACCAAAAATATGTAGCAGAATATTTATTGGCCTAAATTTACGAAGAAATTAGATTTTTTTCAATTTTTTATTGGATGTGTTTTATAGCAGAAAGTAAAAAATATTGTTTTTTTTTTTTCAAAATTGTCGTTTTGTTTTTTTGTTTATAGCGCAAAAAATAAAGAACGCAGGGGTGATCAAATACCACCAAAAAAAGGACATAAATTATTTTTGAGTACAGTGTCGCACAACCGCGCAATTGTCAGTTGAAGTAATGCAGTGCCGTATCGCAAAAAATAGCCTGGTCATGAAGGGCGGTAAATCTCCTGGGGGAGTCAATTGGTTAACCTGTCACACTGCTCTTGCTTAGAATTTAACTGAAATAAATGAGCAAGATGTGCTGATTTCAGTCCATCATTGATGTGTGTTCTTCTATTCAGTAATTCATTTACATCAAGCTCCCCGGCATTGTAATTGAAAACATAAAAGGATGTAACAACTAATGTGTAACACTGACATGTCAGACCTGCAGGAAGGTGAGGGCAGCGCGCAGCAGAAGACACTCGGCGTAGCACACCTCTGCGTGGATCTCCTCTTCAACACGATAGCAATGGATACAACAAGAATTACAAGATTTAATTACAATATATGACAAGATTTCAAGATTTCATGTGCTAAAGAAAACCTAAAGTGGACCATTAATGAACTTGACAAGTCTGCATAAATAAATTCCTGACATATCCCAGCAACAGTACTTGTTAGAATGAACAAATTTTAACCACTTCCCGTCCAGCGTATCTATATTTATATATATGTCAGAGAGTAGTGGTTAATGATTCTTACTCTGAATGGTCTAAGGTTATCAGTGGTGTACCCCAAGGTTCAGTGCTGGGACCCTTATTTTTTATTATCTTTATAAATGATATTGGGTCTGGGATTAAAAGAAATATTTCTGTCTTTGCAGATGACACCAAGCTATGCAGTGGAATAACGTCCTTACAGGATGTCTCCAATTTACAAGCCGACCTCAATGCACTAATTGGGCAACTAAGTGGCAAATGAAGTTTAATGTTGATAAATGTAAAGTTATGCACTTGGGGGCTAAGAATATGCATGCATCATACATACTAGGGGGAGTACAACTGGGGGAATCCGTGGTGGAGAAGGATCTGGAGGTTTTGGTAGATCATAAACTCAATAATAGCATGCAATGCCAAGCTGCGGTTTCCAAAGCAAGCAAAGCCCTTTCTTGTATTGAGAGGTATGGACTCAAGAGAGAAAAATATAATTTTGCCCCTGTTCAAATCATTAGTAAGACCTCATCTGGAATATGCAGTTCGGTTTTGGGCACCAGTTCTCAAAAAGTATATCGGGGAACTGGAGAAAGTGCAGAGAAGGGCAACCAAACTGATAAGAGGCATGGAGGAGCTCAGCTATGAGGAAAGATTAACTGAATTTATTCTTTCTTGAGAAGAGGAGATTAAGGGGGATATGATCAACATGTATAAATACATAAGGGGTCCATATAGTGAACTTGGTGTTGAGTTATTCACTTTAAAGCCATCACAGGGGACAAGGGGACACTCTTTATGTCTAGAGGAAAAAAGATTTCATCTCCAAATACGGAAAGATTTCTTCACAGTAAGAGCTGTGAAAATGTGGAATACTCTCCCTCCAGAGGTGATTCTGGCCAGCTCAGTAGATTGCTTTAAAAAAGGCCTGGATTATTTCCTAAATGTACATAATTTAACCGGGTGTTAACATTTATAGGTAAAGTTGATCCAGGGAAAATCCGATTGCCTCTCGGGGGATCAGGAAGGAATTTTTTCCCCTGCTGCAGAAAATTAGAGTATGCTGGGGTTTTTCGCCTTCCTCTGGATCAACTGTGGGTAAAGGATTGTGTATACAGGATTTTATGATTTTTTATTTTTTTTGGTTGATTTTTTTTCAACCTATGTACAGTATCTCACAAAAGTGAGTACACCCCTCACATTTTTGTAAATATTTTATTATATCTTTTCATGTGTCAACACTGAAGAAATTACACTTTTCTACAATGTAAAGTAGTGATTGTACAGCTTGTATAACAGTGTAAATATGCTGTCTCCTCAAAATAACTTGACACGCAGCCATTAATGTCTAAACTGCTGGCAACAATGAGGGAACCATGAATGCCAACATGTACTGTGATATACTGAAGCAGAGCATGATCCCCTCCCTTAGAAGACTGGGCCACAGGGCAGTATTCCAACATGATAATGACCCCAAACACACCTCCAAGGTGACCACTGCCTTGCTAAAGAAGCTGAGGGTAAAGGTGATGGACTGACCAAGCATTTCTCCAGACCTAAACCCTATTGAGCATCTGTGGGGCATCCTCAAATGGAAGGTGGAGGAGCCCAAGATCGCTAACATCTACCAGCTCCATGATGTCTTCATGGAGAAGTGGAAGAGGACTCCAGTGACAACCTGTGAAGCTCTGGGGAACTCCATGCCCAAGAGGGATAAGGCAGTGCTGGAAAATCATGGTGGCCACACAAAATATTGACACTTTGGGCCCAATTTGGACATTTTCACTTAGAGGTGTACTCACTTTTGTTGCCAGTGGTTTAGACAATAATGGCTGTGTGTTGACCTATTCTGAGTGGACAGCAAATTTACAGTGTTATACAAGCTGTACACTCACTACTTTACATTGTAGCACATTCATGTGTTGTCACATGAAAAGATATAATAAAATATTTACAAAAATGTGAGGGGTGTACTCACTTTTGTGAGATACTGTAACTATATATGTCCTGGATGCGAGGTAGTTATAACATTATAATGGCTGCAACTGCATGATCTTGGTATCAAATTTTCAGTCGGCAACTGGCTTCCAGGTGATCAAAGCAGCTATACAGCCACCGGATCACTTTTACAGGGCTCAGAAATCACTTTTACAGCCCCCCCCCCCCCATTGCTGCTGCCCATGATCACTGGAAGCTGGGACAGCTAAGCACAGAGGAGGAGGAACTTCTGTTCCTCCCTCTCTGTGATGAATGATTGTAAGCTCTAATAAGCAGGGCCCTCTGATTCCTCCTGTACTGAATTGTATTGTAACTATACTGTCTGCCCTCACATTGTAAAGCGCTGCGCAAACTGTTGGCGCTATATAAATTCTGTAAAATAATAATAATAACAATAAGGCCAGAACGATGAGAATTTCGCTACTTCCAGTTTCGGTTCATTGTTTACCTGGCTGTTACTGGGCAGGGAGACAGCTGATCAAACTGATCTGTGATCAGCTGCCTTGGAAGGCAGAGGAGGGATCAGGGGTTTTATAGACCTCTGATCTCCCAATAAAGAGTACCTGTTACCAGTGCGGGGACAAGATCATGCAGTGCAAAGGGCAAAGATGCCAAAACTGCGCCCCCCCCCCCCCCCCGTCCCCTTCGTTATGTGCGAGCTTATGAGGAGGAGGGGAAAAAAGAGCACAGCCCGCACCTCCTCCCAGCTCTCGCCTTCTCTCCTTGCCGTTTCCAGCGCTGGGCTGACAAAAGTAGTGATGCCGCTGTCACTAGTCCTGTTAGCCTTATAGTAGAAGGAAATTGCGGCGCCCCCATCCCTACAACACGTGCTGCGCCCAGGGCAGCCATCCCTTCTGCCCACCCCTTGACCCGGCCCTGCCTAATAAATCACAAGGGGTATTGTTCATCCCCTGTGATAGCAATAAAGTTGAAAAAAGTGTAAAAAAAAACGCATTTGGATCAAATAAAAAAATTAAAGTGCCACTGTCTTGCCGTGTTAATGTGTAAATGCTGTAACAGTCTGATAACATCTTCGGGTAACTATTCTATATTTGCCTGGCCCGGTGTGTTTTACAAACAGAGAATGAATGATCTATAGAAACTTAACACAAGGAAAAGAGAAGTACACATTACTATGGAGTTTGGCCCTATAAAAGATATGAAATATCAAAAAAATCTATAAATACCTTCCGAGAATTGATCCAGACTTTGGCCATGGACTAAATTGTTGAAGGAGTCTGCGACTGTGGATCTCTTCCGAAACCTGTGCGGGGGAGGGGGGGGGGATGGAACACACAGGTGTCACACTGATATGTGAAGTGTACACACTGGAGATATTCCCACACAAAATACACAAGACACCCGGAGAGGAAAGACAAACAGGATTCTAACCAGGACAGAAGAGGAGAGAGAGGGGACGGTGTACTGCACAAATGTGTCATTGTTATAAGACGGAGCTCCAACATCAGTCATTTTCAACTTTCACATAAATGTTTATAGGAGTAAAGTTAAAGCTTCATTTTTTTGAATCAAATCATCTTTTTATTCATTTTATATACAGACAACAAGAAAAAAAACACAACAAAAAACGACAAACGACATACAACCCCAGCCCGTATTAAGAGGGGAAAAAAAAAGCTTAATTTTAATATTCATTTTTTTAGCACAAGGGATGGTACTTCCATTTAGGCTCCATGCACACTGAAGCTCGTAAACTGACGTTTTTGGGAGTTTGGGCGTTTTCTTTAACAGCCCATAAACGCTAAAAAAGGCTAATGCGGAAAAATGCTAATAAACAATACTGCAGAAACGTTAAAAAATGTTGAAAGACTCACTGCAATGCTACTGGCGTTTTTATAACGTTATTTTTATGTACAGTGTGCATGGAGCCCAATTGACAAGTGTTCCTTGTGGCGGCTGTCCTAGCTGAAATCTTCCACCCTCTGCCCCCTCCTGCAGTGGTAATCCTCCAGGGTTGCCAGGGTTAATTCAGCCACTGGACCTGTCATAGGCGCTCATCAGGAATGGCAATCAAACCCACCCTTTCTGCCCCCTCCTCCATTCATAGAAGCTGTACCACACGTTCCAGCAATAAAAAAGCACTCTATGAATGGAGGATGAGCAGATGAATGAAAGGCCCACCTCCTCCATTCATAGAGTGCTTTTCATCCATTGAATCTATAGTATGACTTTTCATGAATGGAGGAGGGGGGCAGAAAGGGCTGGTATAGTTGGCAGTGGCACTCTTGACAATTGCCTATCACAGGGCTAGCAGCTGTATTAACCCCCACGGCACTGGAAGTTTACCGTTGTGGGGATATGGGGATAGGGGTTGGCAGAGGATGGAAGATTTCAATTAGGACAGCTGGCACCAGTACCGCCCCCTGTGCTGATTTTTTCTTTCTAATGTAACTAAACTTAAGACTTTAAAATCATTGCACTTTTAAAAGACTTTGTTGCTAGCCTGCTTCTAAAACATGGAATGGAAAAGCTGCGCTTCTTTCCATGCTTCTAAAACATGCTAGCTGCCTGACTGTTTCTGGCTTTAAAGCAGCACTCCAGCTAATAAAGCACAATTCCAAAAAAAAAAAAAAAAAAAAAAAAAAACATGCTCACTATGTCTAGGTGGTAGAGAAAAAAAAATAGAAATAGAATATTTATTTATTTTAGGTACTTATAACACTGACCATTTACACAGCACTCTACATAAATATATATTATACTTTATCACACTGAAAGTAAATGTTACATTAAAGTAAACCCAAGAATGAAAATTGATAGTATTACAACTAAGGCCTCATTCCCATGAGGCGGATCTGCTGATCTCTCCATTGATCTCCGCTGAGCCGGCGGATGACAGCTCCGTCTCTGCTCACTGAGCGGGGAGGGGCCTGTCAGAGTGCCGCCGCTTCCTATGGAGGGATCGGACAAAAACGGACAGCGTGTCCGTTTTCATCAGATCTCATCCGATCCCATCCGCCAGGACGGATGCGAACGTAGGGCCATACGATTGATTTTAGCGGATCGGATGTCAGCGGACATGGTAACCGCTGACATCCGTCGCTCCATAGACCTGCATGGAGCGTCCGTTCAGGTCCGCCTAAAAAACTGACAGGCGGACCTGAACGATCGGTTTGTGTGAAATGGGCCTTACCAGTCTTTAGATGTGGTGGCTGCATTAGTATTAATTTTCACACTTTTTTTCCCTTTATTTTATTCTGGTAACCTTGCCATTAAAGAGGCAGTAAACAGCATAAAAAAATAAATACATAAAAGTAGGCACCGGGCAGTATAAGTCATAATATGCTAGTATGCATCACAGACAGACTTACCCAAAAAACCAAGCGCTCTAGCGGCGCGCTGTCACCGCTAAAGGCGCTTCCATCTCCACCCGGCTCCGCCATTCCAGGTGAATGGCGGAGCCGGCAACGAAGTCACTGTTTACGGCAAGGCTCTGAAGGAACGACATTGGTATGCCGTTCCTTTTGAGCGCATGCGCTGGTGATGTCACTGGCTGCATCTAAAGTAAATATCTCCTAAACGACGCACGTTTAGGAGATATTTACTGTAACTATAGGTAAGCCTTATTATAAGCTTACCTATAGGTAAGTATCACTTACCTGTCCTGGGGTTACAATTGTACTGAGCAGCGTTGTCACCCAAGAACGGGTGTTAGGGCTAAGTAACACTGTGCGTTCTGACTACATAACACCTCCCTCTATTCTGCATAATAAGGGGAGGTGTTTTATAGTCCAAGACATAGCAAGGAGCAATGCTAACTGATAACAGTGCAGAGACAGAGAGTACAGGGAGTTATCGGCTGGAGGGATGAACAGCTATTTGTTTTCTGTACTTGTCAAACAGATATAATGAAACTCTTCCAATGGTTTATTTAGCAGACTGAAGGAAAGGAAATAAGAGAATAGCATTGTTGGAGTTCATACCCCCATCTTCTAATGAATTCTATCCTCTCTGGAGTTTTTATATTTCCAACACAAACTTATTTCACCCTCTAAAGGTGTAAATGACATAAGATTCTCCATACCAGCACTGTACATGCCTGTAATCCAGTGATAATTACATACATAAGTTCTGAGCCGTGTTATTATTTGTCACAGCTAATATGTAATATGTAATGTAATATATGTTACACTTCTCCCTGGCTGTACACACCTCTGACACACGGCCTGGGCCTCTTTCATGGTGTTCCCAGCATTCACTATGTCCTGAGGGTCGAAGGTCATCATGGCTTGCATTTCCAGCATGGTGGCGTAGGTCAAGGCATGGTACATACTCTCTTTGGACCTGTGTGTATAAAAGAGAATGAAGCAGATTGGATTAGTAAAAACACCGCCTACATGCCATGAGCTTGCCATGAGCTAGGTATTGGAGTGCCACTGCTGACTCCTCTCTACAAATGCTAGTTGATGGATGTACAGTGCATCCAGAAAGTATTCACAGCGCTTCACTTTTCCACATTTTGTTATGTTACAGCCTTATTCTAAAATGCATTCAATTCATTATTTTCCTCAAAATTCTACAAACAATATCCCATTATGACAACGTGAAAGAAGCATTGTTGAAATCTCTGCAAATTTATTAAAAATAAAAAAATCACCTGTATACAAGTATTCACAGCCTTTGCCATGACACTCAGAATTGAGCTCAGGTACATCCTGTTTCCACTAATGATCCTTGAGATGTTTCTACAACTTGATTGGTAAATTCAGTTGATTGGACATGATTTGGAAAGGCACACACCTGTCTATATAAGGTCCCACAGTTAACAGTGCATGTCAGAGCACAAACCAAGCCATGTCCAAGGAATTGTCTGTAGACCTCTGAGACAGGATTGTATGGAGGCACAGATCTGAGGAAGTGTACAGGAAAACATCTGCAGCATTGAAGGTCCAATGAGCACAGTGGCCTCCATCATCAGTAAAATGGAAGAAGTTTGGAACCACCAAGACGGTTTCTAGAGGGGGCCGCCCGGCCAAACTGAGTGATCGGGGAGAAGGGCCTTAGTCAGGTAATTGACCAAGAACCAGATGGTCCATTGTTTCTCTGTGGAGAGAGGAGAACCTTCCAGAAGAACAACAATCTCTGCAGCACTCCACCAATCAGGCCTGTATGGTAGAGTGGCCAGACGGAAGCCACTTCTCAGTAAAAGGAACATGACAGCCCGCCTGGAGTTTGCCAAAAGGCAACTGAAGAACCTCAGACCATGAGAAACAAAATTCTCTGGTCTGATGAAACAAAGATTGAACTTGGCCTGAATGGCAAGCGTCATGTCTGGAGGAAACCAGGCACCTGCTCATCACCTGGCCAATTCCATCCCTACAGTGAAGCATGGTGGTGGCAGCATCATGCAGTGGGGATGTTTAACAGCGGCAGGAACTGGGAGACTAGTCAAGATCAAGGGAAAGATGAATGCAGCAATGTACAGAGACATCCTTGATGAAAACCTGCTCCAGAGCACTCTGGACCTCAGACTGGGGCAAAGGTTAATCTTCCAGTGAGACATTGACCCTAAACACACAGCCAAGATAACAAAGGAGTGGCCATGGGATGGCTTTGTGAATGTCCTTGAGTGGCCCAGCCAGAGTCCACACTTGAACCCGATTGAACATCTCTGGAGAGATCTGAAAATGGCTGTGCACCGACGCTCCCCATCCAACCTGATGGAGATGAGAGGTCCTGCAAAGAAGAATGGGAGAAACTGCCCAAAATTAGGTGTGCCAAGCTTGTAGCATCATACTCAAAAAGACTTGAGGTTGTAAATGGTGCCAAAGGAGCTTCAACAAAGTATTGAGCAAAGGCTGTGAATACTTATGTACATGAGACTTTTTTCGTTTTATATTTTTTATAAATTTGCAAAGATTTCAAACAAACTTCTTTCATGATGTCATTATGGGGTATTGTTTGTAGAATTTTGAGGAAAATAATGAATTGAATCCATTTTGGAAAACAGCTGTACCATAAAAAATGTGGAAAAAGTGAAGCGCTGTGAATACTTTCCGGATTCACTGTAGTCCTTATTCTCTGGAGCAGGGCTAGGCAACCTGGGGTCCTCCAGCTGTTGTGGAACTACATTTCCCATGAGGCATTGCAAGGCTGGCAGTTCCAATTACTCCCAGAGGCATGATGGGACTTGTAGTTTTGCAACAGCTGGAGGGCCGCAGGTTGCCTACCCCTGCAGTCTGGAGTAATTACCGTACTTTTTGAGTCACTGACCCATATTAAACATGCAGAGAGTGAAGTCTGGGCTCCTGATTTGCATGCTTGTTCCAGGTCAGTGGCTCAAAGTATTGAAGATAGGGGATTAGCATGACAGCCAGGAAACTAGAATTTACAGAAGGAGGTCAGAGATGATGGCCTCATAATTCCCCTGTAGCCAAAAAGGCTTTAAATCCACTTTATGTGCACCAAAATCCTTTACAAACCCAGATAAAATGTTCTTAAAGTAGCAGTGACATCATCACTGTATTTTACACAGCTTGCGCAAAGAGCAGAGCTGTGGGAGGGGCCCACTAGGCCCTCCCACTACAGGCTGCCTGCAGAAAACTACAGGAGGGGGCGGAGACAAGACCAGTCACTCTGCACAAGGGTCTAGAGCAGCAGTGATCGGTCTTTATGACAGGAAGCTCCTGCACAGAGGAAACATTTAATGCTGGATTACTGCACAGATCTCAAAGAAATATACAAAGCACACCAAAACTCAAGTATGTGGCTCTTCTTTTTAGACAATATACTGTATACTTAACTTCGAGTTCAGGCCTAAGAGATCTGAAGATGAACTACATATTAAATAAAAAGCAGCCTATCTGGAAAGGTCAAATCACACAGAATCATCACTTTTACTTACTTTTCATGCAATGAGACAGAAGATGAAAAGTAGTTCAAGGCGTGACACTTTTACAGTCTGTGCCCGCCCCTCCACTACAAAATGCTAATTCCTGGTAAAGATTATACACTTTCTATCTGCATCAAGGAAATTAAGCCTTTTTCCTTGCTTCTGATCTACTTAGATATGACATGCAGAGAGCTGGCCATACACAGGAACAAGCTTCTAAGGCATGTTATGCATTCCTGGAAGTTAAATATGTGGCACCATTAAAAGGCTGTCATTTTATCATTCTAAAACGGTGAGTTTATGCCGTATGTTTTGTGCAGTAATTGGGGCGTACCCAGCACTGCTTAAAGCGTTCCAGCCTGTACAAAAAAAAATAAAAAATAAAAGTCAGCAGCTACAAATACTGTAGCTGCTAACGTTTAATATAAGGACACTTACCTGTCCAGGGTTCCCACGTTCCCACGGTTTCCGCACCTCAAGCCAAATCAGGTGCAGGCGCCAGCATTGCAACTAAGGGAAATCAGCAGGAAAGCCTTCAGGCTTCCCTACTGGTTTCCTACTGCGCTTGCTGAGTGGTCCCTTCGTTTTCTGGGACACACACAGGTCCCAGAAGGCAGCAGGGGGGAGGAGGAGGGCCCAAAGCAATCAGGAAAATGACGTACCTCGCTGCAGCAAAGTAGGACTGAGGGGGAACTTTAAAAAAAAAAAACATATCCAAAAACGAGGGGGGCGGGGTGCTATATTGTTCAGGACCTATTTTCTTTTTAGCCTGGAACTCCACTTTAAAGTGGTATTAAACACAAACCAAAAATGTAATATATTGCAGCTTACCAATCCTTAGATGTGGTGGCTGCATCAGTTTTCTTATCTTAGGTTTTTTTCCCTCTGTTTTCACTTGGCGATCTAGCCAGTAACACACCCCTTGTATTAGGGTGCCCCCACTCTGGATGAAGGAGCACAAGGGCATCTTTGGACAGTGGCATAGTCAGTCTGGGGGGAGGAGAGTGTTAGCTGTACTAGCAGATTTAAATGCACAAACAAATTGAATTTAAACTCCACTTTATAATCAGTAATAGTAAACTGTTTTTTTTCCCTTTTGGGATAAAGGTTTTACATAAATAAATAAAAGCTGATCGTTTTAAGCACCCTTGCCAGTGTTAAATGGTTTGTCTCATCCCTGTAGCTGCAAGAGAGCTTGTTCTGTTGAAAAACAACAGACTTAAAGCAGAGTTCTACCCAAAAGTGGAACTTCCGCTCATCTGATTCCTCCCCCCTCCGGTGCCACAATTGGCACCTTTCAGGGGGGAGGGGGGATGGGATACCTGTCTTCGACAGGTAAGATTTCCCACTTCCGGGAGCCTCAGCTGCGGCTATTGATGTCATGGCTGGGGCTCCCTCCTGCTCCCGCTGTCGCCAGTAGGAGAGAGGAGTGGGCCTCGCACATGTGCAGTAGGGTTCCCGGCGCGAAGCCAAAAGGCTACACTGCCGGGTACCCTTACCCGCAATGGCGGTGGCAGCACTCAAGAGCTGATGGAAACATCAGCTGCGGTGCCGACATCGCTGGACTCCAGGACAGGTAAGTGTCCTATTATTAAAAGCCAGCAGCTATAGTATGCGCAGCTGCTGGTTATTTTTTGGGGCAGACTTCCGCTTTAATATCAAGATCACCAGATGAAAATAGAAGAAAATGAATGCAGCCATCATATATAAGAAATGGTAAGCTGCCGTATAATAAATGTTTGCTTTTGGGTTTAATACCACTTTAAGTCTCTGGTGAGCCCAAGGCAATTTTTCCATGGTAGGCCCATATTTCTTTTGCTTATTGATGATGAAAAACACATGTGAGAGAGTTAAAAATGAATTCCAGGTATGGTATAATTTTACATAGTTTCATTCATCCAGCTTGAACAAATATAACTATTAATTTATCCCTATGAGGATGTCATCCCTATGAGGATTTGACAAAATGCGTCAGGGTGCAGCTACTACAAAGAGGTCATTGCACACAATTTAAAGCGGAGTTCCACCCAAAAGTGGAACTTCCGCTTTAAGCACTCCTCACCCCCTTACATGCCACATTTGGCATGTAATTTTCTTTTTTTGGGGGGGGGGGGGGGGTGACTAGTTTTGAGTCGGACTTACTGTCCCAATTCCTACTTCCGACTACGGGCCACCTAGGCGACTCCTCCTCTCCCCCAGGTGGCCCCTTCCTCTCTGCAATCTTCTGGGACATGTCACAGGTCCCAGAAGATTGCCTGTCTACTCGGAGAGCGCAGCGTTACTCGCGCTCACAGCCGGGTGCCCACAGTTTCAATGGAGGCGCCGTGGAGAGGAAGGGGAGGAGCGAGGCTCCGTGCGGCCACATCGCTGGACCGCTGTATACATCATACTCTTGTGTTTTGTACTTAAATAAATTTGTTTATGATGGTTTTACACTATGTGCGAATGCTTGATGTGTTTCCACATATGCGGTTGATCTGAGAGAGATGGTGTGTCCAGGCCGGAGTCCATCTCTACTAGAGCTGTGGGGGTTTGTGAGATTTATTCTAATCTATATATTTTTCCACTTGGGTTATGATATATGCATATATGTATGATCTTTATGTAATGTTCATTTAGCGCAGCACTTTGTGATCTTTTTATTTTACACAATATTTGTCAATTGTGGTGCTAGCAGCTTTGCTTTATTTTCAACGTGGTAATCCTCTCTATTAAGTGTATATACCATACCTGGCTTATGTCCCTGGAAGTTTAAAATCTCAACTTGCTTCCAGGTGCCATGCCAAGCGGCTGCCCTGATGCATTGTGAGCACAGAAGGCCGGCTACTCGGCACAGGCGCCATTCAAAGAAGGCTTTACATTTTCTGAATGAAAGCGTTCTTTGATTAATGAGGTGGATAGGTGGGGCAGTGATGTCACAATATCCACCTTGTTCAATGAGAGAACGCTTTGCAAAGCATTCTTTGAATGGCGCCAGTGCTAAGCAGCCAACTTCCTGTGTTCAAAATGTACATAATGTAATACAAATGAGGACAACTTATACACATACAAACATACTCCCTATTACATTGGGCACCATTAAAAGGCTGTCATTTTATCATTCTAAAACGGTGAGTTTATGCCGTATGTTTTGTGCAGTAATTGGGGCGTACCCAGCACTGCTTAAAGCGTTCCAGCCTGTACAAAAAAAAATAAAAAATGAAAGTCAGCAGCTACAAATACTGTAGCTGCTAACGTTTAATATAAGGACACTTACCTGTCCAGGGTTCCCACGTTCCCACGGTTTCCGCACCTCAAGCCAAATCTGGTGCAGGCGCCAGCATTGCAACTAAGGGAAACCAGCAGGGAAGCCTTCAGGCTTCCCTACTGGTTTCCTACTGCGCTTGCTGAGTGGTCCCTTCGTTTTCTGGGACACATACAGGTCCCAGAAGGCAGCGGGGGGGAGGAGGAGGGCCCAAAGCAATCAGGAAAATGACGTACCTCGCTGCAGCAAAGTAGGACTGAGGGGGAACTTAAAAAAAAAACATATCCAAAAAGGAGGGGGGGGGGTGCTATATTGTTCAGGACCTATTTTCTTTTTAGCCTGGAACTCCACTTTAAAGTGGTATTAAACACAAACCAAGAATGTAATATATTGCAGCTTACCAATCCTTAGATGTGGTGGCTGCATCAGTTTTCTTATCTTAGGTTTTTTTCCTCTGTTTTCACTTGGCGATCTAGCCAGTAACACACCCCTTGTATTAGGGTGCCCCCACTCTGGATGAAGGAGCACAAGGGCATCTTTGGACAGTGGCATAGTCAGTCTGGGGGGAGGAGAGTGTTAGCTGTACTAGCAGATTTAAATGCACAAACAAATTGAATTTAAACTCCACTTTATAATCTGTAATAGTAAACTGTTTTTTTTTCCCTTTTGGGATAAAGGTTTTACATAAATAAATAAAAGCTGATCGTTTTAAGCACCCTTGCCAGTGTTAAATGGTTTGTCTCATCCCTGTAGCTGCAAGAGAGCTTGTTCTGTTGAAAAACAACAGACTTAAAGCGGAGTTCTACCCAAAAGTGGAACTTCCGCTCATCTGATTCCACCCCCCTCCGGTGCCACAATTGGAACCTATCAGGAGGGTGGGGGGACAGGATACCTGTCTTCGACAGGTAAGCTTTCCCACTTCCGGGAGCCTCAGCTGTGGCTATTGATGTCATGGCTGGGGCTCCCTCCTGCTCCCCCTGTCGCCAGTAGGAGAGAGGAGTGGGCCTCGCACATGTGCAGTAGGGTGTCCCGGCGCGAAGCCAAAAGGCTACACTGCCGGGTACCCTTACCCGCAGTGGCGGCGGCAGCACTCAAGAGCTGATGGAAACATCAGCTTCGGTGCCGACATCGCTGGACGCCAGGACAGGTAAGTGTCCTATTATTAAAAGCCAGCAGCTATAGTATGTGTAGCTGCTGGTTTTTAATCTTTTTATTTTTTGGGGCAGACTTCCGCTTTAATATCAAGATCACCAGATGAAAATAGAAGAAAATGAATGCAGCCATCATATATAAGAAATGGTAAGCTGCCTTATAGTAAATGTTTGCTTTTGGGTTTAATACCACTTTAAGTCACTGGTGAGCCCAAGGCAATTTTTCCATGGTAGGCCCATATTTCTTTTGCCCATTGATGATGAAAAACACATGTGAGAGAGTTAAAGATGAATTCCAGGTATGGTATAATTTTACATAGTTTCATTCATCCAGCTTGAACAAATAAAACTATTTATTTATCCCTATGAGGATGTCATCCCTATGAGGATTTGACAAAATGCGTCAGAGTGCAGCTACTACCAAGAGGTCATTGCACACAATTTAAAGCGGAGTTCCACCCAAAAGTGGAACTTCCACTTTAAGCACTCCTCACCCCCTTACATGCCACATTTGGCATGTAATTTTTTTTTGGGGGGGGGGTTCGTGACTAGTTTGGAGTGGGACTTACTGTCCCAATTACTACTTCCGACTACGGGCCGCCTAGGCGACTCCTCCTCTTCCCCTAGGTGGCCCCTTCCTCTATGCAATCTTCTGGGACACGTCACAGGTCCCAGAAGATTGCCTGTCCACTCGGAGAGCGCAGCGCGACTCGCGCTCACAGCCGGGTGCCCACAGTTTCAATGGAGGCGCCCTGGAGAGGAAGGGGAGGAGCGAGGCTCCGTGCGGCCACATCGCTGGACCGCTGTATACATCATACTCTTGTGTTTTGTACTTAAATAAATTTGTTTATGATGGTTTTACACTATGTGCGAATGCTTGATGTGTTTCCACATATGCGGTTGATCTGAGAGAGATGGTGTGTCCAGGCCGGAGTCCATCTCTACTAGAGCTGTGGGGGTTTGTGAGATTTATTCTAATCTATATATTTTTCCACTTGGGTTATGATATATGCATATATGTATGATCTTTATGTAATGTTCATTTAGCGCAGCACTTTGTGATCTTTTTATTTTACACAATATTTGTCAATTGTGGTGCTAGCAGCTTTGCTTTATTTTCAACGTGGTAATCCTCTCTATTAAGTGTATATACCATACCTGGCTTATGTCCCTGGAAGTTTAAAATCTCAACTTGCTTCCAGGTGCCATGCCAAGCGGCTGCCCTGATGCATTGTGAGCACAGAAGGCCGGCTACTCGGCACAGGCGCCATTCAAAGAAGGCTTTACATTTTCTGAATGAAAGCGTTCTTTGATTAATGAGGTGGATAGGTGGGGCAGTGATGTCACAATATCCACCTTGTTCAATGAGAGAACGCTTTGCAAAGCATTCTTTGAATGGCGCCAGTGCTAAGCAGCCAACTTCCTGTGTTCAAAATGTACATAATGTAATACAAATGAGGACAACTTATACACATACAAACATACTCCCTATTACATTGGGGTGTAGGGCAAATATCCAATGGATGGACACCCATTCCTATGACCTACTCCCAATTATCCCCCTTTTACCTGGCCAGTACAAAGATCCGAGCCTCCTCCAGGTTACTAGCCTTGTTTCAAGAGATCACTAAACAAAATATATAAACGCACACAGTAATAATACTAATTACTCCCAAGTTGCCAAAAATAAATACTGTATTTGTATATAGAAAAGGCTTTGTATTGATCAGTTTTGATCTCTAGATCAAGCTTCTTCTATCATCCAGTTAAATACAACAAATTCCACGGGTAAGTAAAGCAGCAATCAGATGTGATGATTTCTTGGATCAGATTCTGCTCATATGGAATAACATTCTTACAGGATGTCTCCAATTTACAAGCCAACCTCAATGCACTGCCTAATTGGGCAACTAAGTGGCAAATGAGGTTTAATGTTGATAAATGTAAAGTTATGCACTTGGGGGCTAAGAATATTCATGCATCATACATACTAGGGGGAGTACAACTGAGGGAATCCATGGTGGAGAAGGATCTGGGGGTTTTGGTAGATCATAAACTCAATAATAGCATGCAATGCCAAGCTGCGGTTTCCAAAGCGAGCAAAGTCCTTTCTTGTATGAAGAGAGGTATGGACTCCAGAGAGAGAGAGATATCATTTTGCCCCCCTGTACAAATCATTAGTAAAACCTCATCTGGAATATGCAGTTCAGTTTTGGGCACCAGTTCTCAAAAAGGATATCGGGGAACTGGAGAAAGTGCTGAAAAGAGCAACCAAACTGATAAGAGGCATGGAGGAGCTCAGCTATGAGGAAAGATTAGAGGAAATGAATCTATTCCCTTTTGAGAAGAGGAAATTAAGGGGGGATATGATCAATATGTACAAATACATAAGTGGCCCATATGATGAACTTGGTATTGAGTTATTCACTTTAATGTCATCACAGAGGACAAGGGGACACTCTTTATGTCTAGAGGAAAAAAGATTTCATCTCCAAATACGGAAAGCTCAGCAGATCGCTTTAAAAAAGGCCTAGATTATTTCCGAAATGTACCGTACATTATTTCCTTATGTATTAAATACATAAAAATATAACTGGGTACTAACATTTATAGGTAAAGTTGATCCAGGGAAAATCCGATTGCCTCTCGGGGGATCAGGAAGTAATTTTTTTCCCCATGCTGTAGCAAATTGGATCATGCTTTGCTGGGGTTTTTCGCCTTCCTCTGGATCAGCTGTGGGTGAAGGATTGTTTATATGGGATTGTATTTTTAATTTTTTGGGGGTTGAACTAGATGGACTTGTGTCTTTTTTCAACCTGACTAACTATGTAACTATGTAAATACAGATAAAGAGTTGAATATTATCATTTCGGTATCCACAATGAGTACATTTGACAAGAGGATGCTGGGAGAACCAGCCGTGCATTCCTGAGGTGGACAAATATCTGGCAATACTGGGTGTTAACGTGGTTAGTGAGTCATGAATTCACAGAGGTTTATGTAATTACACAAGAAGTAAAAACGTCCAATGTGTGTCTGCCCATTATAGTGACATTACACTATAAGGAAACTTGTGACACCAGCAATCCAGATTTTTTACACAAAATCAATCATGAATGGCAATAAACCTGACAAATTCACAAAGGCGATATGATGAATCATCCATGACTGGTATTTAAAGCATAATATGGGCTTCACACTCATTAAAGAGTTTCACAGTTGGAAATGTATTGCAAGGGGAAAGTTCTTTAGTAGAAGCAGTTTTATTTAAGAGAGAAAAAGCAATGAGGAAACGAATGTAGATTTAGGATCTCTGCAAGAGGGCCCCATTTACCAACAATACAGACCTGATCACAGATGTGGAAATACCTAAACTATTAACCTTACTAGAAGATATCAATTGCGATAAAATCTCATTGCCTGCTTCATCATCCCACCTCTATGACAAGTTTACCAGAAGACAGTACCAAGTTACAACATATCCAATTTTATTCTTCTGTTTTAGGGCTTGTCCTATCTGAGGAGTATACCTCCAAGGAATCCAACTGTAGAAATTAAACTAGACAGGATGATGGGGTTATAAAGAGCAGTCATAGAACTCTCTGTAGCTCAACATGCAGCTAATCTGCAATATTCTTTTCATAATCCAAAACAATACTGGATCCAGAGACAACACTTCTCAAACACCTAAAGTTGTTGTACACCCTGTACAACCAATTTCACCTACAGGTAAGCCTATATTAAGGCTTACCTGTAGGTTTTTTTGGAATATCTCCTAAACCTCCACGGTTTGGGAGATATTTACAAAAAAGCCGATCTCCGATGACTATGGCGCATGCGCACTTTAGAAAGGGCATATCGTGCCGTTTCTAATAGGGGTCATGCGGTGACTGACGGCTCCCGGGCGCATTTGCGCGGGAGTGACGTTACGCGACTCCGGCCAGTCACAGAGCAATAGTTTGCGGCCCCGGAAGGAAGAGGGGTTGAAGATTGACGCTCGCTGCTAGTGGGGACAGCAGTGACATCACAGGCTTCGGTTTCAGGTAAGTGACACATAATGGGCTACTATGCGTTACATACTAGCCCATTATGCTTTACCTTTGCAGGGAAATAAAGAGGAAGTAAAACCCACCAGGGTTTACTTCCTCTTTAACACCTAGTGGACAAGACACAACTTCAGTGAAGTACACCTCTGTTGCAAAAATCTTCTCAGCCTACATCAATGCCAAATACAAAGCTTCACTTCCATCCCCTCAAATCACAGAATAAAGCAGGCTTAGGCATGTGACAGAGCACTGTATGGTACACATTGCTGCAGTACAAATAAGAGAATTTTTTTTTTTTTTTTTTTTTTACAAGAAACAAATAAGAGAAATCTTACTTGGCCTGAAGGTAGCTAAGGGCCTCTTGAAAGTTGTTGTTCAAGAACATGTCAAGCGCCTCCATGCATTCTGATAAAGAAGTCTTCAAATCCGAGTCTGGAGGTCTGCAATAGATAAAAGACACATCAGCCTACCAAGATCTCTTTGTATTCACAGAGTATATCACACTACTGGCAAAGATCTGAAAGTATATGAAGCCCAGATGACCTGAATAATAATAAACAGCTCTTTGAATCCTCACATTTCCTATTAATAACTTTATGAATGACCACGAATAAAGGAATGCCACATCTAACAAAAACATATTACTTAACTATAGGCAAAACATTTTTTTTTTCAATTTGGATCGAGTAAAGGAGGGTTATAAACCCTGTCAATTTTTTTTCCATCTGTGTCCCATTGGGGAGATTTAACTTCACTTCCCCTCTTATAGCCAAAACAGGAAGTGAGTGAAAATCCCTACAAATTAAAGGAATCCATTGGGGCTCCCCAGGGGACCTCTCAGCATGTGGCTGAAAGTCAGAAGCCAGCTGCACCGATCCTCTCTCTAGGCAAGTGCTCCAACGAGCACTGGGGGAGCAGAACGGAGAGCGAAGAGTGGTGACTCCCTGCTCTCACTCCGAGCGCACTGAGAACTGAGTGATCAGCAGTCATATGATCACTCAGTTCCAGGTCTTAGAGCCCACGTAAGACAGCTGCAGCATTGAGGTGAGTATGTGTGTTTATTTTTTAATAAACCCCATACTTCTCCTTGAGCCTAGGTTCACACATATGCGATGCGGGAACTGGTACAATTACAGCGCCAGTTCCCGCATCTCTCCCGCAGGCAGTTCACACTGCCCTCTGCGAACCGCTGTGGGTGTCAATACAATGTTAATGACACCCCTAGATCGATTCACAGATCGCAGTGTGGGTGTGAATCACATGCAATGTTTGACATTGCACAAGTGTGAACCCAGGCTTAAGGTTTCCATGGAAACTTGTAAATCCTCCTTTGCAGTGGGGGCTTTGCTCGCAATGCAAGGATTAACTGCTTGTTAGGTCTAGAGCAGTGGTTCTCAACCGGGGGGTCGGGACCCCCTTGGGGGTCAAATGATGATTTTCCAGGGGTCACTGAATCCTGGGCTGTTCCTGAAGCCAGCACCGCTCTCCCAGCCTTTTTGCGGCCGCCCAGCAGGGCTGTTCCTGGAGCCCGTGGCTGCCCACTCAGCCTTTTCGCAGCCGCCCATTCAGTTCACAAAGTGGCTGGGGGGCAGAGACTAGAGGTCAGATGACTGGTGAGGAATGTGAAGTGGGAGGGGCTGGAGGAGACCCTATCTCCTGATTTCGGCATAGGTGTCACAGCTACGAGACACAGTGAGTAACACTACCTGTGATTAGAGTTGCCATTAAAGGTCCCCACTACAGTTCTCAGATCAGCAGATGACCTTGATCAAGAGCATCTAAGTTGGCTGATCAGAACTCCCCCCAGCATTGCCACTCATCCCACCCCCCACCAGCTCTGCCACTCATCCCACCACCAAGGAGTAAGAGAAGGAATAAAAATAGAGAATACATGGAAGGGAGAGGAAAAGAGGGGGAGGAACAAAGAAAAGGGAAGCGAGAGGGATGGGGAAAAAAACATAAGAAGAAATTAGGATAGAGAGAGATAAAAGGTTAAGAAAGGAGAACAAAGAGAAAGAGTGGTACATCCTAAAATGTACCATAAGGGGTTTTAATACTGTACAAGTGGAAGGGACACAGGGAGCGCTAAATGTCCTTGGGTTAGGGGCGCAAATTACTTGTCTTGCCTTGGGTGCTGACAACCCACGCTACGAAAATAATTTTACTGTTAGGGGTCCCCACAACTTGTGAAATTTTATCAAGGGGTAACGGCACTAGATAGGTTGAGAACCACTGGTCTAGAGGAAAGCAGTTTTTTTTGCCTAAACCTCAACTCCCCAGGCAGATGGCGCTGCTCCATGCTCTAGCAGTGGACTGTCCTTTGGCATCCTCACGTTCAATGGAGGGAGCATGGGGTGGAAGAAGCTGCAAGGACTGGTCAAACATCAACAAGGAGCAGAGGATTTGATTAGTAAATCTACATGTCCCATATGACAGTTCACAGGACCTGGCTATCAGCTGCTCAGGCAAATAGTACTGCCTTGTGGGAGTTGTGAAAGGCTGTCCCCATTCTACCCATCTCCTGAAGTTTAGCTATTCTTCAATACTTTACAGTCTTCTACCTATCACTAGCCTTATTATTTAAAGAAAAACTAAAACTGTAAATACTTACCTTCCTACCAAGAATCCAACATCAGAGCGGTCGCTTGCCACCACTGGCATGTTCTAACTGGCTTCTTCTAGGCGCGAGTCTTTAGCTGCTTTGGTTGACCAGTGCGGGATGATGTAATGCAGGATTTCATTTATCCCGACACACAAACACTGTGCTAAAAAATGTACCCTGATCTGCACATGCACAGATCAATGTACCTTGTAAACAAGACTGCTGACTGACAGGTATTTTTTTAAATCACATAAGTGACAAATCATTTGGTGACTAGCCTGCTTCCTTGCATCTGTCACTTTTTTTACCTTTAGTACCGCTGACAGTTCAGGTATAGTACAGATCAGCTGTATGCAAGGCCAACCTAAAAAATAATATGGACTAGAAGGCCTAAAGGAAAACTAAAGGCAAGACATTCTTCTTCATTTGGAACAGAATAAGGGAGGATTATAACCCCCGTCAGTTTCTTTTTTCCCCATCTGTTTCCCATTGAGGCAATTTCCCTTCAAGTTCTGCTCCATAGCCAAAACAAATAGTAGAGGAAATCACTCCATTGTGTGGAAATCCTTGGTTGTCACCACAACTAGTGTCCCCATTGGAATATTTTCCCACCTGTTCTAGCTCTGGTGACGGCCCAAAATTTTGGATTCTCTTTTACATTCACTCTTTGAACAAACAGGACACATAAAAACAATAAAGCAATGAAAACATAACTCTAGAACAAACAGGGCAATGGATTGAGATTTTCTACGGTCGCTGAAACTGTGACTGGGCACACTGGCTTTGGTTCAGCAGCACTCCACAAAACAGGGACCCCCCTTAGGAACAGGGAAAGGACCCAGAGTTGAGAATCCAAATACAAACAATCCAATGAGAGTGCAAAACAAACGTCCAAAGAGTCCAAGATTTTTAATGATAAAATTAATTCATAGCAAAAAAAATGAAACAATTTTCTGGGGTTAAACACTCTTGAAATACGTTGGAATTTTGTTCAAATAGGGAGAACATAAGTGTCCTATCAATGTCAATTGTGACACAGCCGCTGCTCCCAATCTGACATCCATGCGGGTGCGTATCTCTGAACGCAGACAGTGTGAATTCAGGAACACGCACCCTCACGCATGTCACATTGGGAGCAGGACTTGGTCCTTCGTGTTTTGGGGGTGGGGCAGGGCTTGGTCCCAAAAACGTGTTGGATTTTTTCAGCTATGAATCTGCTATAAATCATCATTAAAACCCTTAGACGTGTAGCACCCTCTAGTTAGTGAGTGCTAGAAGTAAGGATTTTTGACAAGGTAGGAAAATGTAGGCAGGCCTAGCTGGTGGCTAGGCCTGTTTGTTTTCATTCTGGGCTGGGAGTGGCTCAGGGAGAGTTGGGTGGCTGAAAGGTGGCATCACCATCACCTCCCCTTTCTTCTAGAAGGTCCTGAAAGGACAGGAGGGGAGGAGAAGTGGAGCTGCCAGAAGTATGTGGGGAGCCTTGACCAATCCCCAACTTGGATTGGCAGGGAACAGGCCTAATTAAATGCCTGTGGTCAGCCCAGCTGGGGAGGAGTTTTTGGGTGGAAGAGCTGGAGTGAGAGAGTGTGGAGGCTGTCAGGCCCACAGGGAGCTCCCCAGCCTTGGGGGGGTGACCCTGGGCTGGGGCTCAGGTGCATCCAGGAGGAGTGAAGAGATCCTGGAAACAGAGGCACATGAGAGAGCAGGAAAGAGGATAGCGGAAGAGAACACTTCTAATGCCGCGTACAGACGATCGGACATTCCAACAACAAAATCCTGGATTTATTTCCGACAGTTGTTGGCTCAAACTTGTCTTGCATACACACGGTCGCACAAATATTGTCGGAAATGCCGAACGTCAAGAACGCGGTGACGTACAACACGTACGATGAGCCGAGAAAAATGAAATTCAATAGCCAGTGCAGCTCTTCTGCTTGATTCCGAGCATGCGTGGAATTTTGTGCGTCGGAATTGTGTACACACGATCGGAATTTACGACAATGGATTTTGTTGTCGGAAAATTTGAGAACCAGCTCTCAAATTTTGTTTGTTGGAAATTCCGACAAAAAATGTCCGATGGAGCCTACGCACGGTCGCAATTTCCGAAAACAAGCTCACATCGAACATTTGGGGGCATGGCTACAGACTCTTGGATGTTGGTTTGCCGTTCTCATTGGATGGTATGCAAGCAAAAAAAAAAAACTGACAGGTGATCTAATCCTTCTGTTGCCTTTAGTTTTAGTTTAAACTACATTGTCCCTTTAGGGCTTCTGGAATGTCTATAAACAATGAACAGACAGAAATCTCAGTCCTCCATCTGTTCTGTTCTACCTTCTCTGTGTGTAAAAAAGGGCAGCTGCACCCTGCGTCACATGAGATAGGAACCTAGGACAATGCCACCTGAACTGTCACCTCCTACGCCGCCCCAGCCTACGTAATGCTTTTGTCTATAATTGGCATGCTCAGTGTTACACAGTAACTATGCTATTTATCTCCCAGTGGTACTGCAGCCTGCCCCTCCTCCTGCAGACAAGGTGTGTATAGAAATTCTTATTTCCGTTCTGCTCTATTACCCAAAAATAAAGTTCAGATTGGAAACCAGTCTGTCCAGTTAGATGGTGAAGCATGGTCAAGCTGTGTCTGGATCTTGATAGCACAGAGAACAGGATAATGTCACTCTATTGCTGTCATATGGTGCGGATAAGTATTCCTGCCTTTGGTAAACACAAGAGAAGGGATACATCTCCCAGATCTGCGAAACAATGATGCAATCACACCTTATCAATCTTCTGATATTTTTTTCATCCAAGTAATTTGTGCAGCTAGGCTGGCCATACATCGTTCGAATCCCAGCAGGTTCAATAGGAATGGGAAGGCTAAATGTACCAAGTTGATTGATCGATCAACTTGGGTGCAAGCCTCCCGGATTCGATCTGATTATCGCCAGCGGCTGCTCTAGCCGCTGGCGATAATCACTGTCTTCTCCCAGCAGAGACGGCTATCAGCACTGTCTGTGTTGATGGGGGAATTGTGCAAATTTGCATTGTGTATGGCTGGCCTTAGGCTCCAGTCATCCAAGCAGCACATACCTGCATCAACATCCTGGCAACAACTTTAAAAAAAATTGCAGGTAAAAGCACAGGAAAAACAAATATTTTAGATGCTTTTTCCTTTCCAACAAATATGTTTTATTTACTTTCAATGTGCCTTTGAACTAGAAAATGTGACTACTCCAGGAAGTGTTCTCTAGCACTGCCCCCTTTTACCGTCACAGCCCTCTCCTCTTCTAGGAGTGTCTAATTACTCCCTGTGCTGTCCCAGCTCCTCTGCCCCTCCCCTTCCTACATAACCTGTTTTGTAGCTTCTGGGGGAGGAGCGATGATGAATAGTTTAGAGCCGTGGTCTCCAAACCAAATGTGGCCCTTCTGCTTGCCTTTATCCGGCCCTTGGGGCACTATTCCTCCAACTGATACGAGATATTATTCTGCCCACTATTATAATGACTCCAAGAATGTGGCATAATTCCCGACACTGACATCAATAGTGGGGCACTATTCTTTTCACTAATATGATGGCACACTGGGTGAAGATGGGAGATGGGTTTGGGTTTACTCCGACAGATGCTAGAAAAAAATCCTATTCCTGCTGGCAACAATCCGGACCCCTAAAGTCTGAAGGACAGTAAAACTGGCCCTTTGTTTAGAAAGTTTGGAGACCACTGGTTTAGAGCAAGCTTTTTTCAGTCCAGGCACCGGTTAAAATTATGGACAGTCTCGAGGCACCCCATTCTAAAATGTAAAAACTATTCTAATAGTTTTACACAATCCAGCAACGTTCACACGTAGGACAGCCAACGTTAGAGGAGATTTATTCTTCCAAAGCAAATATATTTTTGCAAACTGGTAGTATTCCAATGTTTCTCTTCTCCCTCGGTTTTTCTTAATCACTCAGCTAATGTGACCCGAACGCTGATGGAGAGGGGCAGGAGAGGGGGATACAAGGATGCTTGAGCCTGCTGTGGCGGCTCATATCACATCCAAGATAGCAGTGCCCAGCACCAGTCTCAAGGCTCTTGGATACAAGGAAGGCTTTTACAGGAAAATAACATGTATACCATAAATGAAATGCACATATAATATTATGGAAACATTTCTGTTGAAATAAATGGTCGTGCTGCAGGGTTTCTTTAATATAGCTTCCAACTGTCCCTTATTTTGAGGTGACACTTCCTCTTTGGAAATCCAGATCCCTCTGTCCCTCCAAAGGTGTTCTTTTGATGTTAACATAAAATAACCAATGAAAGTACTACTAAACTGCCAAATATCTTAAAGCAAAATTCCAGGAATTAACTGCATACTTCTCTTCTGCACACTGAACACAGGGGGGTTGCTAGCTCGGCACCACCATTTTTAATTAAAGGGGTTGTAAAGGTAATTTTATTTTTTTTTTTAAATAACTAACATGTCATACTTACCTTCACTGTGCAGCTCGTTCTGCACAGAGTGGCCCCGAACCTGCTCTTCTGGGGTCCCTCGGCGGCTGTTTCAGCTCCTCCCCGCAAGAACTAACCACCTTAATGCGAGCTCCCTCGCATGGTGGTTAGTTATTGCGGGCGCGCTCCCGTGATACAGCCGGCGGCTATAGCCACTCACTGTATCACTCGGCCCCGCCCCCCGGCGCGCCGCGTCATTGGATGTGATTGACAGCAGCGCGAGCCAATGGCTGCGCTGCTTTCAATCCATCCACTGCAGCCAATCAGCGACCAGGCTGAGCTGCAATAGAGATGACGGGAACGAGCAGCGAAGATTCGAGGGGTCAGGTAAGTAAAACGGGGGGGCTGGGGGCGGCGGTACTGTCAAAAGTTTTTTCACCTTAATGCATATAATGCATTAAGGTGAAAAAATTTTTGCCTTTACAACCCCTTTAATACATGGCGTTCTTTGGTTGGATGTGGGGGAGAGGCAGAGTGGATGATGTCACAATCTCCTCTTCGTCCAAAGAGGGAACACCTTGTATTGCATTCTCTGGATGAACAAGGAAGAGGGGAGGGAAGGATGATGTCATGATTTCCACCATGTCCAACTAGGGAACACCTTATATTCATTGAAAAAAATGCAAAGCGTTCTCTGAATGGCGGAGGCACCGATCTAGTGACCCCATGTGGTCAGTGTGCAAAGGGAAAGCTGCTGGAGCAGCACCCAGAAGATCATGGCCATCACTATATGTAGCACTGACTAATACAGTGATTTACAGCATCCCCAGAGGCCCTCTGAATATCAGATATGAATAATCAAACAAAACTGGACTAATATAAGTTTTGCAGAAAAGCTAAAGAAGCATTACATCTGTTGAATTTGTGGCTTATTTGAATAAAGTAAATTACATAAAGAAGTATTATACCCACAGTGTTTTTTAGCTTAGCACATTAAGCACAACAAATTAAAAAATCCCCAGTAAACTGTTAAAGTTCTTGCCCCAGCACTCTCTTTCACGGGAAAGGTATACCATGGACAGTGCAGTCTGGAGTCACTCAGCTTGGAGAAGGGAGAGGAGCAAGGAGGGAGAAGGAGGATAGAGGAGCAAGGAAGTGCCTTGCAATCCTAGGCTGTGTGTTTCTATTGATGCACGCAGTGTAGGGAGACACATCTCAAGTCCCTGCATGCAAGGATGGTTCCATAGGATGCTGGAAGAGGAAGGTGCCACCCTGAAACAGGAAACCTGGGGCTGCGGTCATGGCATCAACTTAAATAGAAACAAAGCCAAGGATTAAAGATTAGATAAAGAAACTGTATACTCAGAAAGTGAATAAATAACGTGAAATCACTCCAAAGTGAGAGAATCCCTGCCTGGCACCGGTCTTTGGAATATTTCCCCTCTATTCTTTTTCAACTCAAAATATTTGCTCTTACAGGTTCCCACTTGCCGACCGGCACATGGTAAAAATACATCATTAATTTGACGTTTAATACCGGGGTTATGGCAGCAGCTGTCTGCTGCATCCCCGCTAGGAGGAGGGGATGCAGCAGACAGGAGCTGTAGAGCAGAAGATCCCATGTGTATTCCTGACTGAGGTGAAGGATGAACCGTCTTCTAAGCGGGAACATCAGGTTGCCCATATTTGTGGGCTCGTTTTGATAGGAGGCCAACAAAGCAAGCTGAGAAGAAATTGAAAAAGCACATTCTTTCAAAAGGAAGCTCCAAAGAGAGCACTAGATTGCTTTGTTCTTCTTTATATACATGCCTGATTTTCCTACTGAGTGTGGATCTGAGGATAAATACCGGAGTGTAGTTTTGGGAAGTGTCTACCTGGGCATTTGTGTATCGCTTTGTGACCTGTTTCATGTCGAGTTCTGGAGGTGAGAGGCCATCTATATATGTGGTGGAGGGATCACAATCACCGGACTTTTCAACATTTTTTGTGTCAGCGCACCTAGTAGCGATTCGTGCTGTCTCCACATGCACCTGTTGGGACTTTTCTGATAATTTTATATATATATATATATATATATATATATATATATATATATATATATATATATATAAAAATAAAAAATATATATATATAAATATTTATGTTATGGACATTTATGAATTGCACAGCACTATTTCTCTATGATAATTCCTGCACCTTCAAACCTCACATCACCCCAATTTTTGCATCTTCACAGTTTTGATCACCCCAATTCCTGCACCATCAGACCTCTGATAAGTCCAATTACTGCACCTTCGCAGCTCACATTACCCCAATTTCTCTGGGAAGTGGCGTGTGACGTCACCCCTGGTCTAAAATGTCTTTGTATGAGGTAACAATAACTACTATTACTGGAAACACCTGAATTTAGTAATTTGATGAGGTGTCCACACCCTTTTGGTTATACAACGTATTGTGTATCAGAACTTTTTTCCTGTATCCAATATACTGCTGAGATAAAATATAGAAATGACATGGCCCTGGCTAATAGAGAAGCATCACTACTGGTAAGGAATATAGAGTGTGGCCCAAGAAGAGTCTCCGACTATTCCCCACTTGTGTTGACAATAAATGTAGGGGGTAAAGCCTATCCAAGAGAATGGAAAATTAACCCCTGTTGGTTGGAATTGATTGGCAACCCCAAAGAAGTTGTGACCAGATTAAATGAATTTATGCAAATAAATGCAGGTACGGCATCAGCTAGAGTGGTTTGGGACTCCTTGAAGGCCTATCTTAGAGGTCTCCTGATTCAACAAGTGGCAAGAGTTAAAGGGAAATCTAGGAACTGGGAAAAGAAACCAAGAATGAGGCGACATTGGCAGAGAGGAGGTATGTTGAAGACCCAACCTCGGATAGCCAAAGGGAATGGCTAGACAAGCAACAAGCTTATGAAATGACCATTAGGAGAAAGATAGAGAACAGACGAATATTTCAGAGACAGTGCCAATTTGGAGAAGGGGAGCGAGTGGGTCGTATGTTGTCTCTATTGATTAGATCTAATACCCCCCCCCTCTACTGTTTCAGCGGTCAGGACCCCAAGTGGAGAAATCTCTACTGACGCAACTGAGATAATACATACATTTAGCGAATACTATAGGTCCCTGTATAAATCTAATAGGGGAATTGGGAGCAAAAAATGGATGACTTTCTCCAGAGAATAATAATCCCGACCTTGACAGAAAAGGATAAAATAGATATAGAAGCACCATTGACTTTGGACGAATTGCGGCGAGCAGTGGCCCAATCAAAACTCACCAGGCCCGGATGGGCTCCCAATAGAAATATACAAACGATATGGTGAGGTATTGCTCCCAGAATTGCTGAAGACACTGGGATGGGCACTAACCAACGGGAGACTGCCCACCTCAATGTCAGAAGCCACTATTGTTGTAATACATAAGGAGGGGAAAGACCAACTGGAAGCCTCATCTTATCGTCCAATTTCATTATTATGTACGGATGTAAAAATTTTGGCCAGAGTACTAGCAACCCGCCTAAACGGATGTATTCAAAATCTTATACATCCTGACCAGTCAGGCTTTATTCCAAACAGGTCAACTAGCATCAACATTAGAAGAGTCCTTTTAAATATCCAGATTCCAACAGACAACAGGGGCTCTAGGGCCATATTGGCCTTGGATGCAGCCAAGGCCTTCGATAGCCTGGAATGGGACTATCTATGGAGAGTACTAGAGAGATTTGGATTTGGTCCCTACTTTATTAGGTGGGTGAAAATACTCTATAGCGAACCAAGAGCAAAAATAAAAATCAATAATGAATATTCAGATCTGTTCCAGTTGGAGAGAGGGACGAGACAGGGCTGCCCCCTGTCCCCCTTATTATTCGCTCTCGCGATGGAACATCTAGCAATTATGAATAGATCAATGCAGGGCATACAGGGGTTTCAGAGGCGGACAGAAGAGGATAGGATAGCTCTGTTTGCAGATGATGTCCTGTTTTTGCTCAGATATGATCATGATGACACGTGATCCCTGTGTCAAACACGCATAGGGGAGGGGCCAGGATGGAGCGAGATACAGCTGAGCTGCCTATTGAGGAGACGCACACCATACCCTCACGAAAAGTATCATACTTGCCATTTGTAGAGTGGTGCACTGATGCACCTATATATTGTGAGTACCCCTTTTGGGTAGAGTATCTATATCTTTTAATACATTTTAAAACGGTATTATACTATGTAGTTTTTTCTTCCCATCTATATACTCTTTACTGCTTTGGAGCCTGGGATCCTGTGATCTACTTAGAACCCGGGTGGTTCACAAGCGTGGTTTGACTATGACTAGCGACTTGGTCACACGCTCTAAGGTGAGCGCATTACCTTTGGGGTCACCGAATCGCACCATTTCATGGTCTGTGCCACGTTGAGAGTTACTAGCAAGTTTGATTGTATCACCAGTGGACATCACGTTTAGGCACCTTTATACCTTTTGTAGGACTTCATGGTGAACTATATTATTTGGTTCCATTGAGGACTTTTTTACACATGAACACCAAATTACATTTTGTTTTGTGTTTTTTTTGCACTCAGCACTTTTTACAGGCTCATATATATATATTTATATTGTAATAAGTATGTTTATTTGCACAATTGCACTTTATGCGTTTATATTTTGCACATTTGAGTAATATTGTCATTTAGTTATGCATATTAGCACATTTGCACTTTGATGCGTTTATATTCATTTATTCATTGCACTAGTAATGCTGTGATTCAGTTATGCTTATTGGTACTTGTGCACTGTGATGCGTTAATCTGTCATATTTCACATTTGAATTTGCATTTATACTTTGATGCGTTTATATGCATTTGTCATATTTCACATTTGTATTCATAGTATTTATCTATTATTAGGTCCGCTTACCTTGTAGAGGTATTGTGTTTCCCACATCCACATGCGTTTATTTAGACGCAGTTGTTCTATCATGCTATAATTTAGTAGCATGTCTAACACACTCTAGCGCAGCATAATCCTTTTTACATTTGTCATTTGCACGCGTATGAGACGTGTTTAATGCACGCAGCTGAGTAGTGTTTTACTAAGTTTTATGTGGCTCACAGGATCTTTGCCATCGTTGTCTAAAGAAGAGGGTATAGCGGTTCCACACCCGAGGTCATACTTCCTTGCATCCCAGCTTCAACATCTAGCGGGCTGTGGAACCCTTGGAGGGGGGAACTCTAGTGGGAAGATGATGATAACGGGGGGCTCCACACAGCACATTAATAGAGGTATTAGAGGCAGATTAATTTATCCATAGATGCCCGATGATAAAATTAATTAGCAAAGTATGGCAGATGATGAAAACATTGTTGGGGTATGGAGGGGTATCAGAATATGCCCCTCTATGGAACAATAGAAACTTAGCAGGAGTAAGGGATATAGAGAGACCTATAGAATGGGAGAGACAGGGCATCAATCAACTAAGCCAACTATATGAGGGCAATGTTATGAAAACATTCTTAGATTTAAAACAGGAATTTAATATATCAAATAATTCGTTTTATAAATATCTATAAATCAGACACGCTATTCAAGCCCAGTTTAGGTCGCAGACAATCGAATGGACCCAGATCCCTACTCTCTCAAAAATAATCAACTTAGACACATCGATAGGACTAAACTCCAAGCTATATGCCAGATTGGAAGCTAGAATAATAAATGGTGTAGGACCTTCCAGGAGTAGAGCGGGATGGGAGAGAGATGTGGGGGCAATGACCACGGAAGAAAGGGATAGGATTCTGAAACGAGGAACACTGGTCTCAATTTCACCCTCACAGAAGGTATCTCATCTATTCCTAATATTGAAGGTAGATAAGAAAATCTGGACAGCCGCACTCCAGGAAGATATTGTTCAAAAACGTTTAATGTAAACTTAGGAGCATATGGAATACAGGACACCGTGGCAAAAAAGTACAGGCAATCAGCTAACGCGTTTCCCACTTATGCTAAGTGCTTACTCATCTATTCCTAATACACAGAGTCTACTATACCCCCAGAAAAATGTTTAAACTTGGCTGGAGTCAAAATGATGAGTGCCCTAGATGCAAGGTGTCAGGGGATTTTATTCATATGGTATGGAAATACCCGAAGCTATATAGATACTGGTTGGAGATAGTAGATAGAATAAATAAAACCTTCAAGACTGTAATAGAACAGACGGCCAAGACCTGCCTATTTGGGGACACGGAGGGGGGGTAGAGCCTTGAATGACACCACTGAAGTAGTACTAAGATGCCTATTTCAGGCGAGAAATGTACAGAAATGGCAGGCACACAACCCCTTGACTGCAGAGAACTGGGTGGAGACCATCAACTCAATAGTTTGGAATGAGAGAGTGATATACATTAGGCAATAGGGGGGGGGGGGCGGGAAACGAGTTGAGATTCATCCCCCTTTCCCACTCCTTTTTTTTTCTTTTCTTCCCCCCGTTTATCTCTTGTTGCTCTCAGCCCTCCTCTTTGGAGGACCCTGGATGCTTTTTACTCCGGCGTTTCCCCTGACCTCTTGGAGTATCTTTCTCCATTCTTTTGAGTGGAGCTGCAAATAATAGAATGTATGCATAGCTAATGATTAGGTGGTGTGGGTGTAGGGGGGGGGGGGGGTGAGGGTTGGATGGGAAGGAATGGGTAGGTAAAATAACAATGGCACCAGCTACTGTAAGACATTGCACAATATTTTATGATGTTGTATTTCTTGTTTTCTTCTTACTACTTGTGTAATAATAGTATAACAAATAAATAAAAAGTATTTAAATTAAAGAGATAAAATATCAACCATACAGACAGCGCTTTACTTATAACAAACAGACCTGAATGCCAGGCTTGCACTGAGAAACAGCAAGGTGCACTCTCTGAGTAGCGCTACCAAGCCCACACATGGAATATATTTGCAACTATATAGAACATTTTTAACAAATGAATGCAACCTTACTTTAAGCAGAACTAAACCCATTTATTTAAGAGTTCCCCAAAACAGTTACATTCAAGGCAACTATCACAGTTGCTTACGCTCTCAACTGAACTGTCAATCATCAAATGGCTGGTGTTATAACTAATCACATGTGCAGCACCATGGCAACTGCAGGTCAAACAGCAGTAGGCAAAGATGGCAGCTTCCTTGGCTGTAAAGGATAGAAGGGTTTAGATCCACTTTAAATTAAAGCAAACCTCCTATATAGGAAGCACATAAAGAAAAACATGAATAAGCACAGGTTTCACTTTAGTTAAAGCTCATATGAAAACAATCAAGTTATCAGAAATGAAAATTGTTTCAGAAATATCAAGCTTTACCATGCCCTATGCCATCATTGTAATCACGCCCCTGGTCCTTTTGTGTAATGGTCACTTATGAACAGCATAGAGGCAGCCCGAATTGGTTCAATAAGATCTGGGATACTGGTTAGCCACCCCTGGATTGGCTTCATTGGACCTAATTCTTAATAGGCTATTGACTTAAAGTGGGAACTCAACAGCTCAGGGTGTCCTCACCCTTGCAGGGAGTTTAATTTAAAGTACTGGGGGAAGAGATACGATCAGAATGTCTTCCTAAACCATATCTACATACACTGTGAGATATTAACGACTAATGACATCTCAAGTTCAATTTGTTTTATAAACCTGCTTTGGCTATGTACAAGAACATTATTCTACTTTGTATTCTGTGAATGGATTGTATAATGTAAAATGTTGGAATGTGAATTGTTTATTGTACTGTTATGCCCCGTACACACGGTCGGATTTTCCGATGGAAAATGTCCGATCGGAGCGTGTTGTCGGAAATTCCGACCGTGTGTGGGCTCCATCGGACATTTTCCATCGGATTTTCCGACACACAAAGTTGGAGAGCAGGAGATAAAATTTTCCGACAACAAAATCCGTTGTCGGAAATTCCAATCGTGTGTACACAAATCCGACGGACAAAGTGCCACGCATGCTCAGAATAAATAAAGAGATGAAAGCTATTGGCCACTGCCCCGTTTATAGTCCCGACGTACGTGTTTTACGTCACCGCGTTTAGAACGATCGGATTTTCCGACAACTTTGTGCGACCGTGTGTAGACAAAACAAGTTTGAGCCAACATCCGTCGGAGAAAATCCTAGGATTTTGTTGTCGGAATGTCCGAACAAAGTCCGACCGTGTGTACGCCCTATTAAAGTGAATGTGGATGTAATTGCCTGCTTTTGCCCGCTGTGGGTTTTATGAACTGCAATGGGGACAGATCCAAGTTCACCTTTTTTCTAGGAAAAGTCAACACCTCCATATAGGTTTTTTTTTTGCTTTTACTACTGAATAGAGCTGGGTGATTTTCTCAAAAAAAAAAATCTGCGATTTTTAAAAAAAAAACTCGATTCACGATGCCGGTCCTGAGGAGCTGCGGGCAGGAGTTTTTAGGCGAGGCCGCAGCTTCGGCCTAGTCCATGGCGTCCGGCCTCGCGGACTAGGCCGAAGCCGTGGCCTCACCTAAAAACTCCTGCCCGCAGCTCCTCAAGACCGGTGCAGTGTCAGTACCGGTCCTGGTAAAAAAAAAAAAAATCTAAAAAAATCAATTTGACCTCTCAACTCGATTCAAGATTCAAATCGATTTTTTTCCCAGCCCTACTACTTACACAATCAAAGATTCGGGATATTAGGCATGTTAGGATCAATAAAGGTGGGATGGTCAGGTGTCCACAAATCTATGGTGATATGTGTGTATATTTATGTTATATGTGTGTAAAAAAAAAAAAAAATTAACGTGTTCTTCAAAAAAATGTTTTCAAAGCAACCCCATCTTCCAGCACTAAAACCCAAATGTAAACACGCCCACAAGGCACGCACATGTATGTAAATAGTGATTGTACCACACATGTGAGGTATCATCCAGAACCAGAGTAAAAGCTTTATTTCTAAGGCCATCCATCACGCATGCTTATTTGTAAACTGATTAAGGCTTTTAAAGCACTGCTTATGGATAATTTTGAGTACAGTGCGTACAATTTTAATGTGTTTGCTATCTATCTACTCAACCCCCATGTTTTATATTTTACTGAGAAATTGGGTATTATATTATGTTTGTGTGCACTAAAATTTCTTTTAGTGTGTTTATTTGTGTATCGTGCAACTCAAAAAATTGCAAGTGCCATCATTTTTTTCTAAAAGGCCTCTGTTTTAGAAAATATGTCAATGTCAATCAAGCAATGATCCATGCGAAAACAGAGGCTATAACTCTGTTATAAAGATAAAATATCCAACTTTGAGAATATATGGAATCCCTGGGTGACTCACTTTTTGCCTTGATGCTTCCCTACTAAGACCTTGGTAATCTCGATTTATACTTCCATTCTCTGCATTCATGGTGTGTGTTTATTACCATGTACTACCCCAGGAACCCCTACTATCTCTCATTTCTTTCTTTACTGTTTATTTTTTCTCCTACCTACTTTTTCTTTCATCGTCTTTCTCTCTTCTACTTTTTCCCCCTATACTCTCTCTCCTCTTTCAATTTACTCTTTATATAGTTCTGGTAGCAGAACTTTTATTTCCTTGGTTATCATTATACCAATTGTACATAGCTTCAATTATGTAGTATAAGATTTTAGATTCTATAATAAATTATTTCTTTTTCTTTTTTATTTAAAAACTATACTCTAGATAAAAATTAAGGCCTTTTTTTTATCTGAGGTCATTTTACATTAACCTGGTCTAATTTATGGTTTTATCCATTCCTATACAATGTATGACGTAATCTTTTGAGTAGTTAGATCCATGCTAAAATTGTTTTCGTTTTTGACAAGAAAATATATATAATTGTTTTCTGGGTTTAGAGTAATTTTCTAGCAAAAATTGCAGGTTTAAAAGTGTATGAAAAATTGCTCCAGTAGACAGGGGACAATATATCATACCTGTAGGCCATTTATAGCACTGCTGAAGCCTGGCTGAAAAAGGGCCTGGGCCCCATCAGTTAAAATAGGGGGCCCAGGCAGCTGACACACAGTGGGATTCTGGACAGGAAGAGGTGATCGGTGCAGCAGGGGCATTTACTGAAACCGATCCCCTGTAGTTCCCCCCTGCAGCAGCTGAAGGCTGGCTTCTCCTCCTCTACCACCCACCAGCTTTCAGCTGCTGCAGGAGGGAACTACAGGGGATCGGTTCCAGTAAATGCCCCCTTCTGCCAGAACGATCACCCCCTTCTGTTCAGGATCCCCTTCCCTCTGCTGCCCAGGCCCCCTTGTGTGCCCTTCCCCCCGCAGGGCTGCCGGCTTCTCTTCCTCTCCCACCTGCTGGCTGCTGTGAGGAACAGGGGATTTTTTCAGGATGGAGAGCAGAAAGGCCAGTAAATTTGACATATTTACTAGCCCCTTCTTTTTGAATGATCACAGTGAGCGATTGGTACCAATCAGTTACTGTTTTCATTCATAACTGAAGCATACAGTGACTTGAAAAAGTATTCACACCCCTTGAAATTTTCCACATTTTGTAATGTTACAAACAAAAACATAAATGTATTTTATTGGGATTTTATGTGATAGACCAATACAAAGTGGCACATAATTGTGAGTTTGCGAGAAGCCATGTGGGGGACACAGCAAACATGTGGAAGAAGGTGCTCTGGTCAGATGAGACCAAAATTTAAAAGTCTTTTGGTCTAAAAGCAAAACGCTATGTGTGGCGGAAAACTATCACTGCACATCACCCTGAACACACCATCCCCACCGTGAAACATGGTGGTGGCAGCATCATGTTGTGGGGATGCTTTTCTTCAGCAGGAACAGGGAAGCTGGTCAGAGTTGATGGGAAGATGGATGGAGCCAAATACAGAGCAATCTTAGCAGAAAACCTGTTATGCCGCGTACACACGTTTGGACTTTTCGTCTACAAAAGTCCGACGGACGCCGACGGACCAAATACGGCGGACAATCTGATCGTGTGTGGGCTTCCCTGGACTTTCAGCTGACTTTTCCAGCCCCAAATCTGACAGACTTTAGATTTGAAACATGCTTCAAATCTTTATGTCGTAACTCCGCCGGACCCAGAAATCCGCTTGTCTGTATGCTAGTCCGACAGACAAAAACCCACGCTAGGGCAGCTATTGGCTACTGGCTATCAACTTCCTTATTTTAGTCCAGTGTATGTCATCATGTACAAATCCGTCAGACTTTTGTGTGATCGTATGTAGGCAAGTCCGTTTCTTAGAAAGTCTGCCGCAAGTCCGCCAAAATTCCGTCGAAAGTCAGTCGAAAGTCTGTCGGACGAGCTGTCGGACTTTTGTAGCCGAAAAGTCCGACCGTGTGTACGCGGCATAAGAGTCTACATAAGACTTGAGACTGGGGCGGAGGTTCACCTTCTAGCAGCACAAAGACCCTAAACATACAGCCAGAGCTACAATGGAATGGTTTATATCAAAGCATATTCATGTGTTAGAATGGCTGTCAAAGTCCAGACCTAAATCCAATAGAGAATCTGTGGCATGACTTGAAAATTTCTGTTCACAGATGCTCTCTATCAAAGCTGACAGAGCTTGAGCTATTTTGCAAAGAAGAATGGACAAAAATGTCACTCTCTAGATGTGCAAAGCTGGTAGAGACATCCCCAAAAAGACTTGCAGCTGTAATTGCAGTGAAAGGCGGTTCTACAAAGTATTGACTCATGGGGGCTGAATACAAATGCACCCCACATTTTTCACTTATTTATTTGTAAAAAAAATTGAAAACCTATTATCATTTTCCTTCCACTTCACAATAATGTGCCACTTTGTGTGCAAAACCCAAAAAAATACATTTACGTTTTTGGTTGTACAAAATTTGGAAAATTTCAAGGGGTGTGAATACTTTTTCAAGGCACGTTAGTAAACTCTGTACATTCACTCTACAGTGCACAGAAAGAATTTGGGATCTATTTCCTCAATTCCTTTGTCTGTCTCAAATGTAAGACATCAGGGTATTTGTATTTAAGTTGTAACAAATAATTAAAAAAACATTTGGTGCTCATTTGCACGTGTTCTTATTCAGTGTGAATGAGCAGTTTGTGTGGTTGGAGCCGCCTGTTACTCTATGGGTACGCAGTGGCTGTACAAACACAGCCGCAGGTCCTGTCAGGTAGGCTGTACAGGGCCCTGTGATTTCTAACAGCAGCCCTGACTAGGACACTCCATATGTTGGACATTCTTTCCCACCATCACAGTAGTGAGTGTTCTCCCTGATTCAGAAGCTGTGCATACACAGTGTCACTATGACGGGGGGAGAGAGAACACACTGTGCAGTAAAGCTCAGACTAGGAGAGGAAAGGGCAGCATTAGAATCCAATCAGGTGGGCTGCATGCACATGTGCTGACAAAGAACATTCTAAAAGAAGGAGAGTGCAGAGAAATAACCTCAGGGTGCATCTTCTCCTTCACTATCCACTCATAGGCTGAGCATGGGGAAAGGAGGAATTTTACCTAACTGTATAGGGTGATTGGTGAGTAATATGGAATACAGGTGTAGCCAGAAGAAAGATCCTACACAACTCAGAGAAGCACACAAAGCCTCTTACCAGATGGTGTTGACCACCTAAATACAAGCGGTTAAAACACGTAGTTGTAATCCAAAGAAAGTAGTGAGGACTCGGTCCACCAGCATACACCATCAACTCTGGGGTTCTCTGCATCAAGACAGCTGGACAATGAGTTTTCAAAGGATATAAATCAAGAGAAGACGCAGGGCCCTCTCATAGTGTAGTAAATTCGTCAACTCGTTTTATTAAATAAAAAAATAACACTCACATGAATCAAATATAAAGTCAGTGGGGTATTAGTGTAGTAAGGCAATGTTTCAAACAAGTAAGATGGCGGCGCTCTGCTCCGATACACAATAACGTCACGTGCCTATGCTTCTGCCTACGTGTTTCATCCTCCTAAGACTTTGCCAGAAACCCAGAGTTGATGGTGCATGCTGGTGGACCGGGTCCTCGCTACTTTCTTTGGATTGCATGTTTTGATCGCTTGTATTTAGGTGGTCAACACTATCTGGTAAGAGGCTTTGTGTGCTTCTCTAAGTGGTGGAGGATCTTACTTTTGGCCAGGGGCGTTGCTAGGTCTACAAAAGATCTGGGGCTAGAGCCCATAGCAGCGTAGTAAAGAAAGTCATACGCTTGGGCATACACATGTACAGTATATATAGTAATATACGTGTGTGTATATCCTCAGAGGGCCCCTACTTACATCAGGGTCCCCAGAGCCCCCCCTTACATCTGGGTCCCCAGAGAGCCCCCCCTTACATCAGGGTCCCCAGAGCCTCCTCCTTACATCAGAGTCCCCAGAGAGCCTCCCTCTTGCATCAGGGTCCCCAGAGAGCCCCCCTTACATTAGGGTCCCCAGAGAGCCTTCCCCTTAAAATCAGGGTCCCCAGAGAGCCTCCCCCTTAAAATCAGGGTCCCCATAGAGCCCCCGCTTGCATCAGGGTCCCCAGAGAGCCCCCCAACTTACAGTAGGGTCCCCAGAGAGCCTCCCCTCCCCTTAGGAACCCCTGCAGAGACTCGGGGCTATGGGCCCCAGATTCGGGACTATAGCCCCAAAAGCCACCCCCTAGTGACGCCACTGCTTTTGGCTACACCTGTTTTCCATAATACTCACCAATCACCGCATGCAGATTAAGAACGGACTTTTTAAGTGTACAAACAAAATTTTTATATTCACTTTGGTGTAATCTCATCATGTTATGATGTTTTATTAGGAAGCGCCACACTTTTTCTTTTATATTATATTATATTTCTTGTATATGTTTGCCGCCAGCGGATTGTGTTAGCAGCTATTATACTTATTATTTTATATTGTGTCCAGGTGCAGGTATCTTTATCATATCATACTAACTGTATGACATAACAGCAGCAGAGAAAAGTCAGGTCACCAAGATTTTTGTTCCCTCCGTCAGGTTGATTTCTTTTTCTGCACTTCAAGTCCACCAGACAGAAATCAAGGCTTTTAGCAGTATCTATTATTATGAGATTTTACTGGTAGCCAACGTTCATGTGGTGCAGGCTGCCTAGGCTATAGGACGCATTAAGCAGCACACAATCATATATATATATATTTTTTTTTATTTAATGGCAAAAAAGGTACTTTTTACTTAAAATAACAATACGATCTGGTAGTGCTGACATGTTTGCTACTATTTTATGTAAAGAGTGGCTATAATAAGTCCACTCTAAGCTTGATTTGGAAATATGTATTTTTTTTAATGTTATCTTCTGAGATGAAAGTAATGAATGACCTCAGTGTGCTTTTATCATGAGATGTACTTATACCCTTATTACTCCTCTGAGCGCCCACGTACTCCCACTACACAGCGCAGGGATATTAGCTGTTACCAGGACAGCAACAAGCATATGTTATTAATGAGCCAGAGATAAAGGACATTATCAGTGCTCATTTATGCCCTGTCCTCCATCAAAACAGAATACTGGAGTTTATAATGGAGGCGCACTGGAACAACTCTGCTTAATCAAAGAAAATATACTGTCAGTTTAAATGATCTGCTAATACAAAGGGAGTTGGGCGAGAGATAATAACACATTTTCCATGAAAATACTGATATAATTATCCTGATAACAGGCAGTTACATTTTCAGGCTGATGTGATTTTAAGAGCAATTTCCATTAACAAGCAATTGTTAATAAAAAGATCCTCTTGATCCAAGTTTTATAGAAGCCACTACTAGAAGACTTCAAGAATAACTAAACCCTAGATCAGTCCACGTTTTGTGTGTGGGGATAGATTGTTATGGAATATCTACCCTCAGGAGGCACCGTCCACAATACGATTAATACTAGAACCCAAAAATGTGTGGGACTTCAGCTGTACCTCCTTGGGTTATCAAAATTCTTGCCTAGGGGTTAATTAGTTGTTAAGGAGTTGCTATACTTACCTTTTCATAGTCCACGTGATTCTTCTCTTGGTCTGTGGTGGCTTCACTGTCATGCAACTGAATGATGATATGGTGCCAGCTCATCCACAGGTTCAAACTGTTGATGCAGACTGAATGTGCAGGCTTTGGCACATCAGTTGGAAGTTCAAAATCGGAGCGAAGAGCCCGGGGGTGACAACTCTACTCCTCTGTTGATGCACAGAAAGAAAGCATTGTCCACAGTACCGGGACAGGCTAGTACAGCGTCCAGGGCAAGGATGAGGAACTGCGCCCCCTCTCCCACTCCTAATATCGTATGTCATAAAATATGGTATACCACCCTGAGCCAATTCTGCCCCCCTTGCTTCGCTGGCTTTAAGTGTGCACTGCACATGTGTGGCCAGTTGCTTGTTTTCTAGCAACTAGAAGGTAGTTGCCAATGTGTGGTGTTTTTTTGTTGTGGGTGGAGAGTGGGCACACTGGAGCGCAGTATGACAACAGTAGCTTCAGAGCAGCCTGGTGGTTGCTAGCCACTAATCTGGAGCTTGTGTTTGGTGAGGGTCGCCCACCACCACCACCACCACCACAACCACCACTGCGCACTGGGTGACTTTCCCTTCTGCCCACCTTGTTCTGACCCTGGCTGTCCCCCTAGGAAAGGAAGTGTGCTACCAGGAAGATCACCCAATAAAAATTAAGAAATAAAAGTATGAAAAAAATAATACAGTCGTCCTATCCAAGGATTAGTATTGTGCATTTCATGACATTTTGGGTTCAGATACACTTTGAAATGATATTTGATGAACTTATGGATCATAATGAGGCCTCCTGTCAAGGGATTCTGAAAACAGCATTCACCTTCTCATGCTCCGAAAGATGTGTATTGGGTAAGCTTCAGTGAGTTCATGGTCTGTCCTGTCATAGGCTTGGATTTAGGGGCATTTAGAGAATTATAGAGCCAGTAATAAAGTTTACAGTAGCCATTCTAATCCAGGGTTCAGTGGAACGCCAGGGTTTTCTGAGAGGTTGCTATGAGTTACTTGAGCTATGGCTGATTGACCTCCCATCTAATGGTTCCTGCATGGTCCTGAGGCCAACACCACGTGGCAGAGTCAGCTGCATGACACCAATGATCTTTTAAGAGGTCTAAAGATGGCATTCTGACCACTACTGTAAAAGCCATTTCATGTGGCCCTCACACCCCCCTTGTCTCCACCCCCACCTGGTCTTAGCAGTCAGCAGCAGAGAGGACAGGACTCCACCAGATCCTGCACTTCTCTGTCCAGCCCTCCTGGCAGCGGCACAAGGCAAGGGGGTGCACTGATGTAAGGGATAGTGGGGGGGGGATGCTTGGCTTCTGATGGTGGGGGGGCTCTTGACATCAGATGTAAGGGGGGTGGGGTGCAGATACAACCGGCCCTTTGAGGGCAACCATAATGCTGATGTGGCCCGCAAGGAAATGGAGTCTGACACCCCTGCTCTAGGGTAATAACACACTGAGGCAAATGAACTTACTAGCTATGACTAAGGCCTAAAGGCTAAAAAGCGTAAAGCAGGTCTGTTCGCATAGATTTTAACCCAATGTCATAATAAAGCATTTTTATATGTACCTTTAAGTGTCCTTTACTAATCTATGTATACCTGGGTAACATTTTTACATTACAGCTTCAGTAAAAATGTTGTCCTGTATGTTGGTCCAAAAGTTAGATAATACTGAAAGTGTATGTGGGGAGTATGGTGAGCAGCCATCCTGTATACTACATGAAGCATTTTTAGTACTACGTCACATTAGATAATGGAAGAACCTCATTCATTCTTGTGTTGTACCACAGCAGCTCTACAGACCAGAGAAACAAAGCTTTTCTTTTTTGACCAGGCCCTCAAGATTTATGTACCTACTGGAAATCAGACTGTGATGATCATTCTGGGGTTAATGCATTTGATCACAGCCAGCCACTTGACCAACGATCTTGAAGAACCCAGTGTTAAAACCCAGTCAAAACCTAAATATATTACTTGGGTGTGCTCATCTCAAGTTTAGTTTCATAGTGTTCATTGGACCTGTGATTGCCACAATGATGACACAAGTACATCCATGAATGGTCACTTCAGGAGACACATACTGAGTTGGTAAGCTGCAATATAAAAAAATGTTTGCTTTTGGGTTTAATACTGCTTTAGAGTCCATTTAGAACTACATGCCCATCCATGAATACTCTGTCCACAGGCTGAAAACATTGTTATGTGAATTCACTGCAGAATAAACATCATTGTCACCCTGCTACAGAAAGTGAAAAAGTATCTACTGGCAGGCACAACAGGAAATACAACTATTTTATGGAGGAGACTCAGAACAACAAAAATGTCTGCATTACTGGTAGTGCTGAACTACAGCATATATATCATTTTGATTTTACCCATAGTTCCACTATGAATTGAAAAAAACAAACAGTAAATTATATTCTGCAACAAGGACACTTCCAGGGACACAACTTCAAAGCTAGGGACTGTCCCTGGTAACCAAGGACAGCTGACAAATAAGAACTCAGGCCATCAAACAGTTCTATTTTAGTTCTCCAACCTTTATGCCCCGTACACACGGTCTGATTTTCCGACGGAAAATGTGTGATCGGACCGTGTTGTCCGAAATCCTGACCGTGTGTGGGCTCCATCACACATTTTCCATCGGAATTTCCGACACACAAAGTTTGAGAGCAGGCTATAAAATTTTCCGACAACAAAATCCGTTGTCGGAAATTTCCGATAGTGTGTATACAAATCCGACGTACAAAGTGCCACGCATGCTCAGAATAAATTAAAACACGAAAGCTATTGGCTACTGCCCCGTTTATAGTCCCGACGTACGTGTTTCACGTCACCGCGTTCAGAACCATCGGATTTTCCGACAACTTTGTGTGACCGTGTGTATGCAAGACAAGTTTGAGCCAACATCCGTCGGAAAAAATCCTAGGATTTTGTTATCGGGATGTCCGATCAATGTCCGACCGTGTGTACGGGGCATTAATTAAAGGATTTCTTATGCCCTGATGGAGCCCACACACGATCGGAATTTCCGACAACACAATCCGATCGCACTTTTTCCGTCGGAAAATCCGACCGTGTGTACAGGGCATTAAGCAGAACTACACTGCATCTGACCACCGCAAACATAAAATGATGTTTAATTCATTTTTAATATTCAAAGTAAAATCACCCGCCTATTTATGTTTCCATGCTTTATTTTGATGAGAAATCACTTTAGCACCCAAGGCAAAAACAGGGCCAAATGCCCCCTCCATGATCTGTGACCGGTTTTTGTGTACTTTCTGTGCCCCCTCCTGTGTACCAAAGGCCTCTTCTGCCTACCCCCCTTGTCCTGGAACTGCCTGCAATGTCCCTACAAGTCTTCCGAAAAGCCATGTAAAGAGAACATTATTGTTCCAGTTCAGAGGATGACATATGTGCCTTGGACATTTAGCGTGACTTTCCAGGAAAACTCTACAGGATGTAAACAATGTCCTGTCCGGGGCAACATACAGCAGTGAGAACTCCATGATGGCTGAGCCTGAGGTCTCTGTCCTCCTATTTCACAATCTGATGAGGAAGGCGATGAGGTTTTATGTTTGAAAGGCCCCTTTCACACGATCGGACCGTTCAGGTCCGCCTGTCAGTTTTGACGGCGGACCTGAACGGGCGATCCATGTTAGCCTATGGAGCGTCGGATGTCAGCGGAGACATGTCCGCTGACATCCGACCCCGTCCGATCCGCTAAAAGCAGACGGATGGCTCTACGTCCAGATCCATCGCTGGCGGATCGGATCGGGTGAGATCTGACGAAAACGGACACGCTGTCCGTTTTCGTCCGATCCCTCCATAGGCGGCAGCGGCGCCTGACAAGCCCCTCCCCGCTCAGTGAGCAGAGAGGGACCTGTCATCCGCCGGCTCAGCAGAGATCAATGGACAGATCTCCCGCTGGGCCGGCGGACCGAGGCGGGCTCCGTAGAAACGGAGTCCGCCTCGTGTGAAAGGGGCCTTACTCTAGTTACTCTTTAATCCCTATCACCTCATCTTAAGATTTCCCATCATTATATTCGTTGGCATCATCTTCAGGAAAAACAATTACAATGGAAACAACAAAGTAGTTGCTACAATGTTTTGTGGGATTACTCACTTTACTTAACCACTTCAGCCCCGGAACAAGTTACCCCCTTCCTGACCAGAGCACTTTTTGCGATTCGGCACTGCGTCGCTTTAACTGACAATTGCGCGGTCGTGCGACGTTGTACCCAAACAAAATTGACGTCCTTTTTTTCCCACAAATAGAGCTTTCTTTCGGTGGTATTTGATCGCCTCTGCGGTTTTTATTTTTTGCGCTATAAACAAAAGAATAGCGACAATTTTTTAAAAAACGCATTATTTTTTACTTAATAAAATATCCCCCAAAAATATATAAAAAAACTAATTTTTTCCTCAGTTTAGGCCGATATGTATTTTACATATGTTTGGTAAAAACAAAAATTGCAATAAGCGTATATTGATTGGTTTGCGCAAAAGTTATAGCGTCTACAAAATAGGGCATAAATTTATAGCATTTTTATTATTTTTTTTTTAATTAGTAATGGCGGCGATCTGCGATTTTTATCAGGACTGCGACATTATGGCGGACACATCGGACATTTCTGACACTATCTTTAGACCATTGTCATTTATACAGCGATCGATGCTATAAAAATGCATTCATTGATTACTGTGTAAATGACACTGGCAGTGAAGGGGTTAACCACTAGGGGGCAGTGAAGGGGTAAAGTGTGTCCTAGGGAGTGATTCTAACTGTGAGGGGGCTGGACTTCAACACACAGAAAAGTGATCACTGCTCTCAATGACAGAGAGCTGTGATCACTGTCCTGTCACTAGGCAGAACGGGGGAAATGCTTTGTTTACATAAGCATCTCTCCGTGACACGATCGCGGGCACCCGGTGGACATCGAGTCCGCGGGACCCACGATCACGGAGACTGCGGCACGTGTGCACGTGCTCGGGACACCGCTTCTTAAAGGGGACGTACCTGTACGCCCTTTTCCCTGCCACTGCCATTCTGCCAGCGTGAATCGGCATGAGCTGGTCGGCAATCGGTTAAGGTGATTGTAAAAAATCACCTTGTAAAACAACCCATTCACTTTAAAATAGAAATGAAAGGCACCATTTGTGTATAGATATAAAAATATATTATAAATACCTTTTTTCCATTTTTTATAGGTGATAACATTCCCTATGAGTAAGCGCTCCGCAAGAGCGTGAAACGCGTTAGCTAATTGCCTGTATATTCTATCCATGGTGCCTTGTACATGATTTGATCCTGATTTTACAATAAAGACATTTCGTTGGATTATATTCTCCTGGTGTGCGGCTGTCCGGACTTTTTTCTCCGATCACATTCCCTCTGTTCTCAGCTGCATAAGAGCTGGGGTAGGAGAGACAGCACTGAGCTTCACAGTCAATAGCTGTACAGTGGGGGTGTGTCCGGACAGGTCAGATCATTGGAGGAGAGTAGGCTGAGTTTCTAGCATAGCTAGAGAACTGACCACAGTGTGCTCTCCTGCTTAATGTGGTCAGTTTTTAATAGGAAAGCAATGGGGCTAGCAGGAACTTTCACACAAAGGAAGCAATACAAAGAGAACAGGATACTTTCTCATACAAGTACTTGGTACCAGAGGCACATGTCTGGAAGGTGAAGTGTTAGGGTAACAAACGCTTTAACACTCCAGTCACACAGTGGCGTCACTAGGGTTGGTGTCACCCGGTGCCAAAAAAATTGGTGTCACCCCCCTCCACCAACTACCTCAGTACAGACCCCCCTCCACTAATTACAGACCCCACTCCATCAATATAGCCCCCCTCCCTCAGTACAGACCCCCTTCCATCAATATAGACCCCCCCACTAAGTACAGACTCCCCTCCCTCAGTACAGACCCCCGCTCAGTGCAGACCCCCTTTCCTCAGTATAGACCCCCCACTAAGTACTGACCCCCTCCATCAGTACAGCCCTCCCATCAGTACAGAGTCTGCAGACCCCCCTCCATCAGTATCAACCTCCCACCTCAGTGCAGACCACCCCATCAGTACATACACCCCCCCCCAGTGCTGACCCCCATCAGTATAGAATCCCCCGTCGGTGCAGAGCCCCCTATTAGTATAGAATCCCCCTCAGTGCAGAGCCCCCTATTAGTATAGAATCCCCCTCAGTACAGAGCCCCCATTAGTATAGAATCCCCCTCAGTGCAGAGCCCCCTATTAGTATAGAATCCCCCTCAGTGCAGAGCCCCCTATTAGTATAGAATCCCCCTCAGTGCAGAGCCCCCATTAGTATAAAATCCCCCCAGTGCAGAGCCCCCATTAGTATAGAATCCCCCCAGTGCAGCGCCCCCCATTAGTATAGAATCCCCCTCAGTGCAGAGCCCCCATTAGTATAGAATCCCCCCAGTGCAGCACCCCCCATTAGTATAGAATCCCCCTCAGTGCAGAGCCCCCATTAGTATAGAATCCCCCCAGTGCAGAGCCCCCATTAGTATAGAATCCCCCTCAGTGCAGAGCCCCCATTAGTATAGAATCCCCCCAGTGCAGAGCCCCCATTAGTATAGAATCCCCCTCAGTGCAGAGCCCCCATTAGTATAGAATCCCCCTCAGTGCAGCGCCCCCATTAGTATAGAATCCCCCTCAGTGCAGCACCCCCATTAGTATAGAATCCCCCTCAGTGCAGCACCCCCCATTAGTATAGAATCCCCCCTCAGTGCAGAGCCCCCATTAGTATAGAATCCCCCCAGTGCAGAGCCCCCATTAGTATAGAATCCCCCTCAGTGCAGAGCCCCCATTAGTATAGAATCCCCCCAGTGCAGAGCCCCCATTAGTATAGAATCCCCCTCAGTGCAGAGCCCCCATTAGTATAGAATCCCCCTCAGTGCAGCACCCCCATTAGTATAGAATCCCCCCAGTGCAGCACCCCCCATTAATATAGCATCCCCCCAGTGCAGCACCCCCCATTAGTATAGAATCCCCCCAGTGCAGAGCCCCCCATTAGTATAGAATCCCCCCAGTGCAGCACCCCCCATTAGTATAGATTCCCCTAAGTGCAGCACCCCCCATTAGTATAGAATCCCCCCAGTGCAGCACCCCCCATTAGTATAGAATCCCCCCAGTGCAGCACCCCCCATTAGTATAGAATCCCCCCAGTGCAGCACCCCCCATTAGTATAGAATCCCCCCAGTGCAGCGCCCCCCATTAGTATAGAATCCCCCCAGTGCAGCGCCCCCCATTAGTATAGAATCCCCCTCAGTGCAGAGCCCCCATTAGTATAGAATCCCCCCAGTGCAGAGCCCCCATTAGTATAGAATCCCCCTCAGTGCAGAGCCCCCATTAGTATAGAATCCCCCCAGTGCAGAGCCCCCATTAGTATAGAATCCCCCTCAGTGCAGAGCCCCCATTAGTATAGAATCCCCCCAGTGCAGAGCCCCCATTAGTATAGAATCCCCCTCAGTGCAGAGCCCCCATTAGTATAGAATCCCCCCAGTGCAGAGCCCCCATTAGTATAGAATCCCCCTCAGTGCAGAGCCCCCATTAGTATAGAATCCCCCCAGTGCAGAGCCCCCATTAGTATAGAATCCCCCTCAGTGCAGAGCCCCCATTAGTATAGAATCCCCCCAGTGCAGAGCCCCCATTAGTATAGAATCCCCCTCAGTGCAGAGCCCCCATTAGTATAGAATCCCCTCAGTGCAGAGCCCCCATTAGTATAGAATCCCCCTCAGTGCAGAGCCCCCATTAGTATAGAATCCCCCTCAGTGCAGAGCCCCCATTAGTATAGAATCCCCCCAGTGCAGAGCCCCCATTAGTATAGAATCCCCCCAGTGCAGAGCCCCCTATTAGTATAGAATCCCCCTCAGTGCAGAGCCCCCATTAGTATAGAATCCCCCCAGTGCAGAGCCCCTATTAGTATAGAATCCCCCCAGTGCAGAGCCCCTATTAGTATAGAATCCCCCCAGTGCAGCACCCCCCATTAGTATAGAATCCCCCCAGTGCAGCACCCCCCATTAGTATAGAATCCCCCCAGTGCAGCACCCCCATTAGTATAGAATCCCCCCAGTGCAGAGCCCCCATTAGTATAGAATCCCCCCAGTGCAGAGCCCCCTATTAGTATAGAATCCCCCCAGTGCAGAGCCCCCATTAGTATAGAATCCCCCCAGTGCAGAGCCCCTATTAGTATAGAATCCCCCTCAGTGCAGAGCCCCCATTAGTATAGAATCCCCCCAGTGCAGAGCCCCTATTAGTATAGAATCCCCCCAGTGCAGAGCCCCTATTAGTATAGAATCCCCCCAGTGCAGCACCCCCCATTAGTATAGAATCCCCCCAGTGCAGCACCCCCCATTAGTATAGAATCCCCCCAGTGCAGCACCCCCATTAGTATAGAATCCCCCCAGTGCAGAGCCCCCATTAGTATAGAATCCCCCCAGTGCAGCACCCCCATTAGTATAGAATCCCCCCAGTGCAGAGCCCCCATTAGTATAGAATCCCCCCAGTGCAGAGCCCCCATTAGTATAGAATCCCCCTCAGTGCAGAGCCCCCATTAGTATAGAATCCCCCCAGTGCAGAGCCCCCATTAGTATAGAATCCCCCCAGTGCAGAGCCCCCATTAGTATAGAATCCCCCTGCACATATCCACCCACATACTGTAAGCATAAAGTTTACAGACCTCAGAACAGCGCGGACCGGAAGATACACACAGCCGTGTCCCTCGGGCTCCTCCTCCTCCTGTGTGAAGTAAACAGAGAGGAGGGGGAGGCGGCTTCAGTCCGCTGTGCTGCGGGACACAGCACAAGCCGCAGCGGGCAGTGTAGCGGTGTGTGCCGCTACCTACGGGTGTCACCCCTCTGGCGGGTGTCACCCGGTGCGGCCCGCACCCCCCGCACCCACCTAACAACGCCACTGCTTCACACTATCGCGACTTCAAAGTCACACAATTTCCAGTGCTACTTTGATGCGACTTTTGACTTTTGATGTGAACTGGTCCAGTCACATGATTCCCTATGTTAGCCAGGGAGAGGAAAAAACGATTGACAACAGCTGGAAATCCCTAGAGTGGTGACGTCACCCATAGGTTCCTATAGCCCATCCGTTATTGGCGCTCCCTCCTTTCCCCTACCACCACCACTAACTGACACAGGGAAGATGGAACACATGACCGAACTAAATCAAGCATACAGTAAAGGGAAAAAAATTATTTGATCCCCTGCTGATTTTGCATGCCATGTATTGTAAAAATTTGGCTGAGAACCTTCTTCAGAACACTGAAGATGGGTGCTGGATGGGTCTTCCAGCATGACAATGACCCAAAACATACCACCAAGGCAACAAAAGGAGCGGCTCAAGAAGAAGCACATTAAAGTGGAGTTCCACGCACTTTTACAACTCTTCAGCATCCCTCACTAAACTGTGCACTGTAAACAAATTGGATATTTTTTTATTTTTATTCTCAGCACCTACTGTATATCTGTGTATTATATCTTGTGTATTATAGGGGTATTATAGGGGTATTTTTATTTAAAAAGCCGGAACACCACTTTAAGGTCATGGAGTGGCCTAGCCAGTCTCCGGACCTTAATCCTATAGAAATTTATGGAGGGAGCTGAAACTTTGAGTTGCCCAGCGACAGACAAGAAACCTTAAGGATTTAGAGAAGATCTGTAAAGAAGAGTGGACCAAAATCCCTCCTGAGTCCTGAGATGTGTGCAAACCTGGTAACCAACTACAAGAAATGTCTTACCTTTGTGCTTGCCAATAAGGGTTTCTCCACCAAGTACTAAGTCATGTTTTGCTTGGGGATGAAATACTTATTTTACTTACTGAACTGCAACTAAAATTATAACATTTGTATGATGTTTTTTTTCTGGATTTGGTTGAAATTCTGTCTCTATCATTTAAAATATACCTATGATCAGGGGCGTTGCTAGGTCTACAAAAGATCTGGGGCTAGAGCCCATAGCAGCGTAGTAAAGAAAGTCATACGCTTGGGCGGGCATACACATGTATATAATATGTGGGTGTACACGTGTGTGTGTGTGTATATATATATATATATATATATATATATATATATATCCCCAGAGAGCCCCCACTTACATCAGGGTCCCCAGAGAGCCCCCTTCCCCTTGGGGACCCCTGCAGAGACTCGGGGCTATAGGCCCCAGATTCGGGGCTATGGCCCCAAAAGCCACCCCCTAGCAACGCCACTGCCTATGATAAAAAAATTATAGACCCTTCATTTCTTTCTAAGTGGGCAAAACTTACAAAATCTGCAGGGGATCGAATAACTATTTTCCCCCACTGTATACATCTTTCTTGCACAAGTTAGACAGAATATGTGTTAGCAGGACGGAGGGAGCATTTTAAAAACTAGGTATGTTTAGCCTGGAATTCTACTGTAACCACTTGCCAACCTCCTGCAATGTACTGCAGGCGAGTGGCGGCTGTAGGCAAAGCGACATATCTGTCGCTGCCAACTTCCAAATGTAGGGCGCACACATGCGCGCGCCCCCGGCTCCCTCTGTGATTGTACACAATGGGAGGCGGTTAGCAAGTCCCAGCCAAGGACTCACAGTTGGCACCTGCTGATCCGCTGTGTACATTTACCACCGAAAGCTCTTTGTTGACATTCTACACAGAGCTCTGTACACAGAGAGCGATCTGTCAGTTTCTTATCCCTGCAAAGCAGAAATGAGAAACTGAGAGATCATTAGCAAAAATCAGCACACTTTACACGTTATACATAGTTAGGCACATATGTAACCCCTCAATCACCCTAGATGTGAACTCCTTCCCAGCCAGTGTCATTACTACAGTGACAGTGTATATTTTTAGCACTGATCACTGTATTAATGACACTGGTGATGTCAGTGTCAGTTATTTCCCCTACCAGCATCCGTTAGTGTCAGATTTCCCGCCTCAATATCACAGCCCCATTATAAGTCGTTGATCATCACCATTAGTAGTATAAAAAAAAAATTATTCGAGTGCGCATGCGCGAGTGCTCCGTAATGGCCGCCTAAGCCCGGAGCTCCGCACCACCCCGGACCGACGAGCGGCATATCCCCGGCCCCAGCAGAAGGAGGACTATTTCAAGCACTCCCCCCGCTCGCGGAACAGCGGGGGAACACGGTGAGATGGCCGGCGCACAGGCCCGCCGTGATCTGGGCCCGCAATTTGCAGCGGTAGCGGCGGACGGGTCCTCCAAGATGGCCGCCGACGGGGACACTGCTAGGCCTAACACAGCCTCTCTTCACAAGGGATCAGAACAGCGTCCCATCCTCACCCCTCCGACCCTGACCTATGCCCAGGCAACACAGGGAGGCCACAACACGCTCCAGACCGAGCACCAGCACCAAACTCCACAGGCTGCTCCCGGAGCCTCTCACAGCAGAGAGCAGGGGGATGATGGCGCTTCTCCCTCAGGCATTCCCCCTCACCTCTCCTCCTATACAGGCTTCCCACCTGGATACTCATTTCAGGACATATCTGTCATGCAAGAGGAACTCTTCTCCAAGTTTTCTACCCTCTTGGAAAGGGGCCTAGCCAATACTGCCTCCCAGATCACAAATGCTATCAAATCAGACCTCTCTAACCTGGGCTCTAGGATGGAGGCGATGGAAGACAAAATTGATCATACTGTCGCCAGAACCAACCAGAACGCCGCACACCTCCAGTCAGTCCAAGAACAGCTAGAAACGGCCCTATTAAGAATTGACGAACTTGAGAACAGGTCCAGAAGGTACAATTTCCGAATTAGAGGCCTTCCTGAATCCTTCACGGATATCCCCCTCACGGTGCAGGACTTTATCTCGGACCTCATCCCCAACATCCCGCCCCATAGGCTGGAGCTGGACAGGGCGCACAGAGCCCTGGGTCCCCCGAGGAAAGACGGGACCCCGAGGGACATAGTAGTTAAACCGCACTTCTACGCGGTAAAAGAGGAGGTAATGAGACAATCCCGCCTGAAGCCCAAGCTTCAACACCACGGCCACCAAATTCAGGTTTTTGCGGACCTCGCCCAATCCACCATCCAAAGAAGACGCACCCTCAAACCCCTCCTGTCAGTGTTGATGGAACGAGACATCAAATACCGCTGGACATTCCCCTTCGCGGTAAAGTTCACCATACAAGGCAAGACCCACACTTTCTCCAATCTCCCGGAAGGTGAAAAACTTTTCCTCTCCCTCAAGCTGATCTCCCAGGAAGCCCCCATGGAGCTCTCTTCATCTGCCTCGGGATCATCCAAACGACCCCCCCCAAGCAGCCCAGTCTCTCCTCTCTGGAACAAGGGCCACATTAAGAGGAGCAAAGATGGCAAGCCCCCTTAACGGAGCAAGAAGACCCTCTTCTTTCACACCCAGGCCTTTCACGGTCTCTCCTGTGGGGGGCGTTCCCCCTTCTTTGAATGAGCTCACGCTCCTCTTTTTCAATCCCAAGACCCCAACTAGACCTCTGGCACAGGTCCTCGATCCTAAAATTTTCTTTTTTTCTACAGACGGGACTAAGTCTACGGATGAAATCCTATACAGTATTCATCATATGGAGAACAGTCCTCGCGATCACTTGGCCTTTTTCCAGGAGACTTCGCTCCCCATCCCAATCTGAGACTTTTACCAACGAGACCTTAGTTCCTAATAGCCCTCAATAACCAATTTCCTTTTCAGACCCAGGATCCAGGTCGCAGGTCACCTACGGTAGAAGGTCATGCTCGTCCCACGACATTGAATTACCTTCTCCCCGTTGTTCTTGTTTGTGTTTTTTTTCTTGTTGCACGGAAACAGCAGTATCAAATTGCACTTATTGAGTTGTAGATCTTACACTACGTTATGCAAATAGTATATATTTACGGTTCCTTAGAAGTATGGGTCCGGGGTGGTACCCATGCGCCTCCTCTCACCTCGAGGGCAACCACTGAGCCCCCGAAGAGTGAGACTTCTCTTGTCCAATATGGACGAGGGAAGACTTAAATTGGAGTTTAAGCGGCCTGACACACCGCTTTCCTCCACGGGTCCTTCTAGAAGACCCTTGTCGCTACAGTTTTTGTCTTTATTGTTGTTGTTTTTTTTATTCACTAGTCTCTCCTTCTTCTTCCCTCCTCTTCCTCTCACCTTTTCTTTTCCTCCTAGCTGGCCGTCTGGAGACCCCCCGATCCCTCCCACAAGCTACTATAGCACGGACCCGCCCACCTATTCGTTTTCAAGGACCTCTCCCCATCACAAGGTAAGCGGCTCCTGGGCCGGTGATCACTCCTCTCTCTGTTCCCATGACTGATCAAATGTCTAGAGGCCTGGACCTTAGGGTCGCCTCTCACAATGTACAGGGACTCAACTCTCCTAGGAAAAGAAGGGTCGCCTTAGACCATTATAAATCCCTTAAACTGGACGTAGTGCTCCTTCAGGAGACCCACTTTCCGATTCGATACAGTCCCAAGTTTTTACACGCCTTCTACCCATCTTTCTTCATAGCCAACGCTCCAAACAAAACCAAAGGGGTAGCACTACTTTTCTCTAAAAATAGCAAATTTAACCATATCTCTGACTTCAAAGACCCAGAGGGTAGGTTCATCCTTGTGAAGGGCACTCTGGAGGGAGTACTATACTCCATAATCTCTTACTATGCCCCTAATAAGGGCCAAGCATCCTTCTTCCAGAACCTCTTTGCAACTCTTGGCCCCCTCCTGGAGGGGAAAGTCATTTGGGGAGGGGACTCAAATGTAGCGTTTGACCAGGGTCTAGACAAAACCAACCCTCTCAAAGGAAAACTAACACGCCCCACCAAACTAAGCACTAGAATAGCGAAAATGATCCACTCCCAGGGGTTAGCAGATATTTGGAGGGAGCTGAATCCCTCCTCCAGGGACTTTACACACTTCTCCTCACCCCACCAGACCTACGCAAGGATAGATCACATTCTTATCCAAACTAATCTCATTCCTATGGCCACCAAAGCCAAAATCCTAGACATAGTCTGGTCGGACCACTCACTGATCCTCCTGACTCTGAAAAATGTGCTATCACGTAGTGGAGGCTCTTACTGGAGACTGAACGAGTCTCTCCTGGGGGATCCAGTTCAAGCCAAATTAGTAGCAGATGCGATCAGGGAATATTTTCGGTTGAATGATGTGGGTAATATCTCCCCCGAAACACTATGGGCAGCCCACAAGGCCTCGGTCCGTGGCGAGCTTATCAGATTAGCCACTAAAGTTAAAAAGGAAAGGATGATAGACATTCTCAAGCTGGAACAAAAATATATAGCTTTAAAAACCGAACATAAAAAATCCCCATCTAAAAACCTCAATGACAAATTAGACACAATTAGATTGGAACTAAACCTAGCCCTAACGGCAAAAGCTGAAAAACACATTAGATGGAGCGGTGCTAAATTCTACAGCCACAAAGACAGAGTAGGTACAATGCTAGCCACGAAGCTCTCCCCCAAATTCCAATCTCGCACTTTCCCCAAAGTGCGCATAGCGGGTCAACCCCCCACGGCCAATCCATCCAAAATCATGACAGCCTTCCATGACTTCTACTCAGGCTTATACAAAGCCACACAAACACAGAGCGACAGTTCGACTGTCTCCTTTCTAGAGAGTGTCGAACTGCCATCTCTTTCCAAAGACCATAGAGACCTGATGGAGGAGCCCTTCTCCTCAGACGAAATTAAGGAAGTCATCAAAAACCTCAAGACAGGCTCGGCCCCTGGGCCGGACGGCTTGTCAGTCCCTTATTACAAAAAGTTCGGGGATATACTGGCCCCACACATGGCCAAATTTTTCAACTCTAAGAGAATGGGATCCCCATTAGACCCCCACTTAAATACAGCATTCATAACAGTAATTCCCAAACCAAATAAGAACCACGAAGAAGTAGAGAACTATAGGCCCATTTCCCTCATCAACAACGACCTCAAGATACTCACCAAAATCTTAGCCAACCGTCTAGCCTCCTTCATCAAACAGTACGTTCACAAAGATCAGGTAGGCTTCATTCCAGGAAGGCAGGGTCCAGATCAAATTAGGAGAGCGGTGGACATTGTCTCCATTCTCCAATCAAATTGGGATGGAGGTACCAAACAAGCAGGTATGTTGTTGTCACTAGATTTACATAAGGCCTTCGACTCGATCGAATGGCCTTACCTTTTCTCCATCCTGGAAAGATGGGGTTTCGGGGCTAGCTTTCTAGGGGTACTAAGATCCCTTTACTCCAATCCGGCGGCAATAATCCGACTGCAGGGACAATACTCTAAACCCCTTCAAATAACGAGAGGGACGAGACAGGGCTGCCCTCTCTCCCCTCTCATTTTTGCTATGGCCATCGAAACACTGGCAATAGCGATTAGATCAAACCCTAACATTCACGGCGTATCCTGTGGGGAACAAGTTCACAAGTGTGGGCTCTTCGCCGATGACATGCTCCTATTCATAACGTCCCCCATCACCTCACTCCCTAATTTATGCAAATTACTGAAAGATTTCTCTAACACCTCTGGCCTCAAAGTGAACTACTCTAAATCTTCTGCCTTAAACATCTCCCTGCAGCCGGGTACGTTTGCCGCTCTTAAAAGCTCCTTTGATTTCAAATGGAACGACCAATGGATAGATTACTTAGGAATCAAACTGCCAGCTAGGATAGAGCAACTATACCCCCTAAACTTCCCACCTATGTACCGGAAATTATCAGCTGATCTGGGATCTTGGTCCAAGGGCGAAATTTCCTGGCTGGGCAGAGTACATGCTGTGAAGATGACTCTTCTTCCCAGACTGTTATATCTCTTCAGAGCCATCCCGATAAATATAACAAAAGAACACCTTTCCAATTTCCAAAAGAAGATCACTAAATTTATCTGGGGGGGAAGAGGACATAGATTTAAACAAAAAACCCTATTCCTTCCAAGAGACCAGGGTGGCATGGGGGCCCCGCAGCTTCACTGGTACTTTCAAGCGGCCAGGCTGGCCCAACTGTCCACGGTTTACTCCAGGACAGAGAAACCAGACTGGATCCAAATAGAGCGACAGGCTGTCCCCACATACACCCTGGACTATCTCCTCTGGACCCCACCCAAACAGAGACCCCCAATTCTCTCCCCATCCTTATCTCAATCATTCCATTTATGGGATAATTTAAGGAAAAATCCGGCACTAATCTCTAGATGTCTTCCTTTAGCACACATATTCAACAACCCTGACTTTCCCCCTGGGTTGGACATTAAGGCTTTTCGATGGTGGCTGGACAAGGGACTGTATCGAATCGGACACTTCTTCACGAATGAGGGCCCTATCTCCTTGGAACAAGGAATAAGGCAACTGGAAATTCCACAGTCTGAACACTTCAGATTCCACCAAATTAGACATTTCCTATGTCAACGTTGGAAAAGGGGAATCCCCTCACACAACGCTTTTACGCCATACGAATCATGGTGTGGTCGCTCCTGTGAACAGAGAGGGGGGATCTCCGTCATCTACCAGTCACTGGCCTTGCACCCCCAAAAAACCCCCTATATGCTGGATTGGGAGAGGGATCTGGCCTTTGAATGGGAGACCTCTAAATGGAGACGCTCCTTCGACAGGGCCTTTAAAGGCATCAAAAACATCTCCTTAATTGAAGGAGGGGTTAAGGTCTTGACTAGGTGGTATCTCACACCTGTCAAGCTCTCCAGAATGTACCCATCGGCTGACCCCAGGTGCTTCCGGGGGTGTCAGCTAGTGGGCACAATGGCCCATGTATGGTGGGAATGCCCCAGACTAAGGCCCTTCTGGAACAAGATTTTTTCCCTGATAAGGAAAACGACGCAGATCCAAATCCCGAAATCCCCTACCATAGCTCTTCTTAATGACAACCTGCCCGGGTTGCCGAAGAACTCACGCAAACTGACAAATTTCATACTCTTAGGTGCAAAACTCACCATTGCCAAGGCCTGGAAACAGCACAAAGTCTCGGTGAAAGCAGCTATCCACAAAATATCATGGATCATGTCCCAAGAGAAACTGGCTAGCATTTTAGATGACAAAACTAAGCAATTTGAAGCTATATGGGAGCCCTGGGCAAAATTCGTCGGCATCTCTCTCATACCAGGAGTCCCACCCCAAAACTAACAGGGATCATCCTATGAGGCGGGGACCCCTCCAGACGGACGGCTAACATTTCTCTCACTCTCTTCCTTTCTCCTCTTCTTCCTTTCTATCCTTCCAAATGTATTTTGTTTGATCCAGTCCCTCTGCTGGGGGAAACTAGGATAATTCAATGGGTAATGTCTGTATTGTGCTATCTGACCAGTCTTTCTACATTTCAAGACAATCATTACTCATCTCGCAGATTATTCCTCTTAGATAGGTGGTAATCTCCACTGCATTATTATACTGTTCATTGAGAACCTAGGACCCTTGGTCAATACCGGGTCAGGAGGGGAAGGGGGCTCGCACTGTGCACAGAAAGATCCCGCCAGGGGTGCCGGTGCGACCCCCTTGCGCCTCACTAGACGCCAGACAATCCCCCTAGGGAAAACGTTCTAAGTTCGCATCAGTTGCTAGATTTCAAGTTTTGATTACTATACACCAGAGTTATCCATACTCAATGTGCCTTATAAATGATAACGCTCTAGCCCCAGTAGGCGTATCTTATGCACCAGAGGATGTTACAAGATATGTGATTTGTAATCCCGTATTGTATTTTATTTTATGTTTTATAATTTCTGATTTTTGTACAAAACCAATAAAAGATTTTGAAAGTAAAAAAAAAAAAAAATTATTCCAGCATATGTATATATACCATAGTTTGTAGGCGCTATAGCTTTCACGCAAACCAATTAATATACACTTATTGGGATATATACCATGTAGCAGAATACATTTTGTCCAAAATTTATAAGGAAATTCGATTTTTACATTTTTTTAATAGGATATGTTTTATAGCAGAATGTAAAGAAAAGTTATTTTTTTCAAAATTTTCGGTCTTTTTCATTTATATCTCAAAAAATAAAAAAAATCCTTGGGGGGGGGCAAATACCACCCAAAGAAAGCTCTATTTCTGTGCCAAAAATTATATACATTTCATTTGGGTACAGCATGACCGCGCAATCGTCAATTAAAGTAGCGCAGTGCCAAATAGCAAACAATGGCCTAGTCATGAAGGGAGTAAAATCTTCCGGAACAGAAGAGGTCAGGCCACACCCCCACATCAGCAAAAACACTATGGAAATAATATCCTGAAAAGTCGCAACATTTGTCCATAGGAAATCAGGGATCTTTAACAGCACACCATGGTATAGTGATAATCTTGTCTGTTATTCACATAGGGAAGGAGGCATCACAAGCCAACATTTCAGGACCTTATACAGTATGATCCCTTTTTCAAGACAGAGTGATGTATTACTTTGTCTTGATAAGGGGAGCTGGCGAAATCCAAAAACGTTGGCCTGTGATGCCTATTACTTTATATGAAATTATACCAGGGTGTGCTGGTGAAGATACCTATTTTTCTATGACTGCATGGTGGTACCATCCAACAATTCACTTCAGCACCCTACATGAACTGTGGGCAAGCCAGTAAGTATCCAATACATATACTACAACTTCTCACTAAATTTGGCCACACACGCATAACATCCTGAATGTGGAACCTTCTTTAGGTTTACTCATTACTATGCAGATCCTTCTCAAAAACCTGTTCAGTTCATATTCAATAGACCAGCCTTTCTCAACCTCCTTACTAGAAATAATTTTCAGGTCTCAGACAACCCCCGCTAAAAATTGTTATATTATAGGCTGTATTACATTAGTGTGCTCAGTAGGATGAAGATATAGCAATCAATAAAAGAATAAAGCATATGGGGCACCTTGTGTATTTAATACCCAAGGTGGATAATTGTAACCCCCCACCACCACCACCACCACCACCACTATATACAACAACAAAAATTTAAGTAATAATAATAATGGAATTAAACTTAAACAAATAATAATGGGCAGAAAGGACAGGCTGCCCTATTACAAGAACTGCCACACATTGGTGGTCAGAGGAAGAAATTCCATCTTTATAGGCAGTTAAAACGATCATTGGTGTCAGCAGACATTTTTATCTGAGAGATAAATGAAAAGGTTCCACCAGCGTCAACCTTTTGATCTTGCCTAGGCTATAAGAAGGTTGCCAAGACCCTGAAACTGAGCTGCAGCACGGTGGCCAAGACCATACAGCGGTGTAACAGGACAGGTTCCTCTCAGAACAGGCCTCGCCATGGTTGACCAAAGAAGTTGAGTGCACCTGCTCAGCGTCATATCCAGAGGTTGTCTTTGGGAAATAGACGTATGAGTGCTGTCAGCATTGCTACAGAGGTTGAAAGGGTGGGGGGTCAGCCTGTCAGTGCTCATACCATACGCCGCACACTGCATCAAATTGGTCGGGTATGGCTGTCATCCCAGAAGGAAGCCTCTTCTAAAGATGATGCACAAGAAAGCCCGCAAACAGTTTGCTGAAGACAAGCAGACTAAGGACATGGTTTACTGGAACCTTGTCCTGTGATCTGATGAGACCAAGATAAACTTATTTGGTTCAGATGGTGTCAAGTGTGTGTGGCGGCAACCAGGTGAGGAGTACAAAGACAAGTGTGTCTTGCCTACAGTCAATCATGGTGGTGGGAGTGTCAGGGTCTGGGGCTGAATGAGTGCTGCCGGCACTGGGGAGTTACAGTTCATTGAGGGAACCATGAATGCCGACATGTACTGTCACATACTGAAGCAGAGCATGATCCCCTCCCTTCGGAGACTGGGCTGCAGGGCAGTATTCCAACATGATAACGACCCCAAACACACCTCCAGGACGACCACTGCCTTGCTAAAGAAGCTGAAGAAGCTGAGGGTAAAAGTGATGGACTGGCCAAGCATGTCTCCAGACCTAAACCTTATTGAGCATCTGTGGGGCATCCCCAAATGGAAGGTGGAGGAGCGCAAGGTCTCTAACATCCACCAGCTCTGTGATGTCATCATGGAGGAGTGGAAAAGGAATCCAGTGGCAACCTGTGAAGCTCTGGTGAACTCCATGCCCAAGAGGGTTAAGTGAGTGCTGGAAAATAATGGTGGCCACACAAAATATTGACACTTTGCGCCCAATTTGGACATTTTCACTTAGGGGTGTACTCACTTTTGTTGCCAGCGGTTTAGACATTAATGGCTGTGTGTTGAGTTATTTTGAGGGGACAGCAAATTTACACTGTTATACAAGCTGTACACTCACTACTTTACATTGTAGCAAAGTGTCATTTCTTCAGTATTGTCACATGAAAAGATATAATAAAATATTTACAAAAATGTGAGGGGTGTACTTACTTTTGTGAGATACTGTATATGTAAAGTAAAACGTCGGCACTATACAAATACTTGCAATAAATAATAAAAATAAAACAGTGTGCCCCTTCCATGAACAGCATGGTGCCTGCAAAATCAGATAACGTCAGTAGATGTTCCATATAAGAAGGATTGGATCAAGTCACATCTGACGACAACTAATATGCATCTTATTCCCTATCATATCCTGGAAGTTTTTTCACACATTTTAGATCCAGGTACCTGGGGACATTTCTGGTTCCCTAACATCTGCATTTTCCAGACATAAGCAATAAGATAAGAGAGTTTTCTGTTCCATCCCTTCAGGGCTTAACCACACACACAGGCTCATAATCACTTGTGGACAACCTAATTCAGTGTACTGCAGTTGTCCCGAAGGGTTAAATTGTCTGTAACCTGCTGATTACTGTACATGTGTGCAAATGAGCTGCCACAGCAATACGCTTACCGATTTGGGAAATCATGCAACATTGGCCGATCACACACCAAGCTTCGCGATTGGGGTTCAATCCAGTTGTTGAAACTGATGTATCAAAAACTATACATTTTGCCAAAATGTATTTTTTTCCATGGATGAAAAATGTGAACCCATTGAGTCAGAATCATTTGCACCTTACACCGTAAGGCAAGGTTCACACTTGAAGAACGTCGGCTTCCTTGAACGTTTTTAAAGCGTTTCTTTTATGTGCATTTTTACTCTCATTTTTTGCATGTTTGCAGACATAATTGTTCTCGTTCAGGCCAATAAAAAGTAGATTTACTAAGAGGAGGAGGTTGGCTGCTAACACAGAAACAAGCGTTACGCATATTTTTCAGATGCCCCCCACTTTACGTCTATGGGGCTATAAACGCGTGATCCTGTCCCAAAGACGCGCTTGTGCTTCAAGTGACAGCACGGCGCTCAGATGTGAATGGGCCCTCAGCGATAAAACAAATTTTACTGTTGCGCATTGACGCACTTCTAAAAACATGTGACAAATTGCTCAGGTGCCTAAATCAGTTTGGTCGGAATGGCCCAACCTTTAGGCCAATTGAAAGTAGATTTACTAAGAGAAGGAGGTTGGCTGCTAACACGAAAACACGCGTTACGCACATTTTTCAGGTCCCCCCACTTTATGCCTATGTGGCTCTAAATGTGCGATCCTGTCCCAAAAATGTGCTTGTACTTCAAATGACAGCACATCGCTCAGATGTGAATGGGCCCCACACGATTAAACAAATATTACTGTTGCGCATTGACGCACTTCTAGAAAAACGCGTGACAAATCGCTCAGGTGCCTAAATTGGTTTGCAAGCAGAATTTTACAGCCTAATTGATTGTCGTCATCTTCAAATATGATCACGCAAAAGCGATCAGTATGGTAGCAAAAAAAGATTGATGATTGTATTCTCTGATCAGAAACAAGCAATCGGATAGCTTTGAATATAGACAATTATACCTGTAACAGTGCTGGAAAAATAACTCTGATTAACCCCTTCAGTGCCAGCAGGTTCTGGCAGCTCAGAGCCCCATTGGGTCAGGACTGAAGTAGGTGATCAGGTCCCCCCCCATTGTGAAGTCATAGATCAGACCATATACGTCATACTCACCCTCCACCTGTGTCTCTGGACATGCTGCAGCTGGCAGTCAGCACAAATCTCCCCAGACCTCCGGAGCTCACACACACACACACAGCAGCTCGGGGACAAGTGACAGTCACACAGGCTCTGGGCAGGGCTGGCTCTGCCCTCTCCCAGCTCTCTGATTGGCAGATACCTTCAACTACACGATCCTGTAGGCAGCCTTCCAGAACTGACAACGTCAGCCAGCTGTGTGCCCTTTAAATGCGGCAGAGTGCAAGCTCCTGGGATCAGAGAAGATAACTGTCTGCCTAATAATCCCCAGACATGATCAGCGCTGGAGAAAGTTCTCCTCCAGGGAAAGGACTGATCTCTGCACAGATGATGACTGTCTATAGCAGAGAATGCTCAGTGCTGGAACACCTCCTGCAACAAGTCATCAGCCTGAGCACAGATCACCAGGATCTACAGAGGTCACACACACACTCATGTACTAAAGGAGTGCAGGATATGTACTTATAAGTCACACAGAGAGTGGGGACAATGATTTACTAAAGGAGTACATGCTGATCACTTACAAAGAATAGGGATAATGATTTATTAGAGTACTAGCTGATCACTTACAAGTAATATGGATAATTATTTACTAAAGGGGTACAGGCTGATCACTTACAAGTAATGAGGATAATGATTTACTAAAGGGGTACAGGCTGATCACTTACAAGTAATAGGGATAATTATTTACTAAAGGAGTACAGGCTGATCACTTACAAGTAATAGGGATAATTATTTACTAAAGGAGTACAGGCTGATCACTTACAAGTAATAGGGATAATTATTTACTAAAGGAGTACAGGCTGATCACTTACAAGTAATGAGGACAATGATTTACTAAAGGACTACATTCTGATCACTTACAAGTAATACGGATATTTACTAAAGGGGTTAAGGCTGATCACTTACAAGTAATGGGGACAATGATTTACTAAAGGACTACATGCTGATCACTTACAAGTAATGAGGATAATGATTTACTAAAGGAGTACAGGCTGATCACTTACAAGTAATAGGGATAATTATTTACTAAAGGAGTACAGGCTGATCACTTACAAGTAATGAGGACAATGATTTACTAAAGGACTACATTCTGATCACTTACAAGTAATACGGATATTTACTAAATGGGTTAAGACTGATCACTTACAAGTAATGGGGACAATGATTTACTAAAGGACTACATGCTGATCACTTACAAAGAATAGGGACAATGATTTATTAAATTAGTACAGGCTGATCACTTACAAGTAATAGGGATAATTATTTACTAAAGGAGTACAGGCTGATCACTTACAAGTAATAGGGATAATTATTTACTAAAGGAGTACAGGCTGATCACTTACAAAGAATAGGGACAATGATTTACCAAATAAGTACAGGCTGATCACATGCAAGTAATGGGGACGATTTACTAAAGGAGTACAGGCTGATCTCTTACAAGTAACAGAGACACTGATTTACTTAAAAAGAGTGAAGAATATGTATTTAAAAGTCACACAGACACTGGGGACAATGATTTACTAAAGAAGTACAGGCTGATCGCTTACAAGTAAAGGACACTGGGGGGTTCATTTACTAAAGGCAAATCCTCTTTGCACTGCAGGTACACTTGGCAGTGCAGTCACTGTAGATCTGAGGGGGACATGCAAGGAAAATAAAAAAAACATCATTTTCGCACATGATAGGATGATAAAATCAGCAGAGCTTCCCCTAATTTCAGAGCTTCCCTTCTACAGCCACTGCACATTCAAGTGCACTTGTAGTGCAGAGTGGATTTGCCTTTAGTAAATCAACGCAGAGAAAAAGAAGAAAAGTTGGGACTTTGAATGAAGCCTGTCATTATAAATGGGAATTATATTTTTTGTGATCAGCCTGTACTCCTTTAGCAAAGCATTGGGGGTTAGTTATTAAAGGCAAATCCACAGTGCACTTGGAAGTACAGTCACTGTAGATCTGAGGGGAAGATCTGGAATGAGGGGAATCTCTGCAAAAATGCTGTTTTTTATTTGCCTTGCATGTCCCCCTCAGATCTACAGCGACTGCACTTCCAAGTGCACTGTGGATTTGCCTTTAATAACTAACCCCCAATGATTTGCTAAAGGAGTACAGGCTGATCACATACAAGTAATGAGGATAATGATTTACTAAAGGGGTACAGGCTGATCACTTATAAATAATAGGGATAATTACTTACTAAAGGAATATAGGCTAATCATTTACAAGTAATAGGGACAACGGTTTACTAAAGGACTACATGCTGATCACTTACAAGTAATAGGGAAAATAATTTACTAAAGGAGTACAGGCTGATCACTTACAAGTAATGGGGATAATGATTTACTAAAGGAGTACAGGCTGATCACTTACAAGTAATGGAAATAATGATTTACTAAAGGGGTACAGGCCGATCACTTACAAGTAATAGGGACAATAATTTACTAAAGGAGTACAGGCTGATCACTTACAAGTAATGGGGATAATGATTTACTAAAGGGGTACAGGCTGATCACTTATAAGTAATAGGGATAATTACTTGCTAAAGGAATACAGGCTAATCATTTACAAGTAATGGGGACAACGGTTTACTAAAGGACTACATGCTGATCACTTATTGTACAAGTAATGAGGACAATAATTTCCTAAAGGGGTACAGGCTAATCACTTACAAGCAATAGGGCTATTTACTAAAATGGTACAGACTGATCACTTACAAGTAATGGGGATAATAGGGTGTGACTTGTCATGTGATTTGGACCTGTCAAATCACATGACAAGGTGCACCAGTGTCTAAAACCACTTTAAAGTACTATTTTTTTATTGAGGTCTATTTTTCTGACATGTGGTAGACCTCTGTGACCAAGCTTCAGTTGGCAGGGCGAAACGTGTCAGCCGGTGTGGCCAGAGTGGCGCTGGCTGAGTCCACACACTTCCATCTAATGTATTAGCACTGGGCTCAGTAGAGTGGCGTCCTGCACCTTACATGTGGCAGCCCTTTCTGCCTCTCTGAAAGGTGAACTGTGGTGGCTCGCTTTTTAGACGGTGGTTGACGGGCATTATGTTAGCTCCTCACCACCTGTTTTAACCCTCAAAAGGCCGAACCCCCATGGTTGGAGGAGGGTTGGACCGTAGCCCTGTAACTTGAATGGGTCACATTCAGCAGCTGTACTGCCCACCGAATGTCACAGGGGCGGCATGTGTACAGCCCCGAGGTCTGCATATCCGTGCTCAGGTAGGTGATTGGGGAACAGCTCAACCACCTGCTTTGGCCTCAAGTCTGAACGAGCCCTAAGGCCTGGTTCACACCTATGCATTTTTTAGTTTTCAGATTTGCAGAAACACACTACAGTCCATTTAACATGGTTTCCTATGGGTCACATTCACATCTGTGCATTTTATGAAAAGGGCCAGGGACTTTTTTCTGGTTTTTGGTTCCATAGACTTCAATGGATCAAAAACATGTATTGAAAAATGCACCTGGAATATGCAAACTGCAAACTGCATATGTGTGACTCAGGCCTAAGTGTCTGTGTTGTGCATAGCAACTAAGAACATTTAGATTGTAATCCTTTCAAAACAAATGACAACATGAATGTTAGAATCTGATTGGCTGATACAAGCTTCATGTTTCAGAATCGTTTAACACTAGAGGTAGCGGCCATTTTTTTCTTTCTGCCGTGTAATTTTGGTAAATGAATTCTGAGTGACTTTGTGAAAGAACTGCCGAGTTGCAATAATACGAATCCACAGGAAGTGAAAGGGGAATCTTGAAGCAAGAGGGAAACTCTGATCGCCGGCAGAACTTTAATTTGTGACACATGACAGAGAGGCTTGTGGTGCAGAGCTAATTACAAACCTGAGGGAATATTTGGATGGAAAGCTATTAAGGCCCACAATGTGCATTCAGTGGCCAGGAAACAAGCGCCTCACATATACATAAAGGCTCTGAGAGATGTCTGTATGACCTCCCAGATTCATGTGCGCTTATTATTTCACACACATTAGACATGCATTTCATCCCATCAAGCCACCAGCTTCTTTTTTTCCTATACGTTCTGCTCTGCATCATGGCTGACAATGGGGCACATTTATAAAACGGTCATCTACTGTTCTCAAAGCAAAGCTATCACATAGGAAGCAAGATCCTAGTTTACCAGAAGAGACTCGCATGATGCAGAAAATCTTTTACTTGTCACAATTTATGTTGCTGTTACTGAGTAATCTGCAGTGAAAAATCAGATGTATGTATAGCGCTACCTCCAAAGGAGCCGCTGGAAAAATGCCCGGATTCATTTTCCCAGTAGTTGCCCCGCAGCCAGGCACATGATCACAGTCACTAGGGGTGTACTAACTATGTACAAGATGATGACAGTAAACTTCTGTAGCACCCTCTAGCTAGTGTGCTAAGCAGTGGTGGTTTAGTGCTACATTTTTTGAGGGGGGCAGCAAACAAAGCACCCCCCCCCGTTCAGTCGGTCCGCTTGTCCATCCATCAGTCAATCAAAACCCCCCACCCAATCCCCCCCATAGCTCGCCCATCCTTCCACCAGCCCCAAACTTACTCAATCTAGGTCGTGGACAGCTTCGGCGGCCTCCCCTGCATCTCCTCCTCGGAGGCTTCCCCTGTGTCTCCTACTCCTCGGCAGCTTCCTCTGAATATTAGTTTGCTATTGTCACACAACTGGGTGGGCTCAGGGCGCAGTGCCCTGCACCCCCTGCCTGCACTTTTTTGAAGCCAATTAGAGCCTCAGGCTCTAATCATGTGATTAAAAAAAAACCCCATTAAAATCCATGCGTCTGGCACCCTGCAAGTAGATTAGGGTCCGGATGCATGGATAGGGGGGGGATGCCCCTTTGCCCCTAATGAAGCGGCCGCCACTGGTGCTAGGTGTAAAAAGGTTAGTTGTTAGTGTAGGCAAATTGGCTTGGCTGAGAGCCGGGCCTGGGTTGTGAATCTGGGTCAGGGATCAGATACTCAGGGAGGCTGGATGACCCATCCTGACAGCTCCTCTGGTGCCTCCCCCTGTTCTCTGGAACTTTGGAGATTGTTCTAGACATAGTGGGTGGAAGCTAGGAGGGGCTGTCATGCATATTTATGAGGACCTCAGCCAATCCCCAGTAAAATGGCTGGCAGGGGGCAGGCTTCCTTATAAATAGGCATGAGTTATGCCAGCAGGGGTAGTCGGATGAAAGATGGAGATGGAGTGCTCAGGAGGCTGTTGGTGGCCTTTGAGGGCGCCCTCTAGTCTGGGGAGTGGGATGACTTCGGGCCTGGGGTTTGGGTGCTGGAGGGACCCTCTACAACACGCAGAGGAATGCTTTCCTGGAGGCATTGGAGCAAGTGAGAGGACAGCAGGAGCGGGTCAGCATGTATGGGAATTCTCCTAAGCTGGTTGGGACGGTAGGTGTCAGTTTGGTGGACTGTGGGACAAGTTAGCCTGGAGGGCTAGTGAAAGGGACTACTGCAGCCATAAGAGCTGACATAACCTGAAGAGGTGGTGCCGGGAGCAGTGACAACAGAGAAGAAGTGTTGGGAAAGTGTGAGCTGTGCCAGCCCATCTGTTCTCCAAGTATAGGGGCTGTGAGTCCCTGCCTGTAATGGGCCTTTGCAACAAAAATACTACAGGGTGACAAGTGTGTGCTGGAGGAAGAAGAAGAGCTATGTATATAGACTGTATATAGGGAGAGTTGTGCCTTAAGTTTGTTGTTTGAAGTCAAGTGGTCATCCCATAAACTAAAGTCAGAGAATCAAGTTAGACTGTTCTCTGACTCTGAGTGCCTGGGGAAATTCGGTGGGCCTGGCTGTGCAGGATGGGGGATACCATTCTACTTGCGTCTCCTTAGGGGGTGCGCTACACTTCCTCCTGTAGAACCTAAGCAAACGACTTTTCAAAAGCAAACTGTGGACTTGGCTTTGCAGTAGAAGCAGGAGCAAAGGCTTCTTCATTAGAGCCACAAGAGCAGAGTCCCTTCACAAGCACATGACAGGGCTGCCCAGAGGGCAACAGGCCCTCCAGGTTCTCCAGGACAAGGCCTGGAAACTCCATGTCTTAGAATATTTATACAGACTCCCAGCAGCCTTTAGGGCCACCCTCGCTGGGATTGGCCAGGGCTGTAAAAATATTCATACTGCTATTAGCATTGCTCTACATTTATGTTCCAGAGAGAATCAAAGTTCTCTGGAAAGCAGAGAGAGCAATCAAACTTGCAGCAGGTAAAACACTGAACAGACCTAACTAATAACATGCAGCTGCACCAATTACAGTAAGTGAAGCTAAATTTACCTAACAACAAAAATACAACTCCACGCAACACAGTGAGCCAGAACTAAATCTACCTAATCCCAGCACCTATCTAGGAGGGTGCTACATATGGTACTTTTTATTGAAAGAATAATTTTTAACTAAAGTAAAAATAAAAATGATATATACTGTATGTTTCAAGTTTCAACCCTAAGACCGGCCATACAAGGAGCAAATGTCTTTCCTGCAACCATAGGTTGCAAGAAAGAAATTTGCTCAATTCCCCCCATTAACACAAACAGTCCTGCCAGGCCATTGTCTTCTACCGCCAGGGGGGCTGTGGCGGGTGGGGGAAGCCGTCCCCACTGGGAGAACACAGTGATTATCGCTACTATAGCAGCTGCTACCGATAATCGCAAGATAATCGAGCAGGCTGGTTGCACCCAAGTTGGAATATTCTGCCCATTAACCATTAACTGCCCATTAACGGTTCAAATTCCTGCTGAACCGGCCAAGATTTGAATTGTGTATGGCCGGCCTAAATTAGTTCAGCCCATACGTACCTTAGTACAGTGAGGGAAAAAAGTATTTGATCCCCTGTTGATTTTGTACGTTTGCCCACTGACAAAGAAATGATCAGTCTATAATTTTAATGGTAGGTTTATTTTAACAGTGAGGGACAGAATAACAACAGAAATATTCAAAAAACTTTCAAAAAAGTTATAACTTTGTTTTGTATTTTAATGATTAAGATAAATATTTGACCCCTTCGCAAAACATGACTTACTATTTGGTGGCAAAACCCTTGTTGGCAATCACAGAGGTCAGACGTTTCTTGTAGTTGGGATTTTGTCCCACTCCTCTTTGCAGATCCTCTCCAAGTCATTAAGGTTTCGAGGCTGACGTTTGGTAACTTGAACCTTCTACTCCCTTCACATATTTTCTGTGGGATTAAGGTCTGGAGACTGGCTAGGCCACTCCAGGACCTTAATGTGCTTCTTCTTGAGCCACTCCTTTACTGCCTTGGCTGTGTGTTTTGGTTCATTGTCATGCTGGAATACCCATTCACGACCCATTTTCAATGCCCTTGCTGCTGGGAAGGAGGTTCTCACCCAAGATTTGATGGTACATGGCTCCTACCATTGTCCCTTTGATATGCTGAAGTTGTCCCTTCCCCTTAGTAGAAAAACCCCCCCAAAGCATAATAATGTCCCCACCTTCATGTTTCACAGTGGGGATGGTGTTCTTGTGGTCATAGATAGCATTCCTCCTCCTCCAAACATGGCAAGTTGAGTTAATGCCAAAGAGCTCGATTTTGGTCTCATCTGGCCAGAACACTTTCACCCAGTTCTCCTCTGAATCATTCAGATGTTCATTAGCAAACTTCAGATGTGCCTGTATACCAGGGCCCTCTTTATTATTGATTGGACCCTGGGCAAACATTTTCTTGGGCCTCCCCTCCATGCAATTTTGCTCTCCACCTGCTCTGAGACATACAATATATAACAGCTAGACTCAAAATCAGTTTACTGAATCAGATCAGGCTGGGATTGCGATTGGTTGCCAGAGGTTACAGTGTATCATTACCGCTCACTGACTGACTGTAGAGGTTACAGCACACATTACGGCTGACTGGTTAGTTGCTAGAGGTTACAGCACATGATTTCTGCTTGTTGATTGATTGCTCAGTGACTGACTGTAGAGATGACTGTACATCAATACTGCTAACTGATTGGTTGCTAGAGGTTACAGCACATCATCTCCTCACTGCCTGCACACCATGGAATGGGGTGATGAAAGGATCCATTAATAGACAGAAAACTCCTAGGGATCCTAGGGATGAGTGGCAGTGCTGGGAGGAGGGGAAGGTGTGATCAATGGCACTGCCAGTGGCGTCGCTAGGGGGTGGCTTTTGGGGCTATAGCCCCAAATCTGGTTCCCCTAGCCCCGAGTCTCTGCAGGGGTCCCCAAGGGGAGGGGAGGCACTCTGGGGACCCTGATGTAAGTGGGGGGGGGGCTCTCTGGGGACCCTGATGCAAGGGGGAGGCTCTGTGGGGACCCTAATCTAAGGGGGGCTCTCTGAGGACCCAGATGTAAGTGGGGGGCTCTCTGGGTACCCTGATGTAAGGAGGAGGCTCTCTGGGGACCCTGATGTAAGGGGGGCTCTCTGGGGACCCTGATGTAAGTGGGGGGCTCTCTGGGGACCCTGATGTAAGTGGGGGGCTCTCTGGGGATATATACATACATACACATGTATATTACTGTATATACATGTGAATGCCCGCCCAAGCGTATGACTTTCTTTACTACGCTGCTATGGGCTCTAGCCCCAGATCTTTTGTAGACCTAGCAACGCCCCTGGGCACTGCTGATTTTTTTTACCGACTAGCAATATAAAGAGGAGTTTCAACACTGGCCACCAATGTAATAGGGGTTTACACTGACCACTAATGTAATAGAAGCATTCACAGTAACCACCAATGTAAGGAGGGATTTACACTGACCACCAATGTAAGGGGGACCTTCACACTGGCCACTAGTGTGATTGAAAGGATTGTACACCAAGCCACAATGTAATGAGAAGATTTAAACTGACCACCAATGTGACAGAGACATTTAGCTTGCGTTCATATTTGTGTGTGCCGGGAACGCATGCAAAATCGCTTTCCTGACACCACAAACGTGCTGCTCTTTAGCAGATACACAGCAGTGCCATTCATTGTTAATGACACCCTCACACTGCTGACATACTGTGTAACCGTATGATTTTGAAAAAGCATTAGGGACTTTCTTCCACATTTCTAGCGCATAGAGCAGCCCACTGAAATGAATGGGCTGCCCTACACGCGACCTACATCTTTATCCACCCCGGTCAGTACACCTTTGCATCCTAAAACCCCTGCTACCTTCTGCACCCCAAACCTCCCCCATCCTCTCCACTCCAACCCTCCACCCCGTTAACTCTACCTGCCTCCTCTGCTCATCATTGCACCCACCTTCCTTACCTCTATACAGCCCCTTGCTCACCTGTGTACCCCAAACTGTAATTCCTTCTCTGCCTACCTCTGCACACCCCACACTACCCTCCCCCACCTATTTGCTTAGCTTTGCAGAACAGGCTGATGTTAGGCTTAGTGACCACAGTTACATTCAGGACTTTTAAGCATGCCCCTTTACCTTCTCCATAGGCAGCATTCAGTATAGGTGATGGTGGATATGACCTCAGGGAGGCATCATATACATATGAATGCCATCTCTATTTACATATCAGTGCTGCCGGTGTTCTGTTGAGAAGTGCCCGCTATTGAGAAGTGCCTGGGACGAACGGCGCATCTTCGAAGAATAGCATAAAAAGTTTTGTTTTGCAGCACTGGGCATCTTTAAAAATTACGCCCCCAACTGCCCATCATTTTTAAATCCGCCCACAACATGTGGAAATCCGCCCCTCACCGACATGAACTCGCCACGGGAGCACGGGGTGCAATCTGACAGAAAAATGTCTTCTGTCGGCTATTGTGCGCAGGCGCCGTCTCACCGTCACAACAGCTGATCGTAAAATCAGCTGTTGTGCTGTACGGGTCTTTGCACAGTACAACCCGGGCACTTCTTGATAGCAGGCACTTCGACAGAACGCCGGTCCACAGCTATTTGTATATGAATGCCACCACTATTTACATATCAATGCCGGTATTTACATGTAAACACAGGGTCTGCAGGTGAGTCATCTGTACACAACAATAGGGCTGAGCTGAGCAGCATTAGTAGCAGCACTTCACACTGAGATATCGGGACACAGGACAGGACTAAAACTTCAAGGGACAAGGGAATTTAAACTGGGATAGTTGGCAAGGTTTAGGCAGCTGCTTTGGGTCCCACAACAATGATGGGGCCCAGGGCAGCTGTCCCTTTTGCCCTGCCTAAAAGAGTGCCCTGCTGTATACAGTATGTGCTTTCTTGAGCAGGGGGACCTTGTGGGTGCCGCAGGGTTTCAGTTCTTTACGTCGTAGTGTGTTACCAATTGTTTTCTTGGTCACTATGGTCCCAGCTGCCTTGAGATCATTAACAAGATTCTCCCGTGTAGCTCTGGGCTGATTCCCCACTGTTCTCATGATCACTGAAACTCCACAAGGCGAGTTCTTGCATTGAGCCCCAGATCGAAGGAGATTGACAGTTATATTGTGTTTCTTTCATTTGCGAATAATCGCACCAACTGTTGTCACCCTCTCACCAAGCTCCTTGGCGATGGTCTTGTAGCCCATTCCAGCCTTGTGTAGGTCTCAAATCTTGTCCCTGACATCCTTGGTCTGCTCTTTGGTCTTGGCCATGGTGGAGAGATTGGAATCTGATTGATTGCTTCTGTGGACAGGTGTCTTTTAAACAGGTAACAAGCTGAGATTAAGAGCACTCCCTTTAAGAGAGTGTTCCTAATCTCAGCTAGTTACCTCTATAGAAGACACCTGGGATCCAGAAATCTTGCTGATTGATAGGGGATCAAATGCTTATTTCACTCATTAACCACTTGCTGACCAGCCGCCATCATTATACGGCGGCAGGTCGGCACGATCCCGCAAATCGCCATAGCTTTACGTCGGCCCTTTAAACGGCTCCAACAGGTCCTGGCCCATGTCTGCCAGCCACACGCGATCATGGGCACGAGAGCCAGAACGGGGATGTGTGTGTGTGTAAACACACACATCCCCATTCTGTCAGGAGAGAAGAGACAGATCGTCTGTTCCTACTAAGTAGGAACAGCGATCTGTCTCCTCCTCTAGACAGTCCCATCCCCATACAGTTAGAAACAAACAGGAGGGAACATTTAACCCCTTGATCGCCCCCTAGTGTTAATCCCTTCCCTACCAGTGACATTTACACAGTAATCGGTGCATTTTTATAGTACTGATCGCTGTATAAATGTCAATGGTCCCAAAAATGTGTCAAAAGTGTCCGATCTATCCGCCGCAATGTCGCAGTCCAGCTAAAAATCGCAGATGGCCGCCATTACTAGTAAAAAAAATAATAATAATAAAAATGCAATAAAAATGCCATAAATCTATTCCCTATTTTGTAGACGCTATAACTTTTGCGCAAACCAATCAATATACGCTTATTGTGATTTTTTTTACCAAAAATATGTAGAAGAATTTATATTGGCCTAAACTGATGAAGAAATTTATTTTTTTACATTTTTATTTTGGATATTTATTATAGCAAAAAGTATAAAATGATGTTTTGGTTTTTTTTCAAAATTTTTGTTTTTTTTTTGTTTATAGAGCAAAAAATAAGAACCGAAGAGGTGATCAAATACCACCAAAAGAAAGCTCTATTTGTGGGAAAAAAGGGCCTCAATATTATTTGGGTAAAATGTCGCACGACCGCGCAATTGTCAGGTAAAACAACGCAGTGCCGTATCACAAAAAATGGCCTGGTCATTAAGGGGGAAATTCTTCCGTTCCTTAAGTGGTTAAAATTCAAATCAATTTGTAACTTATTTTAAATGAGTTTTTCTGGATATTTTTGTTGTTATTTTGTCTCTCACTGTTAATATAAATCTACTATTAAAATTATAGGCTGATAATTTCTTTGTCAGCGGGCAAACGTACAAAATCAGCAGGGGGTGAAATACTTTTTTCCCTCACTGTATAGCAGGGGTAGGCAAACCTTCAGCTGTTGTGGAACTACATTTCCCATGAGGCATTGCAAGGCTGGCAGTTACCATTACTCCCAGAGACATGATGGGACTTGTAGTTCTGCAACAGCTGGAGAGCCCCAGGTTGCCTACACCTTTTGTATAGCATAGTAGCTCCCTTGCTTTGCAGATCAATGTTCTGGGATTAAAATTCTACCTGGGATGCGATCTGCATCAAGTGTCAATTTTTTCCCATGTCTAGGTGCTTGAGTTTCTTCCAACAATCCAAAGTCATACAGGTAAATAAATGTACTTGTTTCCAAAATTGCCTGTAGTGTGTGTATGTGTAAACTGTAAACTCCTCTGGGTGAGGGACAAGGAATGATAATCTGTGTACTCCTCGCATTTAAGGGTTTTTTATTTTTTTTTTGTTGTGTTTTGTTTTTTTCTTTTTTACACAGGTACCCGCTCACAGTTTCTCAATTCTTGCCTAGGCAAGAATGATTTTGCTTGTCCCAAACTTTTAAATAGTTTATTTTTTTCCAAGCAAATTTCACCTAACCAGCTTAAAGCGTTTGTTACCCCAACACTTCATATCCCTGTTATGTGCCTGCTGTACCATGTACTTGTATGAGAAAGTATCCTGTTCTCTTTGTATTGCTTCCTTTATGTGAAATCCTTGGTGTTCCTGCCAATCCCCCTGCTTACCGATTAAAAACTGACCACACTAAGCAGCACATTGTGGTCAGTTCTCTAGCTATGCTGGGAACTCAGTTTGCCCTCCTCCAATGATCAGACTTTTCCTGACATGCCCCCTGCACAGCCATCCGCTGGCAAGCTCAGTGTGCTGCTACTTCTTCTCCCCCAGCTCTTATGCAGCTGAAAACAGAGGGATTGTGATCACTTATAAAAAAGGGAAAAAAGGTATTTATAATGTATTTTTATATCTATACAAAAAAAGTTGTCTTTCTTTTTTATTTAAAGTGGTTGTAGACACCTTTTTTACATTTTTACCTATAGGTAAGTCTATAATAATGCTTACCTGTAGGTAAAATGAATATCTCCTAAACCTGTATGGTTTAGGAGATATTCAACCTGCATGCAGCCGCTGAAGTCAGCGGCGCATGCGCAGTGAAGGTCCGGCGTTTCGTGCTGGAACTTGCCAGAACGGAGGACTTGATGTGACGTTATTGCAGCTCCGGCCACTCACAGCGCAGGAGCCGCGATTCCGGAAGAAATGCAGAGGGGAAAATGTCAGCTCCCTCGGCGGTGACCAGGGTGCGATGCCAACGCTTTGTTCTAAGGTAAGTATTTCTAAGGTAAGTATGCGGTGCATACTAGCTCATTATGCTTTTGTCTTACAGGGTTTTTTTTTTTTTTTTTTTTTAGTTTGCGACCGCTTTAAGGCCTGGTTCACACCTATGCATCTTTTAGTGCGTTTTCAGTTTTGCAGAAACATACTACAGTCCCATTAACATGGTTTCCTATGGATGTAGTCCACATCTGTGCATTTTATGGGAAGGGCCAGGAATTTTTTTTTTTCTGGTTTTTGGTTCCATAGACTTCAATAGATCAAAAACATGTATAAAAGAAGGTTCCCCCAGGAAGGGTGGGGTTTTCAGGCAGCAGACTAATGTAAGCAAAAAATGATTCAAAAGCAAGTATTGTATTAGTAAGATTTATTAAAGTACAAAAATAGAACATTGAAGTTAAAATATGAGATCAGCAAAGGGAATATATACCCTAGGTGCAATTCATGCAACATTTGCAATTCGTGCAATTCATGCTCGATCAAAAACGTGTACTGAAAAACGCAAAATGCACCTGGAATATGCAAACTGCAACCTGCATAGGTGGGAATCAGGCCTAAAACTGAATGGATTGTTTTGCAAGGTGATCGTTTACAATCACTTTTTAATGAGCAAAAAAAGGGAACAGTAAATCGATGCATTAAAAGTACGTTAAAAATGCATTAAAAGTATGTTAAAACGCAATATGCATTTTTTTTTTTAAAGCATGCCGTATTTTTAAGCACACCAGTGTGAACGGAGACCATAATATGGAAAAATCAGTGAGCCAATCACACAAGCAGGAAATGACATATCTAGGGAAGATCTGTACACCATGTGTGTGCACAATGCCCATGTGGGTTGCCATATTGCATTGCATTTTACAGTCCCTGATTTGGAGCAATGTCCCTCTGTCCCTCATTCCTCCTCATTTGTCCCTCATTTTGGTCTAAACTATATAGCTATATATAAAATGCACTTTTTATCTATCAAAAAGTTTTTTTCCAGGGCTAAACCTTTCATCTAATTTCTAAATGGCTGCATTTGTAAATTCCAAAAGCCAATATAAAGGAATAGTAGTGGTAAAGAAAGCACTTGTGGGTTTAACCCATCTTGTTTTTTTGTACAATTCTCCTTTAAGGGGGTGTGGTAAGGGGTGTGTCCTATGCCTGCATACTTTTGCTGATAGGTGTCCCTCATTCACATCTCAAAATGTTGGGAGGTATGGCTGCAGATTGAAAAGGAAAAGTCATTTTTAAGAGCTTGTGTAGCAATTGTATATACATTATTATTTTTAATTCCACAAAAGTGGAGTTACCCTTTGAGCTGCTGTGGAGATATGCTGGGACTAGTAGTTGCACAGACTGTCTTTCTTTGATTCAGTGCCATCATTTTACAGATTTATTTATAATAATGTCTGAAGGAAGAACAGTTCCTGTTGCCTATAACAGCCCAACCGGTTTCACATGTTTTTTTCCTCCTCCCATTCTCATAGAGGTGAATCTGTAGAACAGTTTATATGGTGATAAAGAGGTAAAGCATTGCTGCATGACCCGGCGGGGTGAGGCTTATAACATGCACAGTAAAATGGAGATTTCTGAAGCCAGTAAAAAGATGTTGAGTAGACATAGGACATCATACAGCTCATTCGTTTTTTTAGGTACAGATAGTGTTGAGTTTACATTTCTGTCAAGTGTTATTTCTTTCTGCGACTCTGTGACTTTTTATTAATTAAACTATTTATTTAAATGCTGGCAATAAAAAAAAAAATGGGGAAAATAACGATGTGGGGTCCTCCCCAATCCACACCAAGCCTTTTGGGTCTTGTATGAATTTTAAGGGCAACCCCAAGCCCCAAATTTAAAAAAAAAATGGTGTGGGGCCCTCTCCAAAGTCCATACTAGACCCTTATTTGAGCATGCAGCCCGGCAGGTCAGGAAAGGAAGGGAACGAGTGAGGCCCCCCCTTCTGAACCATACCAGGCCACATGCCCTCAACATCAACACCACCCCCTATGACATCATCAACCGATGCATGCTGGGCTGCTGATGTCACCTGGGGACCGGGGGCCAACAGGTGATGTTGCCAGGTGGCCCCGTCCCTTAGCAATTTAACCACTTGCCGCCCGCCATATAGCAAAATGACGGCGGCAAAGTGGTTTCAACATCCTGACGGATGTCATATGACGTGATCAGGATATTAAGCTGCTGCGCGCCCCCGGGGCGCGCATTGCGACGATCGTTGTTGCGGTGTGTCAGTCTGACACACCTCAACTCCGATCTAGGTAAAGAGTCTCTGACAGAGACTCTTTACCACGTGATCAGCCATGTCCAATGTAAATAGGAAGAGCCGGTGATCGGCTTTTCCTCACTCGCATCTGACAGACGCGAGTAGAGGAGAGCCAATCAGCTGCTCTCCTGACAGGGGGGTCTGTGCTGATTGTTTATCAGCACAGCCCCCCCTCGAATCCCACCCAGGACCACCAGGGAAGCCGCTCAGGACCACCAGGATGGCCATCCACACTGGACCACCAGGTATGCCCCCTAGACCCCCAGGGAAATACCAATCTGTGTCCAGGCAGCTGCCAATTATTGCCCACTCCAATGCCTACCACTGCCAGTGCCACCAGGGATGCCTATCAGTGCCGCGTATCAGTGCCCATCAGTGCCATGTATCAGTGTCCATCAGTGCCGCTTATCAGTGCCCATTAGTGCCGCCTATCAGTGCCACCCATAAGAACCCATCTTTGCAGCCTTTCAGTGCCCATCAGTGTCGCCTATCAGTGCCCACCAGTGCCACCCATGAGTGCCCATAAGTGCCCCCTATCAATGCCCATCAGTGCTGCATATCAGTGCCACCCATCAGTCCTGCCTACCAGTGCCCATCAGTGCCGCATATCAGTGCCCGCACATTGGTGCCACCTCATCGGTGCCTCCTTATCAGTGCCCATCAGTGAAAGAGAAAACTTACTTACAAAATTTTTTAACAGAAACAAAAGCAAAACTTTTATTTTTTTCAAAATTTTCATTTTTTTTTATTTGTTTAGCAGAAAATAAAAATCCCAGAGGTGATCAAATACCACCAAAAGAAAGCTCTATTTGTGGGAAGAAAATGATAAAAATCTAGTTTGGGTACAGTGTTGTATGACCGCGCAATTGTCATTCAAACTGCGACAGCTCTGAAAGCTGAAAATTGGTCTGGGCAGGAAGGTGTATAAGTGCCCTGTATTGAAGTGGTTAAGAACTGTCAGTTGGTGGAGCAGGCAGATGGCGGGAGACTTTTTATAGGTTGAAGGTGGCGGCAGGCGGCTTGATTGACGATGGACATTTTTATAAAATTCTTTATAACCCCACTGACAGGTGATGACTCATCAGTTGTTAAGGAAGCAGAATGCATAAAAAACGCAACAATTGCGTTTTTGGTGTGAGTCCACATTACACGCAAAACGCAATCTGTTGCAGGGAAAAAAGTCCCTGACCCTTTCCAAAAGCGCACCGGCTGAAAAACGCATAGATATTAACGTGTCCCATGGGAAACCATGTTAAATGGACTATAGTGCATTTCTGCAAACTGCAAAACGCACACAAAAAAATGCATAGGTTTGAACCTAGACTTATTTATTTATGTAAAACCCTTATCCCCCCCCAAAAAAAACTGCTGTAGGTGCTTATAAAGTGTTAGCTGGAGTTTGACTTCAATTTGTTAGTGTATCCAAATCTGCTAGTACATCTAACATTCCCCTCCCTCCGGATTAACAATGCTGCTATTCATTGGTGCCCTCTGTGCTCCTTCATCCAGAGTGGAGGCACCCTAATACAGAGAGGTGTGTTACTGGCCAGATCACCAGGTAAAATCAGAGGGGGAACAAAGTCTAAAAAAGAAAACCAATGCAGCCACCACATCCATTGATTGGTAAGCTGCAATATATGACATTTTGGGTTTTGGGTTTAATATCGCTTTAATTGCAAGATGAAAAAGTAATTAAACAATTTCAAAGTAACTCTGATGGAGTGGATGTGTAACATGTAATACACGTCACAATCATTACAAATCTCTTTAAGTTCCAAAAAAGGATTGTCTTCTATTGAATGGTCTGGTTGTGGGAAATGATGTCCCACAGGTGTGCAGTATTCATCTTCCTTATGATGTAATATGATATGTCTGTGTAGATTTATACTTTTTTTGTATTTTGTATTTCGTCCTCTTTTATAAATGTAACATTCCTTGCTGCACTGAATGAAGTACAGCACATTACTGGAGGTGCAGCTGTATGATTCAGCAATATTGAGATTTAGATGCCCGCATCATGTTAATAACACACGGCATCGCATGTAACATGCATTAGGCTCGGTTCACACTGGTGCGATGCAGGAAACCCTGCCATCCCTGTGCAGGTTCTCGCATCACACCTGAATCGCAGGCGGTTCACCCTGACATCTGCGAACCGCTACGGGTGTCAATACAAAGTTAAATGACACCCCCAAAGCGGTTCGCAGATCACATTGTGAATTGTGAAATCGTACAGGAATCAGATCGCATGGGTGTAAACACCCATGTGATCCAATTCTAGCGCGGACCAAAAAAAGCGTCCTGCACCATTTTGCTGCGAATGCGATTTCACCCATACAGTTTGTATGGCTGAATTTGCATCGCACAGACATCGCATCAGGCATTGGACTAGTGTGAACCAGTGGCGGCTGGTGCTCAATTTTTTTGGGGGGGGGGGGGGGGGGCGGCAAACAAACATGGCCCCCTCACTTGCACTACCCCCCCAGCATGCAATCGATGGAACGGACGGGAAGGTGGTGATCCATGGCCTTACCTTATCCTTAGCTGTCAATCTGGGCGGCCTCCTCTCGCTGTTGCTGCAGTAGAGGTGCATGGAGGAGGATGATAATGAAGTGGTGGTGTTGGTGCACTGCTGGATCCGGGGTAGGACTCCTGGTAGGACTCCTGGACTCCTGTTGCTGCCCCTCCACCTGCTGCTCCTCATTGCACATGGCCCGCACCTTGCAGAGGGAAGAGCCGGGGCCATTGCTTCTCCTCCTGGGCCGAACATCAAGCAGGTCCTGAGACCCAACTGGCCGGGAGTCCTAAAACGGCTCTCAGGACCCGCTTCCTGATTGGCTGGGAGGAGAAGCAGGAAGACATTAGTGAATATTATTCGCCAATGTCACACAAGTGGGTGGGCTCGGGGCACAGTGCTCTGCGCCCGAGCCCACCCTTTTTGAAGCCAATTAGAGCCTCAGGCTCTAATCGTGTGCGTAAAAAAAAAAAACCATTGAAGTCCATGCGTCTGGCACCCTGCATGTAGATTAGGGGCCAGGCGCATATATTAGGGGGAGGCGCTCCTGCGCCCTGCATGAGCGGCTGCCACTGGTGTGAACCCAGCCTTACTGTGTTTTGGTGCCATTATTTTTGAAAGGTGCACCAAGCAAACACACCTGTGTTAAGTTCCAGCTGTATGGCTAAGTAATATAATGACCACATACCTCCCAACTTTTTGAGATGGCAACGAGGGACACCTATTACCAAAAGTATGTAGGCATAGGACACACCCCCTGCCACGCCCCCTTAAAGGAGAAGTATACAAAAAAAAAGATTAGTTAAACCCACAAGTGCTCTTTTTACCATTACTATTCCTTTATATAGGTTTTTGAAATTTACAAATGCAGCAATTTAGAAAATGGATGAAAGGTTTAGTACTGGGAAACACTTTTTGATAGATAAAAAGTGCATTTTATATACAGCTATATAGATCAGACCAAAATGAGGGACAAATGAGGAGTAAAGAGGGACATTTTTCTAAATCAGGGACAGTTGGGAGGTATGTTTAACCACTTGCTAACTGGGTACTTAAACCCCCCTCCTGTCCAGACCAATTTTCAGCTTTTAGGGCTGACGCACTTTGAATGACAATTGCGCGGTCATACAACACTGTACCCAAATTAAATTTTTATCATTTTTCCCCACAAACAGAGCTTTCTTTTGGTGGTATTTGATCACCTCTGCGGTTTTTATTTTTTGTTAAAAAAATGTAAAAAGACTGAATTAAAAAAAAATATATATATATATTTTTTTATAAAAAATTTAAAACAGGTAATTTTTCTCCTTCATTGATGTATGCTGATGAGGCGGCACTGATGGGCATTGATAGGCGGCAGTAACGGGCACTGATGGGTGGCAGTGATGGGCACTGATGGGTGGCAATAATGGGCACTGATCAGTTAAACTGATAGGCAGCACTGCTAGGTGGCACTGATTGGCACTACTGGTGGGCATTGATAGGTGGCACTTGTGGGCATTGATAGGTGGCACTTGTGGGCATTGATAGGTGGCACTGTGGGCACTGTTAGGTGGCACAGATGAGGCAGATGTGCCTCTTCCACTTCGGGACCGATGTCCCTCGCATCTGAGCCGGTGAGCGGCTTTTTTTTCTACTCATGCTATGAGCGTGAGTAGAAAAAAAAAACGATTACCGATCTTTTGTTTACATCATTTGATCAGCTGTCATTGGCTGACAGCTGATCACATGGTAAGGGGCCGGGACCGGCCCCTTACTCGGATCAGTGATCACCCGAGTCTCAGTGACCCGGTGATCACAGCGCGCAGGGCGCGTGCACAGGGGAGGCCGTCATATGACCGTAGTCCTGGGAATTCAGGTCCGCACTGTGGCCATCATTCGGCCATAGCGCGGATGTCAAGTGATTAAACTTCTGCATCATGGCATTGCATGTAATATGCGTTACTGCATTGCGGCGTCAGTCATTTTGAATTAAATCCCAGTGCCCCAAAGACACTACTTTTTTTTAAAGTTCTGGACAGAGCGGAGAGGAAACAGAACACCTATTTTATTACTGTCTGTGCCCCCGTTGGGAGATACACCCTCTCTATTTGTCCTGTTTACTGTTATCATTAGAATTGAAAGTAAAAGAAAATTCCAAATTTTGGGTTGTCCCCAGAATTGTAATAGACGGGAAATCTTCTAGTGTGGACACTAGTTCTGGTGACCTGGAGGTCCCCAAGGGATTCCCTTATTGGCAGGGATTTCCTCTCAGTTTCTGTTCTATGGGACGCAGATGGCAAAAAAAATGACATGAGGTTATGGCCCTCTCTTATGCTATCCAAAATGGAGAACGTTTTGCTTATAGCTCTGCTTTAACCTCCCTGGCGGTATGATTATTTCGGATTTTAGGTGCTGAAAGTGGTACAATTATTTTGCATGGAAATTTGGCGCTTTATATAAGATTACAGTACTGAATGTGTTATGATTTTTAGAATTTTTTGAATTTGCCGCCAGGCTCCGCCCCCATGCGTTGCGACGCTCGCAGGGAACGGAGCCTGGCACGGAGAGGCTTCGGAGGAGACAGAGCCCGCAGACACAGCGGGGGACATCGCAGGATCCTGGCGACAAGGTAAGTAACTCCGCATAAGGATCCTGCACTGTAACCCGAGTGTGGCTCGGGGTTACCACTAATGGGACTGAATTTTAACCCTGAGCCACACTCGGGAAAACCGCCAGGGAGGTTAATGAAATGCAAGTCTGAGGTTGGTTGGTTGCCTGAAGGTGAGTATAGGCTAGCCATATGTATTAAGGCCTATTCACACATAGGCGATTTGAATTGCGTGCGGAATCGCCGCGATTCTGCCCATAAATCCAGGATTGCGGCAAAACACGGAACCATGTTTGTGATGTCATTATTTCCTAACCACCTCAATACAGGGCACTTTCACCCCCTTCCTGTCCAGGCCAATTTTTAGCTTTAGCATTGCTGTTGCATTTTGAATGACTATTGCGCGGTCTTGCAACACGGTACTCAAATGAAATTTTAAATAATTTTCTTCACACAAATTGAGCTTTCTTTTGGTGGTATTTAATTACTGCTGTGTTTTTTATTTTTAATAAAAAAAAGAAAGAAAAAAAGATCAAAAATTTGGGGGAGAAAAAGGTTTTTCTTAGTTTCTGTCAGTAAATTTTGTAATTTTTCTCCTTCACTGATGTGCGCTGATAAGGCGGCACTGATGAGGCGGCACTTATGGGCACTGATTAGGTGGCACTAATATGCCACACTGATGAGCACTGATAGGCAGCACTGATGGGCACTGATAGGCGGCACGTATAGGCAGCACTGATGGGCATTGATGGGCACTGAAAGGTTGTTCTGACTGGCATCACTTATGGGCACGTATTGGTGTCACTGGTGGGCACTGCTGAGGCTTTCCTGTAATCAGGGCACTGAAGATCAGTGGATCTGGCTGCTGGGGCCTGAGGCCTGGCTGATGGGGCCAAGGGTCTGGCTGCTGGAGCTGGGCTGCTGGTCCTGGGGCCTGGCTGCTGGGGCCTGGGGTGTGGCTGCTGGGTCTGTGCTGGTCCTGGGGTTTGGCTGCTGGGCCCTTGCTGCTGGGGCTGGGGTCCGGCTTCTGGGGCCAAGGGTCTGTCTGCTGGGGCCTGGGGTCTGGCTGCTAGGGCCAGGGGTCCAGGTGCTGGGGCCTAGGGTCCGGCTGCTGGGGCCAAGGGTCTGGCTGCTGGACGCTTACAATAAGCGTATATTGATTGGTTTGTGCGAAAGTTATAACATCTACAAACGATGATATATATACTGGAATTTTTTTTTAAATTAATGACGGTGATCAGCGACTTGTGGTGAGACGGTGATAGTGCAGCGGGCAATCTGACACTAGCTGACACTTTGTGCCCATGAAATGCAGCCTTATTAGTGCCCATGAAATACAGCCTTACCAGTGCCCATGAAATGCAGCCTTACCAATGCCCATGGAATACAACCTTACCAGTGCCCATGTAATACAGCCTTACCAGTGTCCATGGAATACAGCCTGATCGCTCAGCTGCTGGGGCTGGGGCTGGGGCTGGGCTGCTGGAGCCTGAGGTCAGGCTGCTAGAGCCTGGGGCCTGGCTGCTGGGGCCAAGGGTCTGGTTGCTGGAGCCTGGGGACTGGCTGCTGGGGCCAAGAGTCTGGTTGCTGGGGACTGGCTGCTGAGGCCAAGGTACTGGCTTCTAGGGCCTGGGGCCAAGGGTCTGGCTGCTTGAGCTGGGCTGCTGGGGACTGGGATTTGGCTGCTGGGCCCATGCTGGTCTTGGGGTTTGGCTGCTGGGCCCTTGCTGCTGGGGCCAGGGGTCTGGATGCTGGGGCCAAGGGTCTGGCTGCTGGGGCCAAGGATCTGGCTGCCTGGGGCCAAGGATCTGGCTGCCTGGGGCCAAGGATCTGGCTGCTTGAGCTGGGCTGCTGAGGCCTGAGATTTGGCTGCTGGGCCTGTGCTGGTCCGAGGGTTTGGCTGCTGGGCCCTTGCTGCTAGGGCCAGGGGTCTGGCTGCTGGGGCCTGGCTGCTGGGGCCAAGGGTCTGGCTGCTGGGGCCAGGGGGTCTGGCTGCTGGAGCCTGGGGCCTGGCTGATGGGGCCAAGGGTCTGGCTGCTGGGGCCTGGGGTGTGGCTGCCGGGCCCTTGCTGCTGGGGCTTGGGTCCGGCTTCTGGGGCCAAAGGTCTGGCTGCTGGGGCCTGGGGTCTGGCTGCTAGGGACAGGGGTCCAGATGCTGGGGCCTAGGGTCTGGCTGCTGGGGCCTGGGGTCTTGCCTGCTGGGCCCTTGCTGCAGGGGCTGGGGCCTGGCTGCTGGCGCCAGGGGTCTGGCTGCTGGGGGCCAAGGGTCAAGCTGCTGGGGGCCAAGGGTCAGGCTGCTGGGGACCAAGGGTCAGGCTGCTGTGGGCCAAGGGTCAGGGTGCTGTGGGCCAAGGGTCCGGCTGCTGGGGCCAAGGGTCCGGCTGCTGGGGCCAAGGGTCCGGCTGCTGTGGGCCAAGGGTCCGGCTGCTGGGGCCAAAGGTCTGGCTGCTGGGGCCTGGGGTCTGGCTGCTAGGGACAGGGGTCCAGCTGCTGGGGCCTAGGGTCTGGCTGCTGGGGCCTGGGGTCTTGCCTGCTGGGCCCTTGCTGCTGGCGCCAGGGGTCTGGCTGCTGGGGGCCAAGGGTCAGGCTGCTGGGGGCCAAGGGTCAGGCTGCTGGGGACCAAGGGTCAGGCTGCTGTGGGCCAAGGGTCAGGCTGCTGTGGGCCAAGGGTCAGGCTGCTGTGGGCCAAGGGTCCGGCTGCTGGGGCCAAGGGTCCGGCTGCTGTGGTCTGGCTGCTGAAGCTGGGCTGCTGGTCCTGGGGCCGGTGAGCCATCCCAGTCAGATTGGGCCGCTCAAGCTGCTCTGTCTTCTGTCTGTGGCTGATTGACAGGCTCAGTCGGGAGATCGCCCGGAGCTCGCAAGTGTCCAGGAGCCCGTAGTCAAATGTGAGAGACTCCCGCGACTCTCTGCATCGCCAAAGGAGCCCCTTAAGAATGTTAGGTTCTATGTTCTGCTTCTCAACCCCAAGAAGAGTCTCTGCCCCTCTGGCACACCTGGTACACAACTATCACAGACACAATAGTAAGGGACACCACACTGTAGCAGGTCAAAAATACTTTACCGAAAGACTTTGTAATAAACAAGACAGTAGTAAAATTTTCTGTTAAAAAAAAGACAGTAGTAACTTGAAATAGGCAGTTACCTATAGTAAACCCTGATATTTGGTAACAGGTCACAAAGGAATATGCAAAGTAATCAAAACACAATTTTGACTAACCCGCAGACCCTAAGATGACCTATGTGCTCAGGTATGAAAGGGAGTAAGGATGACTTCTCATATGACAGTCTACTTCCTTAAATTCCTGAGATCACGGGCCCAGAACATAAATGTACAATGCAATACCCAGTCTTTAGAGTTGTAGAAGAAATGTGGAAGTTCTTATAGTGGAGATATCCGGTATCTTCAGCTAGCTCAATGAGGGCCCAAAGAGATCTCTATGCAATAAGGCCCAGCAACAAATAAACTGTCTCCTGGGAAAGCTCAGATGAGAGGATAGGGTAAAGGTGTCTGCATGCAGTGTCTTTTTTAGTGTATGTGGTCAAGGTGGGCTTCCGCCCACTCACCAATCTTGGGGACACCAAGGATGTCCTGGAACAGGCACTTGAAGGATGACCGGCTGGCAACCAAAGAACCCAGTGATACCTGTACAGGTACCCACACAGCCGATAGAGTGCCTGTGGAAGTGGGCCTGCGTCAGACCATGGAGCTGCTAGTGGAAGAGCGGTAATGTCATCCTGGCCATGTCTCCCTCAAAAGCTCTGCAGGAAGAAGAGCCCCCTTCTCCTGCCTCCGGTCTCTCTGCCTTGTAGTCCCTGCTCCCAGGCAGCCTCGTGGTGTGTCCTTCCTTTTCCTCTGCACCTGTCCCCATCTCAGCATGCTGGGGCCTGTAGTCTGCCCTCAGGTATTTCCACGGGGCAGCTGATCTTCAGGACTACATGTAGCATGTCTTCTCCTTCTCTTTTCGCTGATTGGCCATTCTGTGGCCAATCAGGAGCAAGCATTGGCGGGTCGGGCTACACAGGCACTGAGACACCTGAGCACAACGTGGTCAGCTAGAGAACTGACAATGATGTGCTCTCCTGTTAGTGTGGTCAGTTTTTAATTGGAAAGCAAGGGGGCTGGCAGCAACACCGGGGATTTCACATAAAGGTAGCAATACAAGGAGAATAGGATACTTTTTCATACAAGTACATGTCACAGCAGGCACATATCAGGGATATAAAATGTTGGATTTACATGGGTTCTTGTCTAATAAAGCATTTGACAAGAAAGCTGTTTTGCATGCAGTTTAAACACACTTCAAAATCACGTGCTGTATCCAAAGAAACACAGATTGGTTACAGGCATGCAAAGCGGGTCAAACGGATCTTTTCAACTGCTATGTGTATGGCTCCCAGGGGTTTTGCTGATTTTGCATTTGACGTGTCTTCCATGTGCACTGCAAATGCAGGAATAAAATGCCAGCCCCAAAAAAATATACAATTTTATCCATGAAGGTAAAAGGGTCATTAAACTCAGGAATCGGGCATAATGAAAACTGGGTCATAGTTCCACAATAGCTGGAGAGCCTGTATTATTCACAATATGTATATATCTGTTTGGTTCTTGTTCTTAATGTCTTGGCAGTCGCACCTCAGGGCAGTCGATAGGGTGGAGTACCTGCTGACATCAAACTTTATCCTTAATAAAGGCGTGCGGTGCTAGAGATAATGGGTGAAGCTGTCAGCTGCCTGTAACACATTTCACATGGAATGAGTCATCTCCAAATCAAGTTGCAAAAAGGGAAGACAGGGCACTGCCGGAGTCAGCAGATTCTGATACTCTATCACTGACAACAAGATTGTGATGTCAATTCTCTAAGAAATAAATAGTGCATAAAAATAACTCATGTGGTATTTTTTTATCAGAAGTAGTCAATTAACTGCCCCCACTTCCCTCCTCCCCCCAACCCTGTAAGCGTTAAATGCTCTTTAATTCTAGGGGGTAGAGGCAAATGGTGTAAGACTTACCATATCGCTTAACCCCCCTTCCTGGTCCACCACCGTTCTTCTCTTCTCTCTAACACTCCAGGTTGTGGTGTCCTCAAGTACAATGAAGGACTATTGATCCTGAATTGCCCTTGACACAATGGTCAGGCATAGCAACTTAGAGAGGAGGATTCAGGGGACCAGTCACACAGATGGAGTGAGGAATAAGGTAAGAATTACTACTTATTCTTCTACTTTTTGGCTTAACAACTATTTAAAGTGCTACTAAACCCACAACAGTAAAATCAGTCTAAATATGCAGTAGAGCATGCTTGTTCCAGTGGATATAAAAAGTCTACACACCCCTGTTAAAATGTCAGGTTTTTTCGATGTAAAAAAATGAGACAACGATAATTCATTTCAGAAATTTTTCCACCTTTAATGTGACCAATAAACTGTACAAGTCAAATAAAAAGCAAACTGAAATCTTTTAGGGGGGGGGGGAGGGCGAAGTGTAAAAATAATAAAATTAAATAATGTGGTTGCATAAGTGTGCACACCCTCTTATAACCGAGGATGTAGCTGTGTTCATATTTAAGCAATCACATTCAAATTCATGTTAAATAGGAGTCAGTACACAACTGCCATCATTTAAAGTGCCTCTGATTAACCCCAAATAATGTTCAGCTGTTCTAGTAGGTCTTTCCTGACATTTTCTTAGTCGTATCCTACCCCAAAAACCATGGTCCACAGAGAGCTTCCAAAGCATCAGAGGGATCTCATTGTTAAAAGGTATCAGTCAGGAGAAGGGTACAAGAGAATTTCCAAGCATTAGATATACCATGGCACACTGTGAAGACAATCAGCATCAAGTGGAGAAAATATGGCACAACGGTGACATTACTAAGAACTGGACGTCCCTCCAAAATTGATGAAAAGACGAGAAGAAAACTGGTCACGGAGGCTGCCAAGAGGCCTACAGCAACATTAAAGGAGCTGCGGGAATATCTGGCAAGTACTGGCTGTGTGGTACATGTGATAACAATCTCCCGTATCCTTTAAATGTTCGGGCTATGGGGTAGAGTGGCATAACGGAAGCCTTTTCTTAGAAAGAAAAACATCCAAGCCTGGCTAAATTTTGCAAAAACACATCTGAAGTCTCCCAAAAGCATGTAGGAAAATGTGTTATGGTCTGATGAAACCAAGGTTGAACTTTTTGGCCATAATTCCAAAAGATAAACAACACTGACCATCACCAAAAGAACACCATACCCACAGTGAAGCATCATTCTTTGGGACTGTTTTTCTTCTGCTGGAACAGGGGCCTTAGTCAAGGTAGAGGGAACATTTCCAAATACCAGTCAATATTGACACAAAACCTTCAGGCTTCTGCTAGAAAGCTGAACATGAAGAGGAACTTCATCTTTTAGCATGGGCCAGCCAGAGTCCAGACCTGAATCCAATTAAATATCTGTGGGGTGATCTGAAGAGAGCTGTGCACAGGAAATGCCCTCGCAATCTGACAGATTTGGAGTGTTTTTGCAAAGAAGAGTGAGCAAATATTGCCAATTCAAGATGTGCCATGCTGATAGACTCATACCCAAAAAGACTGAGTGCTGTAATAAAATCAAAAGGTGCTTCAACAAAGTATTAGTTTAACCACTAGGCATCTGCGCTATAGCCGAAAGACGGCTACAGCGCGGACTCCAATTGCCGGGAGGGTGTCCCTGGACGTCCTCCTGTTTACTTCCCCTCTGCGCGTCGCCGTGGGCGCACATCGGGGAAGTTCGGTGTTGGCCGTGTCCCTTGGACACAGCCAATCACAGATCGTGCTAAATGGCCAATCACAGCAGCCATTTAGCACTCGATCTGAGTGTCCAATGAGAGATGATCTCATATGTAAACATATGAGATCATCTCTCATCGCCGGCTCTCCCTCCTCACATAGAGGCAAAAAAAGGGAAAATAAAGTGCCCACAGTACCTGTCAGTGCCATCTGTCCCTAGTGCCATCCGTCCCCAGTGCCACGTATAAGTGCCATCTGTCATCAGTGGCACATCAGTATCACGTTTCATCAGTGCCACCTGTCATCAGTGCCGCGTATTAGTGCCACCTGTCATCAGTGCCGCGTATTAGTGCCACATCAGTATCACGTTTCATCAGTGCCGCCTATTAGTGCCATCTGTCATCAGCGCCACGTATTAGTGCCATCTGTTATCAGTGGCACATATTAGTGCCATCTGTCATCAGGGCCACATCAGTGTCACGTGTCATCAGTGCCACATATTAGTGCCATCTGTCATCAGTGCCACATCAGTGTCACGTGTCATCAGTGCCACATATTAGTGCCATCTGTCATCAGTGCCACCTGTCAGTGTCACCTGTTATCAGTGTCATGTGTCATCAGTGCCATCTGTCATCAGTGTCACGTGTCAATAGTGCCACGTATTAGTGCCATCTGTCATCAGTGCCACATATTAGTGCCACATGTCATCAGTGCCACGTATTAGTGCCATCTGTCATCAGTGTCATGTGTCATTAGTGCCAGCTGCCATCACTGTCACGTGTCATTGCCCTGGTGCTCCAGGGGCTTCAAAAGTGTAATAGGTAGTCAACAAGTTAAATGTGTCAATTATGCTCCTAGAACCCCTGACAGTGTTCCCTGCATGTTGGGCCTCTCTATGTGGCCAGGCTGTGAAAAAGTCTCACACTTGTGGTATTGTAAGCAGAATGTATTTTGAGGCGTCATTTGTGGTATATACATGCCATGTGAGAGAAGTAACCTATTACAATGACAATTTTGTCGGAAAAAAAAAAACTTCATTTTGCAAAGAATTGTGGGAAAAAATGACATCAAAAACCTCACCATCATTTTACTAAATACCTTGGATTGTCTACTTTAAAAAAAGGGGTCATTTGAGGGGGTATTTGTACTTTCCTGGCTTGTTAGGGTCGCAAGAAATGAGATGGGCCACCAGTACATCAGGTGTGATCAATTTTTTATGATTTGCACCACAGCTTGTAGACTCTATAACTTTCACACAGACCAAATAATATCCACTAATTTGGGTTATTTTTACCAAAGATATGTAGCAGTATAAATTGTGGCCAAAATTTATGAAGAAAAATTAATAATTTGCAAAATTTTATCACAGAAACTAAGAAAAAATGTGTTTTTTTATCAAATACCACCAAAAGAAAGTTCTATTTATATGAAAAAAAGGACAAAAAAATCATTTGGGTACAGTATTACATGACTGAGTAATTGTCATTCAAATTGTGAGAGCACTGAAAGCTAAAAATGTGTCTGGTCACAAGGGGGGTTTAAGTGCCCAGTTGCATTTCCATGTTCTGTTTACTGTGGGAGACCAGATATCGCGAATGCAGGGTCCTGGGTTTAGTAATACTTGCAGTGTGTATGGGAGGCCCCAGTACAAGGGTGATTTTTTTTCCCCGTTCGGAGTGGAGCTTTAAATTTGGGTATTGGTGTCATATCATATGAAAAACTGAGCCTAAAGGGGGCCCTGGATGGCAATGACCTCAAAGTAGAGCTCCGGCAAAAGGATTGTGCTTCAATTTCACAAAAAGGATTTGAATAAATCAATACTCATGTCATCAAGGCCTGATACATAAAGTAAACTTACAGAAGGTAAAAAGTCAAGTATTATTGTATAAAGGTAAGATAAACAAATTAATATAAATGATATGTAACTGACTGCAGTTAAACTATATGAGGAAGAAAGCAAAAAAAAGATAGTGCAGGTTAGATATCACCCCAGAAAAAAATAGTATAACTAGTCTTGATTTTCAAACTTTTCAATATGTTCACTCCCTGAATTCCAGGAATATTTGTGCTGTATGAACAAAGGTTGTTTCATGTTCTTTAAAAAACTGCAGGAAACTAAAGCGACTAACTCAAAATTCTGCTAAAGGCTTGAAATTAGGACAGACGCTTCCAGAAATAACTGTGTCGGAAGGATTTTCTAAAAGTGATGAACCTTGCAGAACTAACACACAGCTGGAGAGGATGGTGAAACACATTTTCTTGGATTAATTACCAAGCTCAAACTACACTATTTGGCCAACATTTGTAGACACCTGACCATCACACCTATATGAACTTTTTAGACATCCCATACCAAGAACGTGGGCATAATATGGTGTTTCTCCCCCCTTGCTTTTGAAAAGAGAATCAGAACTGACCCCTGACATGAACCACCTCCATCCCTAAATATAGCAGTGAAACGACAGTCACCCCTGGGACTTTAAATGAGATGTTCATGATGATCAAAAGCGTGAACAAGTATAAAGGTAAAAATGATTTATTGAAAAGTAACATCATCATCCAACATAGGACATGAGCATGGGTGAACAAATTCATAAAATAGCAACATTGCATTGTAATCCTAAAACATAGCCATAATATTATAGTAATACATGTGATACAGATATGCATGGTACATCTCTAACCCAACGCGTTTCGCGAGCTTTCCTCGCTTCATCAGGGGCTGATGTGCATATCTGCTGTCTGTAAAAACAGATAAAATATATTAGAGTGTCGGTTATGATTGGACAAAAGCAAGAAGCCTGAACCGATCATCCCATACTTGTCAGACAAAAGGCTACAAAGACTGAACCCAAACAGGGGTCGGCAGAGGGCATCTCCCCCGGGAGCTGAAGAGACGGAGAACTCAGCAAGGAGGACAGAGGCCAGAGGACCGAGGCCACCTATATGAACTTTTTAGACATCCCATACCAAGAACGTGGGCATAATATGGTGTTTCTCCCCCCTTGCTTTTTGACTATAAAGCCGGCCACAGATGGAGCGATTTTGGTTGCAGGAAAAAAAATTGCTTGATTCCCCCATCAACACTGACTGTGTTGATGGGGGAATCCCTCCTGTGGAGCTATTGTGTTCTCCCGGCAGAAGGAGCCGCCCGGACAGGGGAACACAAGGTGATTATTGCTACTGGCTACAATCGTATGAAAAATCCAAAAGGCTGGTTGTACCCAAGTTGATTAACTTGGGTACAATCAGCCTGCCCATACATAATTTGAATCTCGGCCAGTTCAGCAGAGATTTGAACTGTCTATGGCCGGCTTTACTGCCTTCAATCACCTGGGAAAGCTTTTCACAAGATTTCAGTGTGTCTATGGAAATTTGGGTCTATTTACCCAAAATAGCATTTGTGAGATCGTGTACTCAATTTGGAAGAGAAGCTCAGGCTCAAAATGAGCGTTCCTTTTCCTCTCAAAGTGTTCTTCGATAGGGTTGAGGTCAGGACTTCTCAAAACAAGTTCTGTAGCATTAACAGCATTCTTCACTGGAAATACCTGAACTCAATTAGGAGGGGTCTTCATATACCTTTGGTTTTGTAGGTAGGTGTGATGGTCACATAAACAGCTTATAAATCTATTTGGCTAAATAGCTCATTAAACACCTAACCTGCTCCATAAGACAGTCAGGGTCTAGAAGATTCCTAGCATATACTAATGCAGTCATTGTGCCAATTCGACCCTGCAATTGTCCATAGAACTGTTGACCTTCATTTTAACAAATCAAATAAATTTACAAGTCAAATAAGTTTAGTCTTACAACATCTAATAACATTGCAATATGTATTTTTATTAGCAAGAAAACAGGTGCCTTTTTTGGATGGAGAAAGGAAGCTTTAACACAAGGTTTCTCAAAATCATACTGGCTTTAAAACGATTGTTCATTCCCTTATTGACCCTATAACATTGATCTGATAATTGTATTATTAATGTTGCCACCGTTCAACTCTGTGGATTAATCTGCTGTTCAGAGGACAGCCCACAAAACTCAGGATGCCGCGTAGGCTGAAATGAACAAAGCCCAGCTATCCTTCCTCCAGCCAGAGCTGATTGCAAGCCTTGGGTAATAGCTATAGATTTTACAATTCTAGTTTACCACATATCCTTTGTATAGTTTACTATATTATATTTGTAACGATTGTACATTGAGTATGGTGCAAACGTTTTAGGTAGGTGTGAAGAAATGCTGTAAAGTAAGAATGCTTTAAAAAAATGTATAGTTTAATTGTTTATTTTTATCAATTTACATAATGCAAAGTGAGTGGACAGAAGAAAAACCTAAATCAAATAAATTTTTGGCTTGATTACCCTTTGGCTTCAAACCAGCAAACCAATCTTACACTTACACTCTTTGTACACTTGCACAAAGTCAGGGATTTTGTAAGCTTTGAGTCAGGTGTACGATTGACCAGTCATACCAAACATGTGCTAATGATCATCAATTTCATATGTAGAGCAAGACTGAGCACAGCAACAAATAGCAACCAACATCGGAAGATGTCCAGCAGTGCCATCAACACAGAACTAGCGAAAACAATGGACCCAGCTATACCCATCTACTGTCCGGAGTCTGGCCAGAAGTGGTCTTCATGGAAGAATTGCAGCCATACCTCCAACATAGAAACAAGTCTAAATGACTAAATTATGCACAAAAACATAGGAAGTGGGGTGCAGAAAAAAAGGCTCTGGCTTGATGAGTCAAAATTTCAAATAGTTGGTTGTAGCAGGAAGCAGTTGGCGAAAGGCTAGAGAGCAGCAGTGGCATACTGTCAGAAACCGTGAATTAGATTGAGACTTAAGTACAGTTAAATCACACTTGTTTAATAATAAAAGTAAATAGAACAAACGTAGTCAAAACATAGCCAAAGTTGGGTAACCGGAACGGATAGTCAGACAAGCCAGAAAGTCAGAAAGCCAGAGATCAGCGTAGTGGAACAGCAAGCAGGATCTGGAGCCAGAAGGAAAGTCAGCAAAGCAAGTATTTAACAGGAACACAGGAGATAGTCTCTGTGATGTTGACCAAGGCGAAGGCAGAGATCATCTGGGCTGGACGACTTAAGTAGGCACGACTGACGAGCAGGATATCAGCAACAGGTGAGTCACTGTGGAGAGATAGGAGCTGGCAATTAGCCGACAGCTGAGCGGCCAGCTCAGAGGAAGGAAGGGCTGAGCCCAGCCCTGACACATACCAACGGTGGGGTGGGGATTTTGGGGGGATCCCAAGACAAAGTCGTGATGACGAAACGCATAGGGATGTGGCTGTACAGCAACTAGTAGGAAGTCTTTGATATCACGAGGGACGCTCTGGCTGCATTTTCAGTGTGGTGAGATATTTCTGGCTGTATTATCATCCATCGGCCGCCTCAGTGCTCTGGGTTTATATTTTCCAATGCTTCTTTTACTTGTAAACTATGTACGTGCAATATATGAAGATTTTATTGAATAAATGGATCAGTGTTTTGACGTTATCATACTAGTGGAGCTTTTCTGTTATCTTCCTCTCAAGTGATTGCATTAACGTGTCTGCACCGAGTGGAGAGGAGTGGTCTGAGGATTTAACCCTTGTGGGGTAACTGCTCTGCTGTCAAACACACGAATATGAGGCAACTACCTTTGGTGAGTTCAATACTGACGGGGAGAGGTGCTGGTGGCACTTATGGTGTTGTGTGAAGATCTCATTACTCTTTAGAGGATCGTTTACACTTTTCCGAAAATCCTTCATCTTAATTTTATTGACTGTTTATGGACTTTCATTCACTGATTTTCCATTTCACACTATTTTTAATTTTGTGTGGTTCATTCAAGTGCTGCTGTTCATTTTTAGGTTCTTTAGTGATTTTCAATCTTTAAAGGGGTTGTAAAGGTAATATTTTTTTTTTTTTTAAAATAACAAACATGTTATACTTACCTTCACTGTGCAGCTCGTTCTGCACAGAGTGGCCCCGAACCTGGTCTTCTGGGGTCCCTCGGCGGCTGTTTCAGCTCCTCCCCGCAAGCATTTACCACCTTAATGCGAGCTCCCTCGCATGGTGGTGAGTGCTTGCGGGCGCGCTCCCGTGATACAGCCGGCGGCTATAGCCGCTCGCTGTATCACTCGGCCCCGCCCCCCGGTGCGCCGCGTCATCGGATGTGATTGACAGCAGCGCGAGCCAATGGCTGCGCTGCTTTCAATCCATCCACTGCAGCCAATCAGCGACCAGGCTGAGCTGCAATGAGGACGAGCAGCGAAGATGCGAGGCGTCAGGTAAGTAAAACGGGGGGGCTGGGGGCGGCGGTACTGTCAAAAGTTTTTTCACCTTAATGCATAGAATGCATTAAGGTGAAAAAATTTTTACCTTTACAACCCCTTTAAGTAAGCCAAGATGGTCTCTGCCAACTTGAAACACAGTAAGAAGATGGATGTGAAAAGAAAGCTGGTTAATAAGATTTGGACAGCCCTGGATCTTCATTTCTGGGGGAACTGGTGCTGAACTGTCTGGGTGGGCGCTGACCTGAGTCACCTGGCTTATCTAGGTGACTAGTTGTTAATTAGCTTGCCATTAGATCACTGTTAGTGATTATTTGCTAACTGTTGATTAGCTTACTGTTTATGTTAGCTGTTCATCTGATGTACTGTTAGATGTACCTAAGATCTTACTGTTTAAAGTTTGCATTGTTTAGGACAATGTGATCAAGCTCTTATCTGATTTGGTGTGGTATATATTCTGGGTGAATTTACAATAAAGAGTTCCAGTTTGCACCTAAGCTGGTGTCCTCTAGTTCTTGGGTGCAATGCTCAGCTATAATTTTTAAGTTTAAAAGGCAATATTTTTAGAATTTCATTCTCGGCCTAACAACCACAAACCAGTTTTGCTGGGCTGACCAAATCTTTGCTAAACATCCCAATTTAGGCCTAATGCACACAGGACATTTTGCAAACTTTCCTAAAAGCCTTTCCTCCTAGCAGCAGCATCTTGGAAGACAAAAACTCCTGCCACTTGTAAAAGTGTATAACGCGTTTAGGTGCATTTAGGCATGTTTAGCTGGCAATTGCTGCCGATTTAGCATGGGATTTGACATGTCAAATCACTTCAATGTGAACCAGAGTTAAAAGCAGTTACCAGGACACCCCCAGTGTACCATATTGCTAGGATGTGAAATTTTAATTTTTTGACAGTTTTATAACATTACAACTGCTGTAGGGCTGTAGAATTTAGATATGTAAAATCAAAGTTTAGTGATTTTTTTTTTTTTTTTAAAGTGTAAAAAATAAAGTTCTCCCAAAGAACTAAAAACCCTCCCAAAAATGTTTGGGGTTTTAACTAATCTTCAGGCCTAAAAATATTTTTCAAATGGCTCTGGCAGTGAAAGGGTTAAAGTCTATCAAAAGTCGGCACATGGAAGGATCTAATAAAACTATGAAGACTTTATTAAGACATAAGGTTCAAATTCTAATTAATCTGACCTACTTACAGGTTTCAGCCTAGGGGCCTTAGCCATAGCTGAGTAAAAGGGTTAAAGGGAAAAACCTATACTGAAATAATTATAGTGCTGCAATTGCAGTCTTCCTTCTGAAAATACTAGTTTCCTAAGAGTCTATGTATAGCTCCAAAAGGGGACTCAGAAGAAGCATGCAGCAAGTAAAGTTGGAGCTCCTGATATGCAGCCTTATTTCATGTAAGTGGCTTAATAGATATAATAGAAAGCCATAGGGTCCGTATTCCTCACCTTTACACACAAAACTGTGGAATACCCAGTGAACCACTCTCCATCACCACCACCATCCGCAATTGACTGTAAATACAGATCTGCCTATATTTTGTTTTTGCTGGTTCTTATTTTCCCTCTTTCATTAACACATCAATTCTAAAATATTAAATAAAATCTGTTTTAAGGACATACCTTATCTTAGATTCAGATATGTCATCACTAGGTCTCTATGCTTCTCAATGCAATGCCGGTGTTTCGTTGCATATGGCGACCCATCACATTTGGCTACCTGCTGGACTGCGCATGTGCGCCGCCGCCATATGAGTTCCAACACTGTGGCGATCTGCGCTTGCACAGAATTTTGTGGCCACACCCCTGAGTCCAGGTTCAAGCCCCACCATCCAAGTGGACATAGAGCCAGATTATAATTATGGCGAGCGAAGCGAGGTCTTGCCCGAAGCGTGGTGAGCGAAGCGAGCCTGCAAGGGGCCCTGTGGCAAAGTGGTGTCTTACAACAGTGTTAGAATGCATATGGCGTCGTCGCGCATGCGCACTCCAGCGGGTAGCCAAATGTGATGGGTCGCCATATCTGACGAAACACCGGCAGGACATGGTTGGTGGGAGGGGCTGGCAGGGTGTTGTACATAGCTTCCTGGAAACATCACAACACCGTTCCTGAGTACTCCTCTCAAGAGCCCTCAACCCTGATGCAATTTGTAGGCTGGCTCTTGGGAGGAGTTATGTAAACATTAAAAAACTTTAACAGGTGGATCACAATCTGGAGGAGTGGGTGTTCCTAGGAAGGCTGAATTTGCATTCAGACCACTATAGGTGTGCGCAGCCTATAGCATTAGGGTATGCACCCCAAAGGGCAAACACACGTGTGTGTGTGTGTGTGTGTGTATATATATATATATATATATATATATATATATATATAGACACACACACATACATACATACACACACAGGGCTTTTTTTCAGGGGGAACTTGGTGGAACTCAGTTCCACCACCTCTGGCTCAGACCCTTTGGTGCCTGCTCACCACAATCACTTGTAAACTCAGAAGTCTGGTTTCTGTGTTTACAAGTGACAGCTCTACACTGTGTGTGTAACCCCCCCCAGAACTCTGCACTCTGTATGTAATGCAATCCTGATATTTAATGCCCCTACTGTTTGTGAAATATGACCACACTCACTATTTGATGTGATTTGGAGGGTGTGTGTGGGGGGAGGGGTTTTGGGGGGTCGTGGTTGAGTTCCAGCACCTATTGTTTGAGAAAAAAATCCCTATATATATAATATGGCAGTGGACAGTGTCAGTAGGACAGAGATTGGTGTCAGTAGTTTATTTTATTACAATTTTGTTTTTGTATTTTTTTTTACAATTTTTTTAGAAGCCCTGTTGTGGGGCTTTGGTGAGATATCAGGGGCCTAAACAGACTTCTGATGTCTCACTTTGGTGACAGAGAAAGGAGGAATCTGCACAGTACAGGGTGATAAGAGTGTGCCCAGGCACACCTGGCACTCCATGCGTGCACACTTGCGCAGAACACTCTAGGTATCGCTCACATTATGCTGATCCTCCATGACTGAAAGAAGCTAGATGATGCTAGACATCCTCCAGCCAGGAAATGAGGCAGGCTTTATTTGACTTGCCATAGCTTCTAATGCACCCTGTGAGAAGCTCACAGTGTGCAGTGATTAAGCAATTTTATTACAGGAGAGGGGCCTGCAAGACTGTTCAGCCTAAGGCTGGTTGCTAATGATCCATAGCAGAATGGCACCTTTAAACATCCCTCAATGGCTGTATCTTCTTTCACTGGAAATGATAAGCACAGTAAACATCAATGACATCATAATGCAGTCAGCTGGTTGCCAGCAATATCTTCCTATAATGCCTCATCATGCAATCATGATGTGATCTGGTCATGTGATTATGTACAGTAGGAGATAGGCAGTGTGTGTGTGATTCTAATTTCCTGTTTGTCCCTTGCTGAATAAGTCTTATCTGACAGTCTCAGTCTGGAGCTCCCATACAGGGGTTATAAAACCTGTGGTAGGATTTATAGAATTATGCTGGATACCTCGTCTTGTATTAACTCTTTTATAAACTAGCTATGAGATCATATGATGTCTGAGCGGGGTTTGCTGAACACAATAAGGCGCTATATCACATGAAAGGCTTAATGAGATCATTTAGGTCTGGACATCACTTGTTGGGTCTTTTTCAGTGCAGTAAAATTCCGTAAAGTGTAAATTTGGCCGGTTCAGCAGAGTTTTGGCCTATGTGTGACTGTCCCAGTTTAACAAAAGTCGATCGTTAGAACTCCTTCTTTCAAACGGGAATATTGGAAAACTTTTGGTGTTCAGTAGGCAGGTGCTTCCAAAAAGTTCTGGGTGTTTAAAGTTTTTCTTCTACTATGTACTATGCTCTGGGGTTTTGTTATTTAAACTGTGTTTATGCATGAAAGTCAATTTCTACAATGTAGATTTACTGCACTGTGTCCTGGGTTGAGCTTTTAAGCTGATAGTTCCTGAGAAGGATAGGTCAACACTGCTAGTAAGGTTTTCCCACTCTTTTCAGGAAGGTTAAGGTTACCGCCACCTACAATACAAGTCATACCATATATATATATATATATATATATATGGGCTTATTAGTGCTATTGATTAGAGGAAAGACTGCCAAAATGTAGCCGTTTTGCTGTTGGGGTGAGGCTAGTCGGAGTTCCCAGTGGGGTATGGAGCCTGTGTATCTATATGAACTTGAATGGATATGTGCTACTTTAACTGGACCCGCTTATGGATAAATACTACCTTATATAGATTATTGCCAGTTTTGGACTTTTGCATTGAAAATTACTTTTATGGACTTGCTGCCTAATTCATGGACTACCTCATGGGGTACTACTTTGGGCACTTAGAGAACTTGTCAGGAATGTGTGTGTGTAGAGGTCTTGGAGAACTGCTTCTGTGTTACCTCTAATAACTTCAGTAAAAGATTTTTTCTTTATATCTAATCTGCCTGGTCTGAAGTCTCTAAAGCGGTGCATGCAAGGAGTATCAAAAGAACAGGGCTTACAACATAGCCCTGGAAAGGTTAGAGAAGGTACAGTACAGAAGTCTAACAAGCAGAGAAGCTGTCCCAAGAAGACTATATTACCATTGCTAATGACTACAGTCTACAATTTCTAAAGCAGCCAACCAGCCAGGAAACTGGTGACATTTCAAAGGTGATGGATGCTCTGGTAGTGAGGGGGTGTTATGCTTGGCTCCTTCACTAGCGACTGGCACACCACATACTGGGACCGACCTCAGGACACAGAGTAGCTAGGGACCTAGTCTGGAGTCACAGAGAGAGATATAGAGGGGCCCTGGGAGTACAAGCATGGAGTTATGGAGAAGTGTGTTTCCTGCATCTATTAGCACATTCAGAACATTGTCATGGGAAGTGAGGTGACGGGACTGCTGAGTTGGTGAAGACAGATACACGCTCTGCAGTACCAGCTTAGAAATGCTGCACACCTGCGGAGAGGTGAGCTCTAACAGAAGTTGTGTCTGCAGTGCATTAGTGTGAACAATAAAAGTATGGCCATGGATTGCAAAGTGTTAACTGTGCAAGTTGCTCTGCTTGCTTCTAAGTCCAGAGTACCGCCCTAATGATTTCACATGACCATGGCTCCTGCCTGTAATACAGACATTAGCAAATGCAGTTCCACAGTGTTTCTAGGGCACCTTAAACCCCACCCACACACTGATCCATGTATTCTGACAATGGAGAGTCCCGCTATCAGATTACAATGCCCCAGCACGGGGGATTCCTCCATCCCCCTTCTTTGTGTGGTTCCACTGAAGTCTATGAAGCCAAAAACGAACTATAAAAAAATCCCTGTACATTTTCCAAAAACACACTGCAGGCAATTGTATAGATGTAAACAGGACTCATAGGAAATAATGGTAAATGGATTGTGGTGCATTTTCTGCAGATCTGCAAACTCACTATAAAGCGCACAGATGTGAACCTAGCTTTAGTAGGGGACCCCACAAAAAAGGCAAAGGGAGTTCCCCTAAAAATATATACTAGACCCCTGATGAAGGGTTTGGTTTGGATATTAAGGAAATACCCCCCAGTCTCATAGCTAGTTGCCTGGCTGTTGTGCAAATCCTTACTGACCAATAACATCTGACTTTTTGTCTGACACACCTGATAAACTTACTGGATCAATGACTCGGAATGCATTGAAGCTAAAACATCAGCATGACAACCAGGCAATGGTCGGGTTTACATTAACCCTATTGCTGTCAGAGCCATGTTTTCTCTCATGACATGTTTACTTGCAAGTCCTCAAGTTGCAAGGTACAAATGTGTGGGATAGTAGTAAACTGGACCTTGAACTTGCTCCAGTGTTGCTCCAGCATCCTGGAAAGTCAAGTATTCTACATGGTCACAATGCAGGCAGACAAACAAGCCTTTTCAACACACATTGCCAATAGTTGATGGATTGTGGTGGAAAAAAAGAAACAGGTTAGTGTTTTTTTAAATGAAATACTACAATTTTCAACACGTTTTTAGTTGTGATGATTACATCCATAACAACCCATATATGCTTTCTTCTATATTCATGTATATAATACAGCTGGTAAAATAAGTATTGAACAAGTCTCCATTTTTCTAGGTAAATATATTTCTAAAGGTGCTACTGGCATGAAATTTTCACCACGTCGGTAACAACCCATGCAATCCATACGTACAAAGAATCCAAAACAAATAAGTTCAGAAATTAAGTTATGGGTAATAAAATGTAATGACACAGGGAAAAAGTATTGACACGCTAACTGAAATGTATTTAATACTGTGTACAAAATCCTTTGTTGGTAATGACAGCTTCAAGACACCTCTTGTATGGAGAAACTAGCTGCATGCGTTGCTCAGGTGTGATGTTGGCCCATTCTTCTACACAGTCTTCAAATCTTGAAGGTTCCGTGGGCCTCTTCTATGAACTCTGATCTTTAGTTATTTTCATAGATTTTCTAATGGATTCAAGTCAGGTGATTGGCTGGGCCATTCTAGCATCTATTTTTCTTTGAAACCAATTGAAAGTTTCCTCGGCTTTGTTTTTAGGATCATTGTCCTGATGAAATGTCCACCCTTGATTTATCTTTATCATCCTGGTAGGTGGCAGTAGAACGTACCAAAATTGTCTTGGTACATTTTTCCATTCATCCTTCCTGCAATGACATGAAGTTTGCCAGTATCGTTTGCTGAAAAACAGCCTCACACCAGGATGTTCCCACCTCCAAACTTCACTGTTTCAATATTGGTATGGGGATGTTTTTGGGGGTGAGGTGCAGTGCCATTTGATCTCCAAACATGGTGTTTTATGGCATCCAAAGAGTTCAATTTTGGTCTCTTCTGACCAGACTCTAAATCTCCCAGTATTTCACAGGCTTGTCTAAATATTGTGCAGAAAACTTTAAACGAGCTTCAACATGCTTTTTCTTCAGCAATGGAGTCTTGTGTGGTAAGCGTGCATATAGGCCATGGTGGTTGAGTGCATTACTTTTCTTTGAAACAATTGTACCTGCTAATTCCAGGTCTTTCTCAAGCTCTCCACAATTGGTCCTTGGCTCTTGGACAACTCTTCCGATAATTCTTTTCACTCCTCTGTCAGAAATCTTGTAAGGGGCACCTGGCCATGGCTGGTTTATAGTCAAATGATGTTCTTTCCACTTCCAGATTATGGTCCCAACAGTGCTCACTGGAACACTCAGAGGTTTAGAAATCCTTCTGTAACCAATGCCATCAGTATGTTTTGTAACAATAAGGTTGCAAAGGTCTCAAGAGATCTCTTTGCTTTTACCCATCATGAGATGTTTCTTGTGTGACATCTTGGTAATAAGACACTTTTTAATAGGCCATCAGTTGAGACGGAACCAGCTGATATTAATTTGCACTGAGAAAGGGCAGGATTGCTTTCGTACTGATAGATTTCAGCTGGTGTCTTGGCTTTTCATGCCTTTTTGCACCTCTCTTCCCTCCCATTCAATGCTTTTTTTCCTGTGTCATTCCACTTTTTTTTACACATAACTTAATTTCTGAACTTATTTGTTTTGGTTTCTTTGTATTGTATTGTACTTATTTTACCCGCTGTATAGTCCCTTGCTCCAGAGAGCATACTGGTATTGGCAGCACTGGATTTTTTTTCCCTAGCAGATCTTGTCAGTGGAAAGTTATTTTTGGGTTAACTAGTAACAGTATTTTCTACATGTTTAGTACATGCTTAATGGTCTGGGGGCATGGCAGCGATGCCTCCACCGCCTAAATACATTGTGTTAGAAGTTGTCCCTCTTTCTCATCTCAGAGAGTTGGGAGGTATGGCTCATGCACACAGTCACCAAATATACAGCTTTTTTATCAGAATTTTTTTTTTTTTTTTTTTTCAAGATCTGAGCGCAGTTCTATCGTTTTCTATGGGCCCATGCACACAGTGAGTAATATCGGTAAACTTTGCTGCGTTCTGATCCCTCAAATCAAAATAGAAAAACCTGTATCTGAAGTCAGTAATTTACATGTGTATGCATGTGTAAAAGCTTGAACATACAGTATGCATACCTGTAAATGTAATGGTATAGAATTAAAATGTTACACAACTAAACACTGTATAGACATTTATAGGTTTATGCACATGGAACAAATACAAACCATTTTGTACGTTTTTTTTTATGTCAGCAAGATCCTGCTTAAATGATCAGTAATGTCATTACAGCCATGCGCATGTACCGAATGTAGCATGTTCCTAGTGTGGGATGCTAGGTAAATTTAGTTTTTGGTTCCTTCTGTGATGAAGGGAGCAGTGATCTTTGCCCGTTCAGGGTTTCATAGGCTAAGAGTTTCACTGCTTCCCCCTGCCTCTGGAAGAAACTTCCACAGTTTAGGGAGGGAGATGCAAATAACCAGCCTGAATAGTTATCATATTCCAGCCAATCCCTGGAGATGAGTGTCCAGTAGGGGGTTGGGAAGATGATAAATAGTCTGAAGCACTGGAGAACTGGGCTATCTCTCCCCAGAAAGGTTCCAAGCCTGAGAGGCTGCTGCCATTAGGCAGCCAATGGACTGTGAAGCTGTTCTTGAGGCCTCAGTGGAATCGGGGATGAGGGTCTGACTGGATCTTGCTAGAAGCTGATTGCAGGACCTCACCACAAGGGATCTGATCTGGAGAAGGATTGTATCACTCACTGGACCATGTGGGGAGGAAAGACCCTAAATTGATCCCTGTGACTGTGCAGTGGTCTGGAAAGTGTATTGGCTACCAATAGTTGTTTACAGGTCCAAGGTAACCAGATACCAAATAATAAGCCCAATTTGGGTGAAACGCATCAGTGGGAAGTGGCTTATGGCAGTGATTGTGTTAGTTGGCTGCATTGATTAAACCCCATTCCAATGGTAAGACTTTCAAGTTTTGCACTTTATCCTTGCTATATTGGCTACGCTGGCTGAATTCTTTGTTAACTGGCACCCAGAGCTGTGGAGCACCCAATAAGCAAGCTTGGAGCAGTGGAATTTCTTTGATCTAGTACCTGCCACAGCCTGTAATTGCACAATTAAAGGGCAGCAGAGCACTGTTGCTGTCATCGCTGTGTTCTCCTCTTGTGCTAGGTGGTTTCAAGTATTGTATGCAAAGTTCTTTACAATGCAGCAGAACCTGATAGGCTTGCAGTGCTACCTCTTCCCCTCCAGTCTAAGTGTTGCTGTATAGGGGATATCAGGAGGGCGATATCAAGAGGTTTAGCTACTGTTACCAGCCATATGTAAAAATAATTTCTTCTTTAACAAATTTGCAACTAACATAAATTGTGTTTTTTATATATCTGCCTAGAATTCAGTTGTAATCTCATATATGAAATGATAAACTGCTGTGGAAATAAATGAAAGTGCTGTTTTTCAAAGCCCTTGACATTTCTTGACAAGGACAGAAAAATTTAGAATTATTTCCAATTATGCCTTGCAGATCTCCTTGAGAGATAGACAGCACTGGTTATTCAAGCAAAAATGTGTGTTACTTTTTCAGGTCAGACATGTATTTTTGCTGCCTATTATTTTAATAATTTAGAAATGATATTCTTGCACCAAAGCCAAAAAGCTTATTTAGAAATAAATTCAGAGAAAAAGTTCACTGTAACCTGAACAGTTAGAATTATTCACAGCAGAGAATGTATAAAACTTCTTCCAAAGTTGAACATTTAATAATCTTGCACTAAGCTAAAGGTACACAGCCTCAATCACATTTATTGGAGTATGGAAAAGATGCAGGCTCCAGCACTGTAACCCTGGCTTAGTACTGATCTACTCTGGTTTTACATGCATTTCAGGTCAGTGACACTCTAGGTTGGCCTTTTTGAACTAGGGTTCCTCCAGAGGTTGCCTGGAGTTCCTTGAGCGATGAGCAGTTTCTACGTGTCCAGTAAACAACTACCAGCAAATGTTTTAGCTATCTGTAAGGGAGACAATCTAAGAAGGCCCTTCTCCACTGGCCACCTATATAAGCAGGTCCTTCTCTACTAACTACGATGTAAGAGAACATTCTACTGATCACCTAAATAAAAAAAGCCTTCTCTACTGACCATCTATACAAGAAGGCCCTTCTCTACTGACCACTCATACAAAAAGGCCTTTCTCAACTGACCACCTATACATGAAGGCCCTTCTCCATTGACCACCCATACAAGAAGGTTCTTTACTGACCACCAAATGTAAGAGAGCATTTTACTAACCACCAAAGAAGTCCTTTCTCCTCTGGGCACATTTCTACTCACGATCAAAGTTTCTTACCTGATCACCATGTGAGGGAATATCCCAATTTTCACTGTCTGCATTTACCTTCTGGCCATTATTATTGTTTCATTTCATTATCTCCTAAAATAATTTAGTCGTAAAGAGCAGACCTGTCAAATATACTCAGTGCATCATGTTCCTTACTCATTTATTTACTCTCACATCTACAACTATTTATGTTAAGGTATCATGATCTGTAGATAAAGTAAGGATACTCTGGGTTTTACTGAGACCTGAAATGTTTCTCGAGCGTTCCTCCATGTTCACAAGTTTGAGAAAAGCTTCTCTGGGTGGTGAAGACAGGAGTATGACAAACCTGGAGACTGCAACTTTTAAAAATAGTTTGGCAATTGCAGCTTCTATAACTGTATTCTTTCAATCCACTGGACTCTAGAGTAGTGGAAATATGTTCACTGGAGTGACGAATCACACTTCTCTGTCTGGCAATCCAATGGACATCTGACTGAGTTTGGTGGTTGCCAGGAGAACTGTACTTGCCTGACTGCATTGTGCTAAGTGTAAAGTTTAGTGGAGGGGGGATTATGGTGTACGGTTCTTTTTCAGGAGTTGGGCCCCTTTGTTGTTGAAGGGAACTCTTAAGGCGTCAGCATACCAGGACATTTTGGACAATTTCATGCTCCCAACGTTGTGGGAACAGTTTGGGGATGGCCGCTTCCTGTTCCAACATGACTGCATACCAGTGAACAAAGCAAGGTTCTTAAAGACATGGATGAGCGAGTTTGGGGTGGAGAAACATGACTGGCCTGCACCTCAACCCAAGAGAACACCTTTGGGATGAATTAGAGCGGAGACTGCGAGCTGGGCCTTCTCGTCCACATCAGTGCCTGACCTCACAAATGCGCTTCTGGTCAAACATTCCCATAGACACACTCCTAAACCTTGTGGACAGCCTTCCCAGAAGAGTTGAAGCTGTTATAGCTGCAAAGGGTGGGCCAACTCAATATTGAACCCTACGGACTAAGACTGGGATGCCATTAAAGTTCATGTCTGTGAAGGCAGGTGTTCCAATACTTTTGGAAATATAGTGTATATTTAGTCTATGGATGCATTTAACATGTGAGGTAAAAATAAAAGGAACCCTCTTGCATCATAGATACATTATACACCTCTGGCTAGCTATATTCCCTTGTGATACAATATAACACACAATTGTTTTTTCAAAAAGAAACATCCTTGGAGTACAGAAAGTTGTGGAAAAAATGAAAGACAATCTCCTGGATGCAGGCAGGTGACAGGTTGTGTACATAATCCTGGGTGTGCAGATCTGGGTACTGTGTGCGCACAAGGTGTGCCACTGATAGGCAGGGTGCAAACTAATGGCACTGTAAGCTTAGCCTATTACTGACTACTCCTTTGTACTTCAAGGAACATGTCACAATGTACAGTATTTCTAGGGACATGCTGATAATGTATACACTTATACAAGAAACAAAAGATGTATTACTTTTAAAAGAAAAAATTACTGTAAAAGTGAAAACCCACCAAACATCACTGCGATAGATTAATGCCACCCGAGAAAACTTAGATGTGTACATCTTTAGGAACAACTGTTATCACTTGGAAAACAGAGGGACTTGTAAAACTCAGAGAAGCTCGAGGTGCAGTTGCAGTGCTTTACAGGTGTAGCGTCACATATGGCGACCCATCACATTTGGCTACCCGCTGGAGTGCGCATGCACGACGCCGCCATATGCGTTCCAACACTTTTACGTCAAAACAGCACACCAAAACCGGCTCCACCCCTATGCAACAGGGCCCCTCGCTGGCTCCATTCGCTCGGCATAATTATAATCTAACTCTATGTCCACTTGGATCGCCATATGTGACCCTACACAGGCTCCAATGTGAAAAAATTCTGAATGCACATTTTCGTTAACCACTTCCCATCCAAGGGTACATATACATCCTGGACGAGAAGTTGGTTATACCAAGTATAAAACTGTAAGGTATCAACATTTTTAGCTGGCAATCAACTTTACTGTAAAATTAATCCGAGCAGCTCTGCAGCTGTCCAATAACTTTTATAGGGCTCAGAAAGGGGCTTTTCCACCCCACCAGGGAGCGCAAGATCACTGCAAGTGGTTCGGTCAGACGTTCCTCGTTCTCTTCTGTGACAGATGAAGCTGGAAGTGACAAGAATTTCATCCCTTCTAATAGCAATAAAGTGGTTAGAAAAAATTGTAAAAAATTAATTTAGACAAAATAAAATCTAAAAAAAATTTAAATCGCCCCCCTAATTGCCACACTCAAATGCAAACACGTATGTAGGTCCCACATGCACATGCAAACAGTGATTGCACAACATGTGAGGTATTGCCGCAAATGTCAGAGTGAAAACAATAATTCTAGAACCAATGCTCACATTTAACTGACAACCTGTAATAGCTTAAATCGTCGCTTATGGAGATTTATAGGTACCCACAGTTTGTTGTCATTTCCCGGGTGTGCAAAATTTACAATGTTGACATGTTTGGTATCTATTTACTCAGCGCAACATCAGCTTTTATATACCAAAAATGGGTAGTATAGTAAAAGCATTTTTTCCTACCCTTAATAAAGGGCTGCACAGCTACTATTTTATTCCCCAGGGCCTCTGGTTTCAGAAAACGTGTAATGTTTGGGGGTTCTAAATAATTTCCTAGCAAACACATGCTGATTTTAACATGTGAGAAGTGGGAAATGTCAAAATTGGAGCGGATAGCAATTGGATAAATCAACGTGGGTGCAGTTATTCATTTTTTTGCAAAAAGGTGGAATATGGGGTTATAGCCCAACTAAACTTTCAGCTTAGACTTTGAAGTCTTGCAGTTTTTGTTCACTTTAGAAAACAACCACAGAGCAGAAAAGTCTATAACCCTGCCATTATGCTGCAGAGGTGGACTTTTGCTGTTTGCGTGGAAGCAGTGGTCTCTCTACAGGGGTACAACACACCTCCTGCGAGTCACAATTAGAGCTCTTCAAACAGGGAGCTTGAGTTTTTCTAATTGTAGAGCTATAGGTTTAAAACAATAGGGTGCATGCCAGACCTCTGCAGGGAGCCAACTGCTTAAGCACAGAACAAGAGTCCTTCTCTGAAGCACGATGGCAGGAGACAGGCGTTTCTACTCAAGCAATGGCTTCTTTCTCAATAAAATGAACTATCAGACCTAAAACACCTTTTGATGCACCTAAAATGTATTTGATTTAAACTGGAAGTTTAATTTGGTTTTACTATATTAGTGCAAAGTGGAATGGCGATATTCAAACAATAAGGCCCTGTTCACACCTGTGCTGCATCTTTGATGTGATTTCATGAATATGCAGGTCACATAGAGTCCAATAGTAACACGTCTAAAATGCAGTGCACCAAAAATGCAATGCACAGAAGTCAACCGACCCTAAGTCATATCAACCAATCATATTTTAGCTTACTGTTGTGGGACTAAAGTGACAATTTTTGATAATGGACTCCTATGCCCCGTACACACGATAGGATTTTTTGATGGAAAATGTGTGATAGGACCTTTTTGTCGGAAATTCTGACCATGTGTTCCATCACACATTTTCCATAGGAATTTCCGTCACACAAAATTTGAGATCTGGTTCTCAAATTTTCCGACAACAAAATCCGTTGTCGGAAATTCCGATCGTGTGTACACAGTTCCGACACACAAAGTGCCACGCATGCTCGGAATCAAGCAGAAGAGCAGCCCTGGCTATTGAACTTCATTTTTCCCGGCTCATCGTACGTGTTGTACATCACCGTGTTCTTGACGCTCGGAATTCCTGACCAACTTTGTGTGACCGTGTGTATGCAAGACAAGTTTGAGCCAACATCCGTCGGAAAAAATCCCAGGATTTTGTTGTCGGAAAATCCTGTCGTGTGTACAGGGCATTACACTATGCACATCCTCACTGAGCTATTCACAGCTTGTCTGATTCAGTCTGTAAATATATCATCATGTAAACTCCCTGCGAAACTGTTTGCTGTTCTTTTTAGTCATGTGTATTATCATGTACTAATATTGTGCCTTATCACCTGTGACGCTGCTCAAATCAGCTGATCTGTATATAATGTCCTAAGGCAAGACTGCAAGATGACAACCAGCATAGCTAAAATGCAAAGACCAACAAGAAATGTTTCTAACGATATTACACTCACTCAACTACAGTTGAAATCACACAAAATAGCAATGGATAAAGGTGAAACCCCCAGCAGAAGATTTGATTGTTTATTAATTTTGATCAAAACTGTTGGTGGTAGGTTACCTTGATCTGTTTTTCTTCCTCTTTCCATTTTCATTCTTGTTTTATCTCTTGTAATCGGTTTTCCCCTTTTTTTTTTTTCCTCCTGCACTTTGTGACTTCTCACATGATTCCTCCATATTTGAATGTATGAAACCTATTTGACAATCAGCTTGTAACCAAAAATATGAAGCTCTTTTGTGTTCATGCTATAAATCATTGTTTTATCTCTGTAAATATGACCTTTTAGGGCCCTGAAGCTGTGCTTCATGTTGTACTGGTATCAGAATCAATTGCTAGAACCTTCCCTGTGTGTATAACCAGCTCCATATCCTTTACATAGTGCTGGGCACATTTACAGCTTCAGGTATTTGCAGAGCTAGGTTGCTAGTTTACGACCATACCCTACCTTTTTTTTTTTATCAGCACAGGCTCAGGACCACCTATGGCTGAATGAGAAATTCACAGGAATGCCAATTTAGATAGATAGAACCCTAATTTTTTGTCTCCTAAAAAGATACTAGTACAGTATACAGATACTAGTAGAAATCAACCGACTTCCCAACTTCCTGTTGGTTGACAAGGTATTCTCACTCCTGCCTTGAGTTATCCCTTCAGGGCTACAGGACATCTCCCCCTCTCCTCATCTCAATAACTTAAAGTGGTTGTAAACCCTTACATATAACCCAGTGAAGAGACGGACCTCAAGTGATGTACAGAAATTAAACAAATCCTCCTACTTAACCACTTAAGGACCGAGCCTCTTTCTGAGATTTGTTGTTTACAAGTTAAAAACAGGTTTTTTTGCTAGAAAATTACTTAGAACCCCCCAAACATTATACATTTTTTTTCCAACACCCTAGAGATTAAAATGGCGGTCGTTGCAATACTTTGTCACACCGTATTTGCGGTCTTACAAGCGCACTTTTTAAAAAAAAAATACATTTTTAATTAAAAAAATAAGACAACAATAAAGTTAACCCAATTTTTTTTTATATTGTGAAAGATAATGTTACGCTGAGTAAATTGATACCCAACGTGTCACCCTTCAAAATTGTGCCCACTTGTGGAATAGCGACAAACTTTTACCCTTCAAAGTCTCCATAGGTGCCGTTTAAAAATTCTACAGGTTGCATGTTTTGAGTTACAGAGGAGGTCTAGGGCTAGAATTATTGCTCTGGCGATACTTTACGTGAGTGGTTTGAACACCGTTTTCATATGCGGGCGCTACTCATGTATGCGTTCGCTTCTGCACGCGCTCTCGGCGGGACGGGGCGCGTTTAAAATGCTTTTTTTCTTTTTTTTCTTTATTTTACCTTTTATTTTTACACTGTTCTTTAAAAAAATAAAATTGTGTCACTTTTATTCCTATTTCAAGAAATGTAAACATCCCTTGTAATAGAAAAAAAGTATGACAACCTTCAAAATGAGATCTGGGGTCAAAAAGACCTCAGATCTCATATTTACACTAAAATGCAATAAAAAAAAAAAAGAAAAAAAAAATGGCCCTTTAGGAGCTATGGGCAGAAGTTTTGACTTTGCTTCTGCTCTGTAATAGTATGGAGACGGGTGGGGGCCATGCTCACCTCACTCGTCTCCATACCCAGAAAGGAGAAGGATCCGATCGCCTCCTCCGCTACAGTAAGTGGTGGAGGGCACCGGAGAGCGGCCGGGGGGGGGGGGGGGTGATCTCGCGGCGAATCTGCCGCAGAGACCACTATTATCGGAATCCGGACCGCCCGCTGAAGAAGAGGATACCGGGGGGTTATGGTGGCTAGCTGCTGCCATAACAAAGATATCCCTCTTCAAACAGCCAACGTATATCGGCGTGTGGCGATCCGGAAGTGGTTAAGTTGTACCTGTTTATCTGCAGTCTTCTCTCCAGCCCTTCAAAGTGCAGAATTTATAAGGCTTGTCTGAGCCGTCAGGGAAAAAAAAAGGGGGGGGGGACGGAGAGCTGGAGTTACACTCTGCAGAGCTCAGTGACAAGAGCTCTAGGAGCTGATTGGAAGCAAGGGATACACCCTCTTTCACACAGCACACAGGAACAAAGCTGAGGCTGTCAATCAAAGCTGGAGGTTCCTCCCTGGTCACATTTTTCTCTTGGTATCAGGAAAACTTGTCAGAAGTGATTCATGCTGATAGCAAAGAACAAACGCAACAGACAGAATTTACACTTGATGCTCTTAACTGAGACAAGTACACACTAGAGAGAAATATGCTTTGTTCACATTTCATGTCTGAGGTTTACAACCACTTTAAAGCCCAAGTGCTGCCAGAATCACAAACCTGAAAAATTGGCACAAGGGACATAACTTACAGTCAGGAAGGGGTGTACCTTGTGCTGATTCCTCTTCTGTTAGTGAAAAATGTCCTCTTTCCTAACCTCTCTACCCCCCGCCATGATCTTCCAGTGTGTCAGGGGTTAAAGGAGAAGTATAGCCAAAGATATTGCTGTCAGTTCAGGCTCGGGAGAGATCCCAACTGTAAAGATGCCTGTACCCGCTGCTGAGACTGAGCCAGCCAGTCTCGCCCCCTGCACAGCCCAGCGCTGGGAGGAGCAAAGCAGAGAGCCGGTGACTGACATTCACCAGCTCTCTGCAGGCTGAGAAGTGAGAGATAAGCTGTCTGTGATCGCTCAGTTCTTGGTCTTAGAGGCGGCGGGGGACAGCTACAGCCATCTAGGTAAATATGATTTTTTTTTTTTAAAGCCACACTTCTCTATTAATACGACTAACAGGATGTCACATGGCACAGGCTCTCTTGAAGAGAGCCTGACTGTGCCCTTTTTTCCCTGCTCCTCCATTCATAGAAGCCGCACTATACCTTCTATGAATAAAAAAAAACAATCTTTGAATGGAGGGCAAAGCTATCGATCCTGTTTCATTCATAGACGTTGTAGTACAGGATGGAAGATTTTTACTAACAGAAGAAAAATCAGCACAAGGGGCACATCCTACTGACTGTAAAGTAAGTTTCTTGTGCTGATTTTTGTATATAATAAAATGATAAAATATGTAGATGGACAAAAACAGAATGCTTTTCAATGCATGCAGCCAGATTTTAGATCAGTTTAAGATACTTCTAAGTTCCATTACGAGGGCTTTTGACTTGCAGTTGACTACCTCCTGACTTGCATTGACCTCTTATGCTGCTTTGGCATTTTCACTGACTCAAATGGAAAGAAAAACAGTTCAGCCTGTTATTACTCAGGCCAAATTACTAATCAATACCTTACAGTTTAAACATTTAATATGTCAGATATTAAGCAAACAAAAAAAAAAATGAACATAAAAATATGACATACAACAAAATTCCAGAAAGTGGCCAAGCAATCTCTATTAATTTACACTTTATTAAGTACTTACATATTATGTTCATAATTACAACATCTAGCTCCAATAAAATATAGAAAACAAACAGGAAAATATGGAGTCATGTAAGAGATGCCCTGCCATTTACTGCAGAACTGTAACAATACTTTACCACAAGGGAGCCTGTTCAGTAAGGCATAATGATGAGGTACAAAGTGAAGTAACCCATTATAACCAGGTTTCACTTGACCAGAGTGCAGCCATTTTTTGCTGACCTGACATCAGTTACGAGGTTCTCCCACATTCTGCATACCTCTCATTGCCTTACAAATAAGTCTAAGGAGTCAAAGACCCTTGCAAGTAATGGGCCTGATTATCAAACATGTCTGAAAGAAGAACCATATTTGTTTCACATAGCAACCAATAATTTTCTCCATTCTGTACTAGATCTCTGAAAGAGAACTCTAGCTTTAAAAAAAAAAACTTAAAACATGAACCTTTAGCATGAACTTCTGGTGGCATGTCGTCACCCCAATGCCTACATGCACACCTAATTATTCTGCCATCTTCTGAGTTAGTGAATCAGAGAAAAAGTGACCAGGTTGCTCATGGGTGCTTTGAAGTCCATCCTTCCCAGATCTACTCATCTGTGGGCTACAAAGCGTGATGGGCTTCATCAATGGCACTGAGAGGCAGAACCTTTTTTCCAGCACTATGGATTTTAAGGGAAAATCAGGAGGTACCTGTGCCATCTAGACACCAGTGGCTTTTGTGGTATTTTATTTGTTCCTTCAGGCATTTTTGATTATAAGACCCAAAGACAAAAGTAAACTTTTTTTGTTTTTCTCTTTAGTGGTTATGTTAAAAATTCCAGCACAGAACAGCTGTACGTCAGTAGAATAAACATACATTAAGTGATATATACATATTTAATAATAGCAATAATAATATTGGTCCACAGAGTATTCCTTAATAGCAAATTCTGCATCTCTGTAAAACAGTGTACACTTAAAATAGCATTTTTGAGGGTGGAAGGGGGAAAAAATCTCATCAACACAGTAATATGAACATGCTTCATCAAATAATAACAAATAGTATTCCACATCTGATTAGTCAACAGAGAATAAAAACAAAATGGCCGCTAAGCCAACCAACATTTTGTGCAACACAGGTTTGAGTCTATACGCATGTACCAACTCTTTTTGTGACCACATAGTAATACAAGTAACTACACATAGTGGTACGTTATCAAAGATGGAAATCCATCTATCTGTCCTGAAATCTGAGCATCTTCTGATAGGCTGGTTGGGATTTCATGAAAACATTTCTTCTATAACTACTCAGTGCAAGAAATAAGACCAGGGATAAATATAACAAAACATATTAACAAACTGATTCAGTGGAAGGCTAAATTGTTGTCAAGTGAAAGGGTTAAATAAAGGGCCAATCTACTCAAAACATATTTCACTTTTAAAATAAATCATTAGTCTGAATTATCCAAGGGTTTGATTAAAGTGGAGCTCCACCCAAAAGGGGAAGCTCCGCTTGTCTGCTCCCCCTTCTGGTGCCACATTTGGCACCTTGTTGGGGCTGGGGGGGGGGGAACTGGTACCTGGTTTTAACAGGTACCCACTCCCACTTCCTGCTGAGAACTCACAGCCAGCCCAATGAGAAAGCACCGCACTATTCACGAATGCGCAGTAGGAAACCGGCTGTAAAGCCGCAGGGTCTCACTGGCGCTTCCAACTATCCAAAATGGCGATGCCAACACCCGAGAGCCGATGCAAGAATCTGCTTGGGTGAAGACACTATGGGATCCCTGGATAGGTAAGTGTATTTGTAGCTGCTTACTTAATTTTTTGGAAGGGGGGGCTGGAGCCCCCCTTTAAAGACCAACTGAAATTTCAATTTGAATCATCCCAGGTTCATCAAAGGAAAGGTGTGCAAAATCAAACAGTTCATTTTATGCTTAGAAAGTAGAAAAGCCTGTCCCCTGTCAGTATGCTGTAGAGAAGGACTCTTGCTCTCAGTGTAGAAGCAGTAGTCTCTCTGAAGAGGTATGCCAAACCCACCCAGACCTATAGCTGTGCAATCAGCAATGCTCACACTCCCTGCTGACTGGAGGGCTCTAAGGCTGGCCATACACAATATACAATCTTCTTCTACAATTTTCCTTTACATTTACCAAAACCATATAACAGGAGGTCAAACCTAAACACTTTAAATTTGTTTCTAATCAGGCAGGCCCTTGCACTGTCTAATTAAAGGTAAATCTAAAAAGGAAATTGAACAAGAAAATTGTATAATTTATGGTCAGCTCTGACTCAGAAGAAGGAATTCTGTCAGATTCTCCACAGAGAGCAAGGATCCTTCTCTACAGCATGATGGAAGGAACAGGCTTTTCCATTCAGACTGTGACTGCCGATAAAGAAAATATATTGGAAGACTTTGCACAACTGCACCTGGAATGTATTTAGCGGATTTAAACTTATTTGGACTGACTGTTTTATATACTAACCCATAGCCAACCATTTAAACTTTTCTAGGGCTGTCCTTCCTTTTGGGCGATCTCAAAGGTTTAGAAAAGTAAACCCTGATAGAGACTGTTGTCATTAAACCAAAATAGTGTCGGGTGCTGCAAAATTCAATGTATTAAAGCACAGCAAGATGATTAGGCAGAACAAGGCAGTGCAAAAAATTTGGTCAGAATTTACTGTAGCCAGGTAGACATTTTTTGGGAATTAAACAACTATTAAAGATGCAAAAACACACGGCATTTTCTTGTAGTGTCTATTCTCAGCAAATTAAGGGGCCTAATTTATTGAAATATAGTTGTGTTCACCTCAATCATCTAAGCCTGTGCAGGGGAACTGAAAAAAAAAAACCCCACCAGAGAGTATCAATTGAACACACAGTATAATGGGATAAGAGTCACTGACTCAAAAATTATTTTCTTGTTTGTTCCTTAAAATGTAAGTCTAACCAAATAATGGTACCTGACATTCCTTAGACCCAGACAGTCTGGTCTAGGAACCTGGCACTACCTCCCTGCACCACTTGTTGTGGTCACTTCCTGTACTGCACACTGTTAGAATAAATGAATAATGGAGCCTTAACCACAAGGGCCACACTGCTCAGCAAGGCTATGGTGGAGAGCCAAGTCAGGATCTCCTGGTAATGGAACACGCCTGAGCAAAAAATAAAATCGCACCCCCCTCCTAAAAGTGCCTCTTTACATGTATTTAAAATATTTTAACTTCATTTTACTAGTCTTTAAAATAAAGCAAAGCACAATGTGCAATAGCAACCAATCAAAAGGCACCATTTACTTATCTTATTTTCATTAAGTGAAAGTTGATTAGTTGCCATTGGCTAATGTCCTTTGTGCATCAACCTTGCTCCTCGTGCAGGTTTATTAAATGACCCTGTATATAGTTATCTGATTTAATAGGGTTTAATCCATGACTTGGGAGGATAAACTAATTTACTTTATCTTGTTTGCTCCCCACAGTTCTGATGAATCGCTCTAGATCAAGCAGTACTAAGTTACTAACCTGGAGTGCTAACCCCCTGGGTGCTCGCCAGGGTCCTCCACCTGGCATTTAGCTGTTTAATGTAGTCATAGTGACAGGACATCTGAAATTACTGCATAATGTACACAGTGTGAACATAGAGCACAGAAAGCCTTGATGGCATGTCATACATTATTTAAAATAGTTTAATTATTCCTACTATATATCCTGGCATAGGGATTTGGCACTGAGGACCTAAAGGCAAACTTGTCTCAAGGAGGTGCAGTTCACGTATAAAAAATAAAACAATGGTAGAAATAAAGGCACCTGGTCAAGGAGAATTTAAGTTTCACAAGTGCAGATTGAGAAACAAGGCCTCGAATACTGGACTATATTCAGCACCATTACATTTCACCAGGAAACTACTGTGCTACATACAGCAAAGCAAAAACGTCTATTGATGTAAGATGTCTTTAGCCTCTAATATGGAAGTCATCAGGCACTGCACAAAAGTTTAGAATTCTTTAGCTGCAAATTGCATTCAAATGCATTGAATTAACTTGCTTAGTAGTGTCGGCTCCTTCTGTAGAGTAATTAATCCTAAAGTGTGTGTTCCAGGGGCTAGTTGCAGATAGACACACATAGATGTGCACTGGAAAAGCAAGTAAGCAAGTATATAACAGAAGAAGAGGAGTCATATTGAATAATGTAAGGTGTCACTGAACTTAACAAGATGGCACCTATCTGCTTTACCATGCATGTAACTGAAATGCTACATTACAAGGGTTTCCTCACCCATATACAGAATCAATTTGCTTTCAGTTAAATTATCTCTGAAAACAGGTTCAAGCGAAAAAGGCGAATCCTATCAAGTAAAGCAGCCAATAATTACATATCGTCTAGATTCACACTGTTCTCAGTGCATAAGGTAACGTACACTCCTAGGTATGAAGGGCCGATATCGTTTCTTTCATACTAAACAGTCCATACATGTGAGCCAGCCCCTTAGGTAAGAAAGGCATTTCGACTTGCATGGGTTTTGCTGCATTAAAACTGACAAGTGTTAATAGGCCCTAAGAAAGGTGAGCTTTGCCAGCCGCACCATAGAAGAGGTTGCCAGAAATTGATTCTGCATGTTTCCAGAGACAATGTAACCTTAATGGGGTTTTCCAGAATTTTGTAAAACTCACCCAAAACTTTGAAACCCAGTATATTTTAGTAACACAAAGATTGCCTTTCTGCAACCACGTTGACACAACAGCTGTGCCCTTGTGTCAAAGGTGTTTAAACCTAACCAGCATATTTAGAATAATCTGGGTTATAATAAAGGAAAAAAAAAACTTAAACCCACCTTATCCTACTGCTGCTCAGTAAAAAGCCTGGTACTTCCAGATCCACACTCCTTGCCTCCTGCTAATACAGCACTTGGGGCCTAAATAGTCAATCAACAGGCCCCAACTCTGTCACATGGAGATGGATGTGCTAGAGTTGGCAATTATCATCAATACCAGGCATTTTCAGTAACTGGTGCTAGCAGCAGTAATAAAGGCAAGTAAAGGGACATATGGTGCAAGGTAGTAGATAGTGTGGGGATGTGTTGAGTTTCCTTATGAAAGGTTTAATCCAAATGGAATCTGTCACAAAGCAAAGTACATGTATGAGAGGCCTTAGGTGCAAGCTACCATTATCTAACTCCGGGATTGCATTTTAGCTCCAGGGAGTGGTGTTTTAAAATAATTTCAGCAGTCCTGGAGTAAATATAATGCCTGAGAGGAAGAATGGCACTTACGGTCTAAAACTGGCAGAAGGGGTCAGCACATTTTGTACAACTCCAACAAGACTTACAGGAATCAAGGACTTTCTACTGCTTTTACTACAGTGCTAAGAAAAAGAGATTTTACTTGAGATCAGGGATGTTGCAGACGATTTTGTTTTTGTATCACTAAAGTGAACAGGGCACATTGTTGAGCACATGACTGTACTGTGTACTATTCTATGGTTGCCCTCACTTGTAACAGGACATCCAATGGATAATGGCCCACTCCGTAACAGCTCTGGTCTTCCTAAGATACAGGTGGCCTATTCTATTATTCCCCCATTCACACCTGAGTATAGCATATGTTAGGAGAATTTTTTAGGCTTTTTTTTACATTTATTTGCACTAAGAACAAAGTGCCATACAGGAGCTTCTGCAGGACAGAATTGTGCCTTTGTGGCCTCATAGGCTTATTATGGAAAGATGCACAGAACGTACAATTTTGCACATTTTCACACAAACTATTGAAGTTAATGAGGCAAAAAACAACTCGTTCTGCGTCAAAAGTAGATAATTTACCTTTCTGAGTTTCAGACATTGAGCAGGATCCTGAACACTTAAATGTGAATAGAGAATATTTAAAAGCATAGGATTTTGGCTTGTTGAACATTTTGGAGATAACCTGCATGTAAATAGGCACCTTATAGATACATACATGGGTTTTGTCTGTGACAGGTTCTCATTAAAACTATCCCTATTTGATGGAACCCTCCAAAGCTTTATTGCACCCAAGTTTGATGCAACAATAAAAGTGTTTTTTCCAGCAGTTGGAGATGCTGGGGAAAAAAAACAGATTTATGGCTTGTGGTCCCAGAGAAAATATGTTCATGCTGATATATGGATAGAATAAATCTGCATGGGGTGGGGGGATTATATATCTATGCAAAAAGAAACAGAAAGCCCCATTTAGTAAACTCCTTCTGAAACTGGGAGGAGACACTCTTAAAGCAGAGGCATAGACTAGTATACAGAAATACATAGTATCACTGCTCAGCCAAGTTTAAAAACACACACACAGATAACATTACCTGTTCACTGCTAGAGACGCCCCTAGCCAAGCAAGAATTGAGGAGATGTTTAAATACTTCATGGGTAAAGAATGAAAAGCTATTTAAATATTCCTAGGAACTACACAGTTTTATTGTACACCCGACGGCCAGCATTTTTCACGCTTCGGAGATCTCAGACTTGCTGAGCGCAATGGCGAGCTCCAGGTCTTCCTGCTCCTGCTGCTTTAGTCTCTGCATCCTTTCTTGTTCCTCCCGCTGGCTTTCCCTCTTCGCCCATTCGATCATATCGTCCTCAGACTGGTACTGCAGATTTCAAGAAAGACATGCACTGGCTAAGCAAGTCACAAAAATATGAAACAGAGAATTGAGGAAACATCCACCTAACAGCAGAAAATGGTTTTCTTTCAGGAGCACCATGCTCCCTATATATAAACTGACACAAAAAATCAATAAATCACCAAGTAAAAAAAAAAATGTTACACATTGCAGTTGTGGTTTCTTGTATTTTCTATGCTGCTCTAAAAAAATGAGGCTTGAAGAAGAATTCCAGGCATTGTTTACATAGTTACATTGGTGTAGTTTGGACTAATGTAAATAGCATCTACCATACCTGCGAGAGTCCTCAAGAAGCTGGAAATCACTGTAGTAGACACCGCTACTCCAGTAATCTCCACCCGCTTCTGGGTCCCGTGCCGAGCGGCTACGCTGTTGTATTATGAACACAGGAGGTTGGCTGCTCAGCATCAGCATTCTCTGTTTGGACAAAGTGGAGAGAATGATGTCACATCCACCAGAGAATGCTTTGCATTCATTGAGAAAATGTAAAGTATTCTCTAAATCAGTGGTTCTCAACTCCAGTCCTCAGGACCCACCAACAGGCCAGGTTTGCAAGATAGCTGAAATACATCACAGGTGATATCACTTGCTGCTCAGTGATTGCAGTATTCTAGTCTGCAACTCCCCAAGGTAATACTTAAAATCTGACCTGTTGGTGGGTCCCGAGGACTGGAGTTGAGAACCACTGCTCTAAATGGTGCCTGTGCCCAGTGGCCGAGCCCCTAATTTTCACAATGCAGCAGAGCTTGGGATGAGACCTGGAAGCTAGTGGAGATCGCTGGAGCAGATGTGCCTATTACAGTGATTTCCAGCTTCTATAGGGGGCCCACAGGTATCATAAATGCATAGTTACAATGGTCCAATCTGGACCAATGTAACTATGTAAAAAAATGCCATACTTGGAATTCAGGCAACCTGTACTGAGGATGTATTGTAGGCTAATAAAGACCTATGCTTATGAAAATGTTAATTTCCTGGCTGTCAATCTCATCCAATAACTTCCATACTTTTAGCCCTTGAGCTGTGCCAACCGTGAAAAGGAGTTAACTTCAATTTGACTGGTTCATATCAGTAACTGAAAGCATTAAAAATTCAGCGTCCAGGTATTTGTAGAGAAAAAGGACATTAATGGCAGCTCTTAGGTTTTATTTTTTAAAGAAATATTGTACTAAGATATATAAAGTCTTCCATTTGTGACATCTTTCTAAGAATACCAGCTGCAGGGCAGTCTCTGGTTTCTCTATTGGCCTCTATATATTTTCTGACGCATTGACCTGGAACAAGCAAACAGATTACAAAGTCAGAACAGCTAAATTGCTTCATTGTCCTTGATCAGTCCCTCAGAAAGTTCTCAACTGCTAAAACACATTTCACATTTTCTAAAGAAAAGGTCGGCAATGGCAGCTTCCATATTTTCTCAGTGTAGGTTATCTTAAAGGTGGCATATGTAAACATACAATCCTTCAAGTTTGTTTCCCTAATGGTCTTACTAGAGAACAAACAGTTCCAGAAGAAGTGTCTTTTAACTTATATAGGAGGATTGAGAGAGTAATTAAAACTCTATCAAAAAAGATGCAGATATTGTGGGCATAGCATAAGGCTGTAATTATAAAAAAAATATGTATCTTTATTTAATTATTAAAATGACATATGAACAAACATATGTTTGTTCATATGTCATTTTAATAATTCTTGTAATAAATATAATTACCGCCCACAAAGTCCACCTCTTTTTTGAGAGAGTTTTAATTACTCCCTCAATCCTTCTATATATCTATTGGATGTTGGCATAGTGGGGGGGCTCCCTTTCTATGTCTTTTAACTTAAGAATACCAAGAGACCATCACATTACAATGACACAGGAAATTATAACCTGATAAAAAAAACAAAAAAACAAGTGATGTAAAATTCCCGCTATAGTCATTCATTTCAGGTTTGCAAGTAAAACATGCTGATAATCGACCTCTGTGTATTACAATGCCCAACTAATTGCAATGGGTACCTTAAAGCTAAACCCTAGGCAGAAAAAAATAAAAATAAAAAAAATTACAAATAAGCCCAGATTCACACTATAACCCAGAAGTGAATCGCATTAAAACAGTACAGCATTTGAGCCTCTTTCATTTTTAAAGGGCTCAAATCTCACCGCACAAAAGAAGTATAGGCACCTTTTTTGGAGTTGTACCGCAATTGCATCACATTGTTGTCTTGTACCATGCAATTCGGTGCAGGCAAACCGAGCTGCATTTGCGATCCTTTTAGAGCGTTGTTAACTTTGTATCGACACCCGCAGCAGATCGCAAACACAGTGCAACTGCAATGTAGTGCAGGGATCGCTGCATATGTGTGCTTAATACAGCTCTGTATGCATTAATACATCATTGTGTTTTTAAAAGTAATTATTGTGATTTGACTTGATATCAGCCTCTTGTGATCACCATGCAGCAGCGAGGGGGGCATCTAGCATGTTGAGAGTAGAGAGATGAGCTAATCAGGCTGCTGCTTCTCCTTTCACAAAAAACAAAACTGCAGAAGAGGAAAGCCAGGTCTTCTGTCATACCAGACAGGGGTTTTCTCTGTGGCAGAGCTGTGAAAAATCTAAAGACTAGATGGGCATAAATACAAATTATTTGGCAGGTAAAACAGCTCCCATAAATGTATTTCATCTGTGAAATAAATATTTGGTTTGCTTGGAGTTCAGCTTTAAACAGATTGCTGGTTAGAGTCCAAACCTTCAGTGCAATTGCAATTTTTGTTTGGTTCATCCTGGCTCTATGAGCTATTAAAGGATTAGTTCACTTTTACCAGAAAACTGTTTATGAAGATAAGGGGCATCTGTACATAAATACTGTGCAGCTGTGACTAAAGTTGAATAAAGCCCTTGTTATAGTTGTAGGCCATTTACATACTTCATGAAGCCTTACTAGAATACTCCCAGGACATCACCAGGATGTTCATTTCAGGGGCCTCAAACGCTAAGCTCAGAACTACTGCATCAGGGGAGAGAAAGAACATGTGAGGGGGTCTAAATCAGAGAAAGATCTCACTGCTGTGATGGTGGAGGTGAGCAGTAACAACTAGGCCTCACTTAGCAACATGCTAGTAATATCCTGGGGGTATTTCGGTCAGGCTTCATGAAGTACATAAATGGCAAACAAATACCAGTCTATGAAGGGTCTAGAGCAACCATTCCCAACTAGGCTTCCTGTAAAAGTTGTTAGAGCTGTGGAAGACTGACCTCCCATGGTTTACATTCTGTGGCCAACATCACTTGGTGGAGTCAGTGGCATGCCACAATGATCTTTTTAGATGTCTGTAAGGGTGGCGGTTTTTTCACTGAGCGCCAGAGTAAAGAAAGCACTACTCCTCTGATCACAGATTTTAATTTTATGATTTTTTTTTCTGATATGTATTTCGTGGTCATAACCGATTGTCTTAAATTTGGAGCGTGTGTTAAAAGACAACCACCATACTTAAGCAAGCCATATTATTGTATTATGTGTATAACTTTATTGATATTGTTAACATACCATAAGTGCTAGTTTAAGGATACCTTTTAAGGATGGATACCTTTTAAGGATACCTTTGGTGTGAAAAGGTTGAGAAAAGTCTAGAGAAAGCAGTCCTACCCCAACTAGCATACATCATTACTAATTCCTTCAGTGGCTTCTTTAACACCATTAAATAAAAAAACAAAAAACAAACAAAAAAAAACACCATAAATATATTAAGCAAATGCCTTTTACTTGCATCTTCTCTGTTTCAAAGCCCCTGTTTTACAGAACAAACAGTGTGGACCTGTAACAGGAAATTAATCCTGACAGTAAAAATCCCGACAATGTTTGGGTATTAGAAACATTTCAGGTACGGTGAAAACACAGTGAAAACACCTTGTTATTATTATGTTATTATAACAAGTCCTCAGCTGCGTGGAACCTTCATCTCCAATAAGAAAAAAACAAATCTAAATGGTATGTACATTTACAAGTGATCCCTATCCTTGAAGTAGTTTTGGACTACCAGTTTTTAAACAGGTATAGTGGTAAAAAACTCACATGCTAAAAACTATCATAATGCCACATGTAAAGCTTTTATGACCATCTATATGTTTTCTCTCTCTTTACTACAGCACAGCATCTTTTTTCCTTACTTTTTTAATTCCTACCAACACAGTGGCTCCTATTACAGGCATTGTCTCTAAGCAGCCACCACTGTGTGAGTGCTCCAGCTGCATTGTTTCCCTACACACACAGGTGGCACAGAGAAGCTGATGCTAAATAGGACTTTTGATCAACCCAACTCCTATGCTTCACAGTTTAAGACCCCTTTCACACTGGGGCGCTTTGCAGGCGCTACAGCGCTAAAAATAGCACCTGCAAAGCGCCTGCAGGCGCTATTTTTTACTGGCGCTATTTTTTACTGTGTCTCCAGTGTGAAAGCCCCGAGGGCTTTCACACTGGAGCGGTGCGCTGGCAGGACGGAAAAAAAAAAGTCCTGCTAGCAGCATCTTTGGAGCGGTGTATACACCGCTCCTTCACCACTCCTGCCCATTGAAATGAATGGGGCAGCGAGGCTATACGGCCGCATAGCGCTGCAGCAGCAGCCCTTACGGTGGTTTTAACCCTTTCTCGGCCGCTAGCAGGGGGGTAAAACCGCCCCCGCTAGCGGCCGAATACCGCTGCTAAAACGGCGCTAAAAATAGTGCCGCTTTACCGCCGGCGCACGCACCGCCCCAGTGTGAAAGGGCTCTTAATGAAGTTTCATTTATAAAAAAAAAAAAAAAAAGTGTCATAACTTGAACCAGTCAAGTCCAAGCAGACCTTTAACTGGGTCTTCACGTCAGGGTGCAGGATACACTTCCCAATTACATGAGAGTTGTGATTGGCTGTCATAGTTGTAACATGACCAGGAAGCCCATACCTGCCAGCTCCCAATCACAACCAGAAACCGTGAGCTGTCAGACAGTTGGGTCACTGTGCTGGGAGTGCACCATGGTCGCTATGGACATACAGTATCTCACAAAAGTGAGTACACCTCTCACATTTTTGTAAATATTTTATCTTTTTATGTGACAACAATGAAGAAATGACACTTTGCTACAATGTAAAGTAGTAATTGTACAGCTTGTAGTGAGTATAACAGTGTAAATTTGCTGTGCCCTCAAAATAACTCAACACACAGCCATTAATGTCCAAACCGCTAGCAACAAAAGTGAGTACACTCCTAAGTGAAAATCTCTGAATTGGGCCCAATTAGCCATTTTCCCGCCCCGGTATCATGTGACTCGTTAGTGTTACAAGGTCTCAGGTGTGAATGGGTAGCAGGTGTGTTAAATTTGGTGTTATCGCTCTCACTCTCTCATACTGGTCACTGGAAGTTCAACATGGCACCTCATGACAAAGAACTCTCTGAGGATCTGAAAAAAAGAATTGTTGCTCTACATAAAGATGGCCTAGGCTATAAGAAAATTGCCAAGACGCTGAAACTGAGCTGCAGCATGGTGGCCAAGACCATACAGCGGTTTAACAGGGCAGGTTCGACTCAGAACAGGCCTCGCCATGGTCGATCAAAGAAGTGCCCAGCGTCTTATCCAGAGGTTTTCTTTGGGAAATAGACATATGAGTGCTGCCAGCATTGCTGCAGAGGCTGAAGGGGTGGAGGCTCAGCCTGTCAGTGCTCAGACCATACGCCGCACACTGCATACAATTGGTCTGCATGGCTGTCATCCCAGAAGGAAGATTCTTCTAAATATGATGCACAAGAAAGCCCGCAAACAGTTTGCTGAAGACAAGCAGACTAAGGTCATGGATTACTGGAACCATGTCCTGTGGGCTGATGAGACCAAGATAAACTTATTTGGTTCAGATGATGACCAGTGTGTGTGGCGGCAACCAGGTGAGGAGTACAAAGACAAGTGTGTCCTGCCTACAGTCAAGCATGGTGGTGGGAGTGTCATGGTCTGGGGAGCTACAGTTCATTGGGGGAAACCATAAATGCCAACATGTAATGTGACATAATGAAGCAGAGCATGATGCCCTCCCTTCAGAGACTGGGCCACAGGGCAGTATTCCAACATGATAACGACCCCAAACACCCCTCCAAGACGATCACTGCCTTGCTAAAGAAGCTGAGGGTAAAGGTGATGGACTGGCCAAGCATGTTTCCAGACCTAAACCCTATTGAGCATTTGTGGGGCATCCTCAAACAGAAGGTGGAGGAGCCCAAGGTCTCTAACATCCACCAGCTCTGTGATGTCGTCATGAAGGAGTGGAAGAGGACTCCAGTGGCAACCTGTAAAGCTCTGGTGAACTCCATGCCCAAGAGGGTTAAGACAGTGCTGGAAAATAATGGTGGCCACACAAAATATTGACACTTTGGGCCCAATTCGGACATTTTCACTTAGGGGTGTACTCACTTTTGTTGCCAGCAGTTTAGACATTAATGGCTGTGTGTTGAGTTATTTTGAGGGGACAGCAAATTTAGACTGTTATACAAGCTGTACACTTACTACTTTACATTGTGGCAAAGTGTCATTTCTTCAGAGTTGTCACATGAAAAGATAGAATAAAATTTTTACAAAAATGTGAGGGGTGTACTCACTTTTGTGAGATACTGTATTTGTGTGGCTTGTTACAACTCACCCTCCTTGCTGCTGCACATCTGTGTTATGTAGTCCGCAAGAGGTTATTTAAAAAAAAAAAAAAAGGAAAAAACCCATGTGTCTTTTTTTTGGTCCTCTGCTGCAGTAATATGACAGACATTGATAATGTTTTTGACTTATTGGTAAATAATGCAGTTCATGAAATGAATTTAGGGTTTTCTATAATAACCTAAAACTAAAATGTTATTTCTTTGGAAATGGATCTGTTAAGAAAAACAGTTTGGGGTTGACATACTGTAAGCTTTAGCCCCTTCCCACCCAGCCTATTGTAAAATGATGACTGAGCGGGAGCACTGTTGTTCTGGGAGGGCGTCCTCCCAAAATCTGGCCGATCTGTCACCCGTCGTGCCCACCGGACACAACCGATGACAAATCACTGTACCGGGCCCGCTGCCAGTGGTCAACCACTGCAGATCACATGACAGGTGTACACAATGAAAGGCTTTGTGTTACCATGCCTTCGTACTATTGTAATGAGCTCTGTGATTGGTCACAGTCATCACATGGTAGACCGGGCCAATCATAGCCCATCTATACCATGTGATCTGCTGTGGTCAATCACAGCTCTTCACAATAGTAAACACTGAATGAATAGTTTTCATTCAGAAAAAAAATGGTTGTTTATAACTGTAAAATGCACAGTTATAAGCAATCATAGTGTGTAGAAAAATATATATAAAAAAAAAAAACACTGTATATTTTTACATACTGTTACCAGTGTCCCTGATCACCAGCACACCAGTCGTATGGTGATGCTGTACTGCACTGGTGACAGTATGTAAAAAAACTGTGAATTTTTTTTTTTAATTTCTTCATTTTCCAAAAAAATGGGACAAAAAACGACCACTTCAAAAAACTTGCCATGCCTCTTACTAAATACCTTGGACAGTCTACTTCCCAAAAAGGGGTAATTTGGCCGATATCTATACTGTTCTGGCAATTTTGGGGCCTCAGGAAATTAGATAGGCCATCAGTACATCAGGATTGATCAATTTTCAAGTATATACCATAGTTTGTGGATTCTATAACTTTCCTACAAACTAAATAATATACACTGATTTGGGTTATTTTCACCAAAGAAATGTAGCAGAATAAAGTTTGGCTTAAATTTATGAAGAAAGATTAATTATTTGAAAAATTGTATAACAAACTTTTTTCAATAATTTTGCAAAAAATAAAAACCCCAGGGGTGATCAAATACCACCAAAAAAAAAGGTTCATTTGTGTGAAAAAAAAATGACAAAAATGTCATATGGGTACATTGTTGCATGACCGCTCAATTGTCATTCAAAGTGTTACAGCACTGAAAGCTGAAAATAGGCCCTGGGCAGTAGGGCGGTAAAAGTGTCCAGTAGGGAAGGATTAGAAACCCTGTCAGATTTTTATTGCTATCCGGGGCACTGTTAAAAAGATTTACCCTCTCCAATAGCAACACAGGAATAAAAATTGTTTTGCTCTTATTGGCAGTAATCAGATTTTTATATCTATGTACCTGCTGCAGATTTTCTACCATTTCCTGGTTGGGGAAACTGCAACCAGCTCAGCTGGAAGTAAGAGTTAGGCTTCTTGCACACCACAGCTTGAAAAAGCTTAGCAGTGTGTTTTTTTACTGATCTAAAATGCAGCCCATTGTTTACAGTGTGCTTGTACACACAGGTGTGTAAACAAGCGCTGTGTATTTTTGAGTAAAAAAATAAAATAAAATAGAAAAATCTGCGTTCTCTGTCAGTATTTTGCACTGGTACGTGTATATGAGCATTAATAGTAATGATTTTTTCCTAGGAATGTATTGTGCGCGAACGTGCATATACGCACGAATACACGCAAAACAATTGCCCGAAATTACTTCTAAAAAAGCAGATGCTTAATCGTAAGTAAGAGGCCTAAATCTCTCTGCCCCAGATATCAGTAATGGCCCATCAATAGTTCTAATCCTTTCCTATGCTACTCAAAACTAGAAAATACAATAGTTTTTGGCTTGACAAACTTTAAAGTTCTTTTCTTTAAACAGCACCAAGGACACTACTTAGCAGCAATGAAGTGTGTCCCATGTGCTGGTGGCTGTTTTATAGGCTGGCTCACACCAGAACACGGTGAGGGAAAGGCGCTGCCCTTGTGATCTGTATGTGAATGCCATTGTATTGGTAACGGCACCCCAAACACAGATCGCAACTGTAGTGGCTTTGCGGGCACCAAATCATATTTCGCAAATCACAAGCGCTACTTTTTCCATGATACAGTCCATTTTGCAGTCTATTCAAATGAATAGGCTGTCAAAACGCACTACCAGACGCATTGCACAGGAATCCATGTGATCCTGGTGTGAAATGGCCCTTACAACAGAAATCTTCCATCCTCAGCCGCTGAGCAGTAAAATTCTGATGCCGCAGAAGTTAGTATCAGCGGCTGTGCCTGTGACAGGCACTCATCAAAAGGGCCATATATGCCCACCCTTTCCACCCCATGCTCTATTTAGAACACCCATATTATAGGCTTCCAAAATGCAAATCGTTCCTGTGACTGGACGAAAGGTGGACAAATGAAATGTCAATCCCTCCAATCACAGAACACACTGCATTCTGGGAACCTATAGTACAGCTTTAAAGTGGCTCTAAAGGCAAAAAGTTTTTTTTTTTTTTTGCTTTAATGCATCTCCCCCCAGCTCTCCCTTAAACATTTACCCAAGCCTGATCTCAATCCAGTGCTGTGCCTGTCTGTAGCCGCACTTCTCCCCTCTTTCTCTTCTTGCAGGAGCCATTGCCTCCTGCTGCTGTCAATCAAATCCAGTGAGCAGGAAGCGGGGGGCAGGGCCAAGCTATGCTATGTGTGTCTATAGATGCACACAGCCAGCCTGTGCAGAAGAGTATGATTGAAGAACGGCGGCATTCTGCACTGTGTCAAGTTGTATCACCACAGAATAAACGTAAGATCGGTATTGCTTGTTCATTTTTGCACATACACAGAAAGCAATCTAATCAAAAATCAGAACAGCCTGTTTAGAAATATGTGACTCTATCCTACACTTCTAAGATACTGTGGAGGCAGTCCCGATTTAATTTGTTTTGAGCCAGCAAAGCTTGGGAATGGAGTACCCCCGATAATTTAAAAAGGAAACGAAAGAACAGATTGCCAAAATGTTCCTTTAACATCTTAAGTTCTTGATTACAGCTTAATTCCAGGCAGAAATAAGTATGTATCTCTGTGTTCAATATTACATTTTTATTTATTAAATGCAAACAGTGTAAGCACCTTAATTTGATTTGGTCTCTTGCAGTCCATGTGCAGCAGAGCTCATACTTGCAATGGTAGCACGGCACAAGTCGCCAACCAGTTGTACTACAGTGCTCATGAGCTAACAAGGAGAAAGCTGATAGGAAGAGAAGTAGTCTCCTGCTTCACTTGCCCAGTTAGGGGATGGGAGAGGAACAAGACCTGTGTTATGTAAGTGCAGCAAAGAAATATCAGGTCTTTAAGCTGTGTGGCAGAGCTGTTTAAATCTCAGGACTGGGTGGACAAAAAGAGAACCCAATTGGCAGGTAATATATAATATAGACACCATATATGTATTTCATGTGTGTATTCCTCAGTCTGCCTGGAATTTAGTTTTATGTGATCAAAGAAGATTAATCAAAAGTACCAAAAAAGCTCACATGTGATTTTAGCAAAGATAGCCATAAGCGTGTTTGGAGCATAGTAAATATGGTGCAGCACAAAGTGACATACAAGATAGCTCGCCTGGAGCATTGCTATTTAGTGAAAAATGAATCATCACTCAATAAAAGATATGAAAAAAAGAAGCAATCATCAACAAAAAGACATAATTGACATCATGTTTTACTTCAAATCAGTTAAAAGAACGGTACAAATAGTGTCAAAAAGGCACAATAAAAACAGCACAGGATTTATAATACAGAGGAGCCACACAATGCCGGCCCTCACTGGGCGGTTTCGGGATGAGGGATGAGAGGGTCATGCCTGCCTCTTGGCTCAGCTTGTACTTACAGTGTTAAAGCTACTGAGGCTGTTGGAATCGTCTCCCACTTTGCAGGCAGTGAACGGGTCAGATTCCACCTGTTTGGGGAAGCTGAGATTGAACTGCTGAAAGGGATCTCCATGCTTGAACAAGTCCTCTGGCCTAGAGGGAGGCCGCTGGCCTGAAAACAGGAGCACCACACAAATTCTTAACATTACAGCTTATTGGTAACCGAGTCTTAAATTAAAAATATAAATATCTAACACCTGGACGAATACCAAATGTCTCTAAGGTGCATAACAAAAAAACCCTGCAAGAGAACAACTATGACTTAAAATAGATATTTTTATATTTGGGAATAAAATGCATAGATTCTAATACAGGACATGCACCTACAGGTGGCAGTGTTGTCTACATATCTCTGAGGAAGGTTTACATAAAATAACCTTTGCAAGCACAAGATCCATGCAGGCTCTCCTCTTCCATCTGGACTACACAACTATCACACCGAAAACAAAAGTAATTATTGGGCAACTTTAAGCTGACCACAGACGGATTGAAATTTGGCCAGTTCAGCAGGAACCAGACGAATTTCGATCCATCTATGGGCAGGCTAGTTGTACTGAAGGTGATCCATTGATAGTACAACCAGCCTTTTGGTGTTTTTTTCACCTGATCACTGTCGGCGGCTATAGCCGCCAACAGCAAACGTATTCTGCAGGTGGGGGAAGGCTCCCAGCTAGCAGAACACAATAGCGCCACTAGAGGGATTCCCCCATTAACACTGACTGTGTTGATGGGGGAATTCAGCACTTTTCTTTCCTTCAACCCGCATTATCCTGCTGAAAGAGGTCACTTCCATCAGGGAATGCCATTTCCATGAAGAGGTGTACTTAGTCACCAACAATGTTTAGGTAGGTGGTACATGTCAAGTAACATCCATATGAATGGCAGGATCCAAGGTTTCCCAGCAGAACTTTGCCCAAAGCATCACTGTCTCTACTGACTTGCCTTCTTACTATAGTGCATCCTGGTGCCATCTCTTCTTTGGGTAAGTGACACACACACACACACACACAGCCATCCACATGATGTAAAAGAAAACATGATGCATCAGACCAGGCCACCTTCTTGCATTGCTGTGTGGTCCACTTCTGATGCTCACTTCTCTAATATAGGCACTTTTGGCTGTGGACACAAGTCAGCAAGGACACCCTGACTGGTTTGCAGCAATGCAGCTTCATACACAACAAACTGCAATGCCCATTTTTTTACTTTCAACACATCTACTCCAGAGACAACATGTTTACTTGCTGCGTAATATATCTCATGGAATTTCAGATGACATTGTAACAAAATAATCAAGGTTACTCACTTAAGCTATCAGTGGTAATAAAGTTATGGCTAACTGGTTTATGTATATATGAAATACTGACCATTACAGGATATATAAAGATCTTTTGAAGACCTAAAGTGGTTCTAAAACCTAAAGGTTTTTTTTTACTTAATGCATCCTTTGCATTAGGATAAAAAAAAAAACCTTCTGTGTAACAACATCGCTCCTGCCCCTCTTATACTTACCTGAGCCCATTCACAATCCAACGATGTGCATGAGAGCTGAGGCTCTGTTCGGAATGGGACCCAGCTAAGCACAATATCAGAGTGGCCATGTGCCTAGGTGCCTATTAGAACAATGCTGGCAGTCATGTGTAGGGTGTGGGTCATGTACCTGGAGGAGGAGGGCATGGCCGAGTGGGAGTTCCAGTCTTGGGTGGCAGTGCAGGAGGGGTCTCTGTCTGTAGAGATTCGGATTCAAAAGTGCTCTTGTTGTTTAGTGTCTCTTTTTCTTTAAAGGGTAAGGTGCCATCCGCAGAGTCTGAGTCATTGTTCTGCTTAAAAACAAAAAAAGTCCAAAACATGGTTAAAGTGCACATATAGTCCTAGAGAAACAATATGCTATGAGAGAGAAAAAAATGAAAATCCCCAATCTGGGGAAAGAAAAAGAACTTAAGTAATGGAGCAGGCGTGGAAACTCCTCCCTGCCTCCCACAATGCAGTGTTTTGTGCCTGGGAGGCCAGTTGCCAGGCTTGAACATTGCTATACCAGGGTTATGCCAATCCTATGCAAATACAGACTACAGGAGGTCAGCATTCACATAAGAATTTCAGTGGTCTTTAACCACTTCAGCTCCAGAAGGTTTTACCTCCTTCCTGACCAGGACATTTTTTGCGATGCTGCACTGAGTTGTTTTAACTGACAATTGCGCGGTCGTGCGATACTGTACCCAAATAAAATTGATGTCCTTTTTTTCCCACAAATATTATTATTATTATTATTATTCAGGATTTATATAGCGCCAACAGTTTACGCAGCGCTTTACAATTGAAAAGGGAGACAATACAGTTATAATACAATAAAATACAAGAGGATTAAGAGGGCCCTGCTCAGAAGAGCTTACAATCTAATAAATAAAGCTTTCTTTTGGAGGTATTTGATCACCTCTGTGGTTTTTATTTTTTTGTGCTATAAACAAATTTTGAAACAACAATTTTGAAAAGAACACAACTATTTTTTACTTTCTGCTATAAAACACATCCAATAAAAAAAATGTAAAAAAAAATCTAATTTCTTCATCAGTTTAGGTCAATATGTATTCTGCTACATGTTTTTGGTAAAAAAAAAAAATCCCAATAAGCGTATATTGATTGGTTTGCGCAAAAGTTATAGCGTCTACAAACTATGGGATAGATTTATAGACTTTTTTTTTTTAAAGTAGTAATGGCGGCGATCAGCACTTTTTAGCGGGACTGCGACACTGTGGCGGACAAATCTGACACTTTTTAGGGACCAGTGACACCAATACAGTGATCAGTGTTAAAAAAATGCACTGTCACTGCACTGACACAGGGAAAGGGGTTAACATCAGGAGCGATCAAAGGGTTAACCGTGTTCCCTGGGAGTGCTTTCTTAGACCCCTTTCACACTGGGGCACTTTGCAGGCGCTTTAGCGCTAAAAATAGCGCCTGCAAAGTGCCCTGAAAGAGCCCCTGCTGTCTCTCCAATGTGAAAGCCCCGAGGGCTTTCACACTGGAACAGTGCGCTGGCAGGACGCTAAAAAAAGTCCTGCTAGCAGCATCTTTGGAGCGGTGTATACACCGCTCCTGCCCACTGAAATCAATGGGGCAGCGCGGCTATACCTCCGGCATAGCGTTGCTGCAGCAGCGCTTCGCGGTGGTTTTAACCCTTTCTCAGCCGCTAGTGGCGCTTTACCGCCGACGCACCCACCGCCCCAGTGTGAAAGTAGCCTTACTGTGTAGGGGATAGTTTAACTGAAGAAAGACAGAGATCAGTGTTTCCGCTTAGCAGATACACAAGATATCTATCTTTCTTACTAGCAGAACGCCAATCTGCCTTGTTTACGCTGTTATGCCTCTCTCGGAATGATCGCTGGGTTACCGGCGGACCCACTAATTGGCTCCCACTGTGTCCAACTGATTTTATCTGCGTTTGTACACTGGCTTTTCAATAAAACGAAGATTCTTTAAGAGCAACAACCGGTGTGTGTGGATCATCTTTCCTACAGCAGGAGTGGGGCTCCGGCGGCGGCGCCCCAGAGCGGATGAAAGAAATCACGTACAGGTACGCGATTTTGCAGTTAAGGGCCGCCCTGCTACAATATATGTACGTGTAGCGGTCCTTAAGCAGTTAAAACTTATAAGAGGCAGGCATTTTATTGTGCCTACCATCCAGTGTCACTGTGTTTTCTCTTTAATACAGGTTCACTTTACATAAGATATGAGTAGAGAAATTATGCTAGTATTATGGTATATTATCTTTTCACTCCGAATATTTTTTAGTACGCTATATGGCTGAAATTTTGTGGACACCCAACCATGACACCTACAAGAGCTTGTTGGACATTCCATGCCAAAACCATGGGCATTACTATTTAGACGCCCCCCACCCTTTGTGCTATAAGTGTCTTTATTCTTCTGGGAAGGCTTTTAACAAGATTTGGGGGTATGTCTGTGGACCATTCAGCCATAAATTAATTTGTGATGTCAGATATGGATGATGGATAAGAAGCCATGGCTCAGTTGCATTTCAAATCATCCAAAAGGTATTCAGTAGGTGTTGAAGTCAGAGTTCAGTACACGTCACTCGAGTTCCTCCACCCCAAACTTAACCAGCCATGTCTTTATAGAGCTGGCTCTGTACAAAGTGGCACGTTTATGGTGGAACAGAAAAGGGCCTTCTTCAAACTGTTGCCATAATGTTGGAAGTGCACAATTGTCCAAAATATCTTTGTATTCTGTGCATCTGCATTTACAAATTTCTCTATGTCCCCATTCAAAGTCCCAGACTGTTAATTCTGCCAGTGAAGTCCACCTAACACAACTTGCTGTGATGGTGGGGTAATAACGCTGCACTGCTCCTGTAAATAGAGCAGAGTTGCCACTCTCATGTAGACTGTGCCTGCTTGCAATACAGCAAGATGAAAACCACAGAGCATTGTCACATGCCTGTAGCGTGCCAATCTGCACATGGCTATAGCCAGTCCTGTCCACTGCCTACTAGACTGATGGCAGTGCCTCTGTTGCTGAACCAACCACTGTGAGCTGCGGTGTTTAAGAACTGGGAATATGAGACACACAATTTAAGGAGGAATTGGCTCAGTCTGAGAAGGTAAAAGGAAATCTTCTAAAGCAGAACTATACTCCCCTTGAATCCAGCGACGCTGCGTCCTGGGACTCCCTGCTGAGATCTTCGGGCAGCTAGCTTCCGGATCTCGAACGCTAGCCACTGTCATTGGCTGGGCTGAGATGACGTTACTCCTGAGCATCTGCAGGAGTTTCATCAGCTTCAGAATTGCTGAATTCGTACAAAGAGCTGCGCGTGTGCAACTTACTGTACAGGGGGCAGATTATTAACTATAACTGCTTAACGACCACCCCACGCAGATATACTGCGGCAGGGCGGCTGCTCTGTGCAAAATCACATACCTAGTAAGTGATCTGACACTCCTGGGTCTGGGCACACGCGCTGCAGGCAGCCTGCTCCCGCTGTGGTTGGACACAGCGGGAGCCAATCAGTGGGTCTGGCGGACCCGATGTCCGCCGGGACCCGCCGATTGTTCCGGAGATCAGCAGAATGGCAGTCTGCCTTTGTAAACAAGGCAGATTGCCGTTCTTTGAGAAGGGAAGACAGATATCTTGAGTTTCTGCTAAGCAGGAACACCAATCTCTGTCTTTCCACAGTAAATGCACCCCCATACAGTTAGAAAACACTCCCAGGGAACACATTTAACCCCTTGATCGCCCCTGATGTTAACCCCTTGCCTGCCAGTGTCATTAGTACAGTGACAGTGCATTTTGTTTAGCACTGATCACTGTATTAGTGTCACTGGTCCCCAAATAGTGTCACTTAGTGTCAGATTTGTCCGCTGCAATGTTGCAGTCCCGCTAAAAATTGCTGATCGCCGCCATTACTAGTAAAAAAAAAAAAAATTTCCATAAATCTATCCCATAGTTTGTAGACGCTATAACTTTTGTGCAAACTAATCAATATAGGCTTATTGGAATTTTATTTACCAAAAATATGTAGCAGAATACATACTGGCCTAAATTGATTAAGAAATATTTTTTTTCCCCCCCAAAATTTTCGGTCTTTTTTTGTTTATAGGACAAAAAATAAGAGGTGATCAAATACCACCAAAAGAACGCTCTATTTATGGGGGAAAAAAAAGGACATACATTTTATTTGGGTACAGCGTCGCACGACTGCACAATTGTCAGTTAAAGTAACGCAGTGCCGTATAGCAAAAAATAGCCTGGTCATGAAGGTGTGTAAACCTTCCGGAGCTGAAGTGGTTAATGCAGAAGAGACAAAGCATGTCTCTTCTAAATTAAAAATTCTGCCTGTTTATCCATTTTTATTTTGTAGCATAGAGTTCCACTTGAAGTTTACGAGGTTTGTGTATTATGTAGTAACTGGATTTTGTAATTATTTAGACTGTTATAGTGGAACCTTTGGTTTTAATTTAACAGAAATCCTCACTGCAAACACCTGAACTCAATAAGCTGAGGAGATGTCCACATACATTTGACCACATAGTGAATATGCTCACTTTTTTAAACACACATATATATATATATATATACAAACACACACACACACACACACACATATATATATATATATATATATATATATATACACACATTATATATTTATTATTTATACATACATATACACACACACACTTAACAGACTTTTCCAGGTACACTACCTTAGAAAGTGTGCTGAAGTCAGCAAATCCGCTGCCAAAAGACTCATTTCCAAAGAATGAGGCAAACGGGTCATCAATCCCTAGAAAAGCAGATAGAGAAGGTTGGATGACGTGATGCTACCCTGGTATTAAACACAAATACAAACTACAGGATTATGAGACAGACAATCGGTAATAATGACCTTCAAATATCACTTACCAGACTGACTGGCTGCTTGGACAAAAGTTCCTCCAGGAGCAAATGGGTCATTACTATTCAAATCCTCCACCTGGAATTAAGAAAAAAAAAAAGTAAAGACATTTACCGAAAAAAAGATATAAAAATAGTCTTTTGATAGAGGATGTAACAACATGGAGGATTATCTGCCACCCACAGTCCCTTAGTAAACAGTAGGGACCTATATTCCACTTGTACTTAAATGGTATAATGTGAAGGCAACCAGTGACGTAGGGGTATAAAATGTCTAAATGTAAGAAAAGCCTAACTATAACAATTCCTAAAAATGATCCCTCCCCTTCCCCTACCCATTATGTCTAACCTGTATAAAAAAGATCTTCTTAATTCATCTACTTTCAATTCGCTCCAGTCTGTTCAAGTGATCCTGCAGCTCTGTGTAAGTCGCATGACTGGACCGGAGCGGATTAAAAAAGGTAAGTACACAGATCTGGTTTTTTTTTGTTTTTTTTTAATTGGGAAATCAAACTTTATTAAGATGAGACAGACAATGACCTACAAGCATGAGACATGTATATATGCATTGAGTACAATTACAAGCGGTACGTTTACAGTCATTGGTACAATGTAATGCAGGCTTACTAACTCATCGAATAAAATAAAAAAATAAAAAAAGATGATAAACAAAAAAAGAAAAAAAAAAAGACTGAAAAAACGGGAAAAAAATAAATAACTTGCAGCCATAAGGTAATCACTTTTGTCCTTATTGATATTCCTTCTCTGTCTCCAGCTCCACCTGTTCCTCATCTAAATACCGTATAAATGCAAGTTAGGATACTAAATATTACTGACATTGATCACATTTTTCTATACACAAGTCTCCCCGTCTCCCAGCCACCTATACCATATCCTTGAGTACTTGTGAATACATCCTCTATGTTTATATATCAGTTGTTTATATGGGAGAGAGTTGTTAACATCCCTTTTCCAGCTTGATAAGGTGGGAGTTGTATTTTGCAGCCACGTTTTAGCTATTACTTTTCTGGCCATAAAGAGAACTTCAGAGATAAATGTGGCTTGGTATTTGTCAATGTCAGTGTCTGGGAGGAGGCCCACAATACATAATTTTGGGTCTAGCACCACCAGAGATCCCATTTGGTCGTGTAGAAACTTAATCACTTGAATCCAGTATACCTGAAGGATAGGACAATCCCAAATTAAATGATAAAATCGACCTGCCTCGCCAGCACAGAGAGGGCATGATGACCTGTATGTAGGTTGAAACTTCGCTAATTTATTGGATGTCAGGTAGGCTTGATTAACGATATAACTGTGTTAATCTATCGGACAGTTTGGGAGACGTTGTTTTAACATTTTCTAATATTTCCTCCCAGTCTGAGTAGCTAACAGCTCCCACATCTCCCTCCCACCTTATTTTGGACTTTTGTACTACTTCCTTTATTCTAGGTAGCCTAATAGAATAATACAGGTTGGATATCAATTTTTGTGATTCAGAACCCCTAATTATATCTAGAATTTGGGGGCAGTCCAGGTTACAACTCTCATCTCTAAATTGAGAGCGTAGCGCATGCCGGAGTTGTAAATACCTAAACATGCATTGATGGGGGAATGGAATAATCTTCTTTGAGAGATTGAAATGTTTTAGGTCTAGAGTTAGTCATCACTTGATGTAGGTAAATTATTCCATAATTAGCCCATATAGCAGGGTCTGGTATTTGTTTAAGCTCTGCCAGATGATTATTGACCCACAAGGGGGTGTGAGAGTGTATATGTCCCATTTTAAGTTTTTTTAGAGTTATTCCCCATATTTTTTGATGATGTAAAAGTACCCCATCATTAAAATGTGAAGCCCTTCTAGTAATTTGTCCTCCCCGAAATATAGCTTGAAGGGGGGAAGTTAGAGAACTGCCAGGACTACTAGATACCAACATATTATACCGCTGCATTTCATTCTTGTGGTAATGATGCATATGTGACAACTGTGCTGCTATATAATATTCCTGCAGATCTAGGAGAGAGGTTCCTCCCAGGTCCGAGGGATTTTTAAGGATATGCCATGCCAATTTATGTCTTTGGTGTCCCCAAACAAATGTATTCAGTATAGATTCCATTTTTTTGAAGATCCCAATAGGGACGTATAGAGGAGCGTGCCATACCATATATAGGATCTTGGGCAGAATAATCATTTTTATGATATTTATCCTTCCCATTACCCCCCAGTTTAGACCAGGCTTGTGTTTTGGCTTTTAGCATAGTAAACAGTGGTTCTATAGTGTTACTAATATATTCCTTTAGGTCCCTTGTAACCAGTACCCCTAGGTATTTAATAATGTTTACCCTGGCCAATGGTAAGTCCGGTTGTGTGTAGGCGGGAGGGAAATGGTCTATGGGAAGTATCTGGGATTTATCCCAGTTTATGCCTAATCCTGAAAATTTCCCCATTCTGTCTATAATTTCCAGAGCTGCTTGAAGTGACAGGCCCTGATCCGCTAGGTATAATATCGTGTCGTCCGCGTATAGCCCAATCTTTTCCGTGAAATTACCTACTCGTAGTCCAGCTATGTCTGTTGCTGCTTTTATGGCTATAGCCAATGGCTCTGCCGTTAAGACATATAACAGTGGGGAGAGAGGACACCCCTGGCGTGTGCCTCTTTCAAGAGAAAATTGCTCCGATAACCATCCATTGACGAAGACACGTGCTTTTGGTGATTGATATAGTATTGTACCCACCTAATAAAATTTGGTCCAAATCCGAATTCTTGCAAACACTCCCATAAAAAAGGCCATTCTACCGAATCAAAGGCCACTATTACTCTAGTACGCCGGTTATCATGCTGTGCTTGAAGATTTAAAAACAACCTCCTTATATTCATGGCCGCCGGGCATGAAGCCTGTTTGATCAGGGTGTATTAATGATAGTATAACCTTGTTAAGGCGAGATGCCAGAATTTTTGCCAATAATTTGATGTCTACTTGAAGTAGAGAAATGGGACGGTAGGACTCTGGATATCGGGTAACTTTCCCTGGTTTGGGCAAGACTATTATCTGCGCCTCCTGCATAGATGGAGGGAGTATTCCATGTTTAAATATAGTATGGTAGAGTTATTGCAATTTTGGAATTAGTCGGTCAGAGAACATAGTGTAGAATTCTAATGGTAGGCCGTCTAAGCCAGGGGCTTTGGATTTAGATAGCTGAGACATTGTTTCTGAAATGTCTTCTTGGGTTATGGGGGCTTCCAGTAACTTAACCTGATCTGGGGTGAGTCTAGGGAACTGAATGCCGTGGAGGTGGTTTTTAATTGCCTGCGCGGTGTGTGCACTCTGCGTTTTATATAGATCCCCATAGAAGTTTTGGAAACTAGAGGCTACTTGAGGTGGGTCAGTATTCAGGTCCCCTTGCTGTGTAGCTAAGGATACCACAACTGGGGGTTTGTCATTTAAGTGGACTAGTTACGCCAGTAGTCTACCCGCTTGCTCTCCATGTTCGAATATCCTTTGTTTTTTGAAAAACAGCTGTTGTTTGGCTTTCTCAATATGCAGTTGGGTTACTACTCTGGATTGCAGTTGTACTTTGTGTAGATTGTCATTACTGGGATCTTGTGCATATATCTGTTCCAGTTCCTGCAGTTTATCTGTGGTCAATTGTAATAGCATTTTAGAAGAACTTTTAAATCTAGTTATTCTTGTTGAAAGTATCCTGCTAGCTTGATTTTTAAAGCTATCCCATGTCAATGTAACCTGTTCTGTGGTATTTAAATTGTTTAAGAGATATTGTAATTCTTTTCCTATACCTTCAAGATCAGGTATAACCGATAACCAGAATGGATTGAGTCTCCAAATAGATGTGGGTATTGCTTTTAATAGAGAGGCTGTAATCCAACACGGTGAGTGATCTGATAAAGCTCTTGGAGCCATACCTGACCCAGTAATTTTAGAAAGTAGGGGGTTTGAGAGAAGCACAAAATCAATTCTGGACATCGTGTCATAGCTAGCAGAGTGGTACGTGTATGCTTTTGTTGTCGGGTTTTGCCATCTCCACACGTCTGTCAGAGCAAACTCTATGAGCAGTCTGCTAAGTCTGCTCATAGAGTTTGCTCTGACAGACGTGTGGAGATGGATGTATCCCCTTGCCCTGGTCTATCTAAGGTCGGATTCATGGTTTGATTAAAATCTCCCATCCATATTGCCGGGACCGTCGAGCCATGAATGCTAAGCCTTTCAATACCACTTCTATTGTAAAAGGGGGAGGGATGTAACTTGCCAATACCAATAGTGAGTTTCCTCCTACAATAGCATGCATAAATAAGTATTTTCCAGATCTGTTTTTTAATATAGGTTAGGCAATATAAGTAGGAGGAAGAGGGGAGGGGCTACATTTTTAAGAACAGTTATAGTTAAGCTTTTCTTCCACTCGAAGATTCAAAGTGGTCCATTTTACAATTCATTCTTTTAAAGGGTCAAGTTTAACCTCTTCATTCATTAGATCAGCAGAGTAAGAGGCAGTGGCGTCAGGAGGTGGGCTGGAGCCCCGAGTGGGCCCCCAGAAAGCCCCGGGTCTCGGGCATTCACAAATGTATTATTAGCCCCGAGCGGGGACCGATATGACTCAGAGCGTGGTCGAGTGACGTAGCAGGTCCTGCCTTCTGGAGCCTGCAGCGCCTATGCTGGATGTCCCACTGGCCCAAAGCCGGGACCGCGGGATGTGTGATGTCCATCATAGGCACTGCAGACTCCAGAAGGTGGGAATTACAATGCAGCCACGTCACTATGAGAAGATCCCCACTCGGCGCTCGGGCGGACGGCTCTCCTCTCCTGTCTCTGCTGTCTCCTGGGATGGGCGCACCAGCACCGCACACTACAGCTGAGCTGCAGGAGGAGCCAGAGGTCACCTGAAGTCTGACGTCACGTGTAATGGGTCAGGTAGGTCAGTGCATGTCAGTGTGGGTCTGGGTCAGTGTAATGTTCAGTGTATCTCAGTGGCAGGTAGGTCAGTGTACGTTGTCAGGTAGGCCAGTGCACGTTGTCAGGTAGGCCAGTGCACGTTGTCAGGTAGGCCAGTGCACGTTGTCAGGTAGGCCAGTGCACGTTGTCAGGTAGGCCAGTGCACGTTGTCAGGTAGGCCAGTGCACGTTGTCAGGTAGGCCAGTGCACGTTGTCAGGTAGGCCAGTGCACGTTGTCAGGTAGGCCAGTGCACGTTGTCAGGTAGGCCAGTGCACGTTGTCAGGTAGGCCAGTGCACGTTGTCAGGTAGGCCAGTGCACGTTGTCAGGTAGGCCAGTGCACGTTGTCAGGTAGGCCAGTGCACGTTGTCAGGTAGGCCAGTGCACGTTGTCAGGGTGCATGTTGTCAGGTAGGCCAGTGCATGTTGTCAGGTAGGATAGAATTGGTCCCAGGACAGAATCCTGAGGGACCCCATTTCCCACCCCTGACCATTCCGAGTATACCCCATTTATCACTACCCTCTGAACTCGCCCCTGTAACCAGTTTTCAATCCATGTACTCACCCTATGGTCCATGCCAATGGACCTTACTTTGTACAGTAAACGTTTATGAGGAACTGTATCAAATGCTTTTGCAAAATCCAGATACACCACGTCTACAGGTCTTCATCTACATGGCAGCTCACCTCCTCATTAGAAGGTTAATAGATTGGTTGGCAAGAATGATTCTTCATGAATCCAGGCTGATTACTGCTAACAACCGTTTTCATTACCAAAATCTTGTATATAGTCCCTTATCATCCCCTCCAAGAGCTTACATACTATTGATGATAGGATAACTGGTCTGTAATTCCCAGGAATGTATTTTGGCACTTTTTTAAATAATGGTGCTACATTGGCTTTTCTCCAATCAGCTGGTACCATTCCAGTCAGTAAAAATTAGGAACAATGGTCTGGCAATCACTTGACTTGAGTTCCCTAAGTACACCCGGGTGCAAGCATCTGGTCCTGGGGATTTATTAATGTTAAGTTTTTCAAGTCTAATTCTGTCCTCTGTTAGCCATGAGGGTGTTTCCTGTGATGTGTCATGAGGATAAACACTGCAGTTTTGGTTACTGAAGCCCCTCCGATTCCCTCGTGAAGACTTAGGAGAAGAATAAATTCAATACCTTTGCCATTTCACCATCCTTTGTAACCAGACTCCCTTCCTCATTCTCTATGGGGCCAATATGGTCTGTCCTCCCTCTTTTATGGTTTATATACTTAAAGCAAAAGTGCTCCAAATTTATTTATTTTTTTTAAAGTCAGCAGCTACAAATATTGCAGCTGCTGACTTTTAAAATAAGGACACTTACATGTCCAGGGCGCCTGCGATGTCGGCACCCGAGGCTGAACCGTCCCTCGGTTCTCGGATACTGCCGCCGCCATCTTCGGTAGGGGAATCAGGAAGTGAAGCCTTGCGGCTTCACTTCCTGGTTCCCTACTGCGCATGCACGAGTTGCGCTGCGCAATCCGAATGGTCCCTGCTGTCTCTGGGACCCGTGTGTCTCCCAGCAGAGAGGGGGGGGGGACGGGAAGTGGCATAGACCCCCGCGGGAGTCTAAGCCCAGAAGTGGGTGCAAATACCTGTCTTATACAGGTATCTGCACCCCCCCCTCCCCCATGAAAGGTGCCAAATGTGACACCGGAGGGGGGGGTTCCAAAAAGCGGAAGTTCCATTTTTGTGTAGAACTCAGCTTTAAAGAATTTCTTGGGATTTTTTTTTGTTCTCGTCCGCTATGTGTCTTTCGTGTTCTATCTTAGCGGCCCTAATTGCACCCTTACATTTCTTTTTGCATTTTATGTAAAGCTTGAATGCTGATGATACCTCAGCCTTGTATTTTTTGAAGGCCTTCTCCTTTGCTTTTATATGCATTTTTACAAGCTTTCTTGTTTTGGGATACATTTGATTCCACTACTCTACTCCAGCTTGCTCCAGTGAGTTGTTTGTATTGTACTGTAGTTGTAAAGATTCTTGTGTAATTTAAGAGCTGTAAAGCTCATATCAGCTGAAAATCTGCACTGATAACTGGAAGATTAAGATTTTGTGGTGAAAAGGCTGGTATATCTTAAGCTGCAAGCATCATAGAATTGGCTGTATCACTTATCAAGACCACAAGCATCTGGGTCTGCTCTGTAAATCTACCGACTATCAGAATACAATGGTGCCAGGGGGAGAATTTCCCCATCCACCTTGAATAGGTGAATCGGGTAATTGGTTCCATTTTTTTTGTTCAGTCCACTGGCCGAACGGAAAAAACTGAACCATGTAAGGCCAGCTTAATGGGTGGCAAGGTTAGGCACTTATGTAGGTTTGCAGAAGGACAGTGCACGCACAAGGTGGGTACCAGCAGAGAGTGGCAGAGCTCAACAGCTGCTAGAAGCTTAGATCGAATAATGTACAGATCGCTAACAAATATGATATCTAAGGCGGGCCCATACACAGAGCGAATTACTTTCCTGCAACCCTTGGTTGCAGGAAAGAAATCTGCTTGATTCCTTCATCAACACAGACAGTGTTGACGTGGAAATCCCTCCTGCGGGGCCCTTGTCCTTGCTGCTATAGCTGTTAGGGATAACAAGAGTCTTCTCCTGGTGGGGACGGCTCACCCCCTGCTGGGAGAAGACAGTGATTATCGCTAGCGGCTATAGCAGCCACTTGTGATAATCGCAAGCGAATCTGGCAGGCTGGTTGTACCTAAGTTGATTGATCAACTTGTTACATTCAGTCTGCTCATTAATGGTTCGAATCTCTGCTATTTCCTGCTGAACCGGCCAAGATTCGAACAGTGTATGGCAGGCCTAAGGGTGTCAAATGTTTAATGAAAAGGGTATTATTAAACCTCAAAAGACCCTCATCAACTAAAGCAGCACATGTGCAGGATCGGACTTCTAATACCCTTGGCACCTACAGTCACATTCAGTTCAGGGTCACCTCACAGTAATGGTGATAACAACTAGCTGCTGTAGTGGAACACTGCTGAATGCGATATTTCAGAATACATGTAAGTACATGCTGGATATGTTCTAAAAAGCCTGGCCTCTTGCAGTAAGCATTTTCCCAATCTCTGCTGTGCTGAACTAGTAAAAAAAAGCTTCACCAATGCCACATACATGTGCCTACAGCAAATGGCAACAACAGTTCATAAAAGTACTGAAATGCATGAAGTGTAACGATAAGCTGTAACTTCTAGGAAGGATGAGTGATGTTTTTTGAGTTTAGTGAGTGGAAATAAACAAAAGCAAATAAAATTTAGGAATGACAGAGCTCCAGGCAGAAGATGAAATACACAGCTAATATACAGAAAAGCTTTATTTGGTGAATATTTGTTATTCTCAGCTACTCGTTACGCTTCAGCTTTGCAGCTTCCTGTGTCACTATCCTGCACAATAAATTTAAATGCTGTTCTTTTTAACCACTTTATACCACAGACATTTTTTCAGGTTTTGCACACAATAAAAAGCACATTTTAGGCCTAGGAATTCATTAAAACCTTCAAACAAATTTTCTGAAAGCAGAGACCCTGGAGAATAAAATAACGGTAATTGCAATTTTTTATGTCACATGATATTCGTGCATTTTTATCAGTAAAAAAATACACTAAAGTTAGTTTTAGTACACACAATATATTACATAAGTTCTTTGTAAAATATAAGAGATGAGTTAGTGTCAAATAAATAGATACCAAGCATGTCAAGCCTTAAAGCTGCATGCATTCATGAAAAGGTGACAAACTTTGATGTCTCCCCTACCCTACACTGAAGCTACTGGAGCACAGATCATTCCCCCAGCAGGCTGCGGAGATAATTGGGCGGCTCTAGGCTAGGTTCACACTAATCAATGGTCTGAAATGCGATCTGATCACATTCTGAATGCACGTGTTTTTTATTTTTCTGCTGAACAGCGGTGTATAATAGGGCTAATGTGCTTCAGGCTCCATTGACTTGAAGGGTCAAACAGTGCCTGTCAACTCAGCACGTTGTGTTAAATTTGCTGGAGCTGCTTTATAAAATATCTCAGCTGCTGCATGTGAACAGCCTGATCGGGCTGTTTAGCCTTTAGGTATATGGCTTAGTGGGGGGGCCTAGAACCAGCAAATTTAAAGTGATTGTAAAGTCTCTTTTTTATTTTTTTTTTTAAATAACAAACATGTTTTATTCACTTACCTCCTCTGTGCAGTTGGTTTTGCACAGAGCAGCCTGGATCCTCCTTTTCTCTGGTCCCTCTTTGCTGCTCCTGGCCCCTCCCTCCTATCGAGTGCCCCCCACAGTCAGCAGCTTCCAATGGGGGCACTGGAGCCGGGTCACAGCTCCATGTGTCCATTCAGACAAGGAGCCCAGGACCCGTTCCCTCTCCCCTGATTGGCTGACTGACTTTGATTGACAGCAGCGGCAGCCAATGGCACCGCTACTGTGTCTCAGCCAATCAGGAGGAGTGTCCAGGATGGCTTAGACATTTCGTAGACATTGCAGGAGAGAGTTGGGGCTCAGGTAAGTAATTAGGAGGTGCTGGGGAGGCTGCTACACACACAGAAGGTTTTTTATCTTAATGCATAAAAAAAAAAATAAAATAAAAAATAAAAAAAAAACCTTCTGCCTTTACAACCCCCCGCCTTTAAACACACTCCCACCTGATATAACAGCAAGGAGTGTGTTTAAAATCCTGTTCAGCTAGCCACCATTTAGAAACGCTGCTGGTAGACAAGTGGTTAAACAAAATCCAAGTAAACGTTTTAAGCCTATATGAAACACATATTTCAGCACGTACCAAGGCAATGCTATTTCCTGATGCTGCAGCTGAGAAAGGATCCGCTTTTGATGACATGAAAGGATCCACATTTGAGGATGTGAAAGGATCAGCTTTAGATGATGAGAAGGGATCTGTTTTTGAGGACAGAAAAGGATCTACTTTATCTTCTTTTGTGGTTGGGAAAGGATCTGCTTTGGAGGATGGGAATGGATCTGCTGTAGACTGCTTGAAGAACACATCAGCGGCAAAAGGATCAGAATCTTTAAAAGGATCTCCACCAAAAGGATCTGTAAATAAAGTGGTAACAAATTAGCATTGACAACCTTGATGGATCTTTAGTGCTCATGCAGTAACAGAAGGTTTCCCATAAATAATAATAACATTGCACATGTAACAGCTGTCAGGCTAAGGAATAAAGCACAAAACAGCTAATTTTAGGTGGAAGCCTTCAATATGCTCTGTGCCACAGAAACAAAACTTTCCACTGTGTATATAACTCAAGTCTACTGCTGCTGCCTTATTCTAAATAAAAAAAAAATTCACAAGCCAAATTAAAAACAGTGATTCCCAATTAGAGGAGGTGCTGTGACCAAAAAATATCAAGAAAAAAAATATATAAATGTACATGCAATAAATACTACACTGCGTGTCAACACAAGCGAAACAAAATATCCAAAAACAAAAATCCTCGAGGTTCATGTTTATCTTCTTAGAGTATAACTAAAGTCAAAACTTTTTTTTATTTCAGTTTTGGAAAGAGGGGAGAGGAATTAGAACACCTGTCAGTTTTTTTTTGCTGTCTGTGCCCCTGTTAGAGAGATTCACCCTCTCTAGTTCTGTTGTTTATATTATCATTAAAAGTGAAAGTAAAAGAAAATCCCAAATTTTGGGTTGTCCCCAGAAAGTTAATATGGGAAATCTTCCAATGGGGACACTAGTGGTTAATGGTAGTCCCCAAGGAATTCCCTTAATTTTCAGGGATTTCCTCTCACTTCCCGTTTGGCTATGGAACAGACAGTGAAGGGAAATCATTGCAATGGGAAACAGATAGCGAAAAAAATCTGAGAGGGGTTTATAACCCTCTCTTACTCTATCAAAAATGAAAAAAAGTTTTGCCTATAGCTCTACTTTAAAGTATCCACCTAGTGAATCTTCAAACCACCACGTGACTAATGTCATAGTACTGCTCCCCCTGACTGTAATAAGTGAATCTAATTTTATTTTATTCATCTCAATATATATATTAAATATTTTCTGTTGGGTTTATTACAGCCTATAGGTGCATGCCAGCCCCAAATGGTGAAATTTGGGTTTTGTTTTGTTAGATTAAAAAAAAAAAAAAAAAAAGTTTGATTATGTCAGAAATTCAGAGCTCTCCTATCTATAGTACTCACTTCCTGTCAGAGTACTAGTTGAGTAATAAGCCCTCCTAGTACCCATTTTGGGACTACAGAATAAACAGGCTAGCCATACACATATAGCTTTCACTCCTTCAGCCCCGTGGAGCAGAACAAGAGACATCAAATAAAGTGTATGTTAAGCAAACATCTCATATTTCTGATAAGTGTCTATGTTACCATGTACTTGTATTAAAAAGTATCCTGTTCTCTTTGTATTGATTCCTTTGTGTAAAACACCTGGTGATCCTGCCAGTCCCTCTGCTTTTCTTTTTAAAACTGACTATGCTAGGCATAGAAGCACATCCATCCCAGCCTGGTCAGTTTTCTGTCTGGAAGCGCAACCTGTCTGTTCTCTAATGGCCAGGACTTGTGTTGACACCCCCTCCTGCACAGCTCTTTACTGAGAGGACCAGTTTACTGAGTTTTTTCTACTTCATGCTGACACCCCCCCCCCCCATGCAGTCTCCACCCCCATCTCTCTAAGCCCCTTATTCAGTTGAGAACAGAAGTCATGTCATCACTCAAAAAAGGTATTTATAATTTGTTCGCCCTAAATTCTTATGGTCTTATGTTCACATATACTTTAATTCCCCCATCCTCGCTAAACAGCGCTGAATATCCCCTGCTGCTACTGTATTCAAGCAGCCACAGTACCCACAGCTTCGTGAGTACCCCAAAACGGTGACTGCAGCTAAGAGGATTTGGTGGGTATGAGTAGTTTGGCAAGAGAAAACAGCAAGGCTGGCAACACTCAGGTCACAAAAAAGCTTTGTGATGTCAGGACACAACAGACAGGAGCCCAATCAGCAGATATTCTTCTGTATTTCCAGGGTCTTTAAATGGAAAAGACATGGTGGAAAGGTGTATGTACTGCAAAGATCTGCTGCATATCTTTTTTTTCTCCTACTTTGCCTTGACGTACACTTTACGCCAATTTGATATATTTTAGATGTACATATATTTTGTTATTCTATAAGTGTGGCTCCTTACAATTAAAAAAACTTTTGGAAAAAGTAAGGTATTGTTTTGAAAAAGAGTTGCTCAGCTGTAGATTTATTATAGAGAAAGAAATAAGAATTGAATACTGCATATTATTACACACAACTTACCTATTTTACCAAAAGGATCATCTTTAAATGGATCACCTTGAAATGAAAGGAAGAAAAGGTATGAACAAAAAACAAACAAAAAATCAACCACAAAATACATAAACCATTTTCAATGCACAGTAAGTGATTGTACTGGTGCACGGTGTACTGCTGAGAGATCATGAGTTACGGATAACTATACTTCTATATTGTTTACATTATCCGTTTAACGTGTCGTACTCCCCATGCTCCTGCGAGATCCACGAGGAGTCGCATAAATGCCGCAGCACACTCTCTGGCTAGCACCCCACATGTTCTGCGTATGTAGAAAGAAGATACCATTTACTTCAATAGAAAGGTAATTTATTCATACGACACATAAAAGATGACCTCTCCATTAGAATGAATGGGATTTTTCCGCATATCACAGCTTTTCAATTTAATTTCTATGGGTACGAGGTACTCTGGATAAACCACTGATGGTCACAATGAGTACATCTTACCCATAGGAATGAATGAGGAGGCGAAGTGCGTGCACACAGAGGAGGACCTGGCAGGAATTTTTTTTGCTGGAAAGGCAGCATGGTGCTGGGTAGGGCCACAAAGAGAAGATTGCTGGACCAAGGAGAAAAGTATGTTATTTATCCAGCTGGGTATAGCACACAGGAGGGTAGGGGAGCAGGCTTACAAGAAGAAAAAAAAAAAAAAAACTTACTGCCCACAAAAGGATCACTCTGGAAAAAGTCAAGTCCCGACTCTGGCACAGACTGTGCAGGGGGTGCACTTTGTTTTGTCTCAAAAGGATCTACTTGAAACGTGACCTCCTGCAGCCATAAAAAATAACATAACTAAATCTCTGTTCATTCATTGTTTACAGAATACAGAGGGAAGAGATGCTAAAGAAATTGGAGAGGGGAAGAGGAAAGAAGGGTGTAGGAAAGAGGAGAGAAGGGAAGTGAAATGTAAAAAGTTAGAGAAGAGAAGGGAAGGGAAAAGCAAGGGAGAGGAGGGGGGAAAAACATGAGGGAAGTACTCTATTAGTAAAGAGGAGAGGAGAAGAAGAAAGGGAAGATGAGCAGAGAAGAGGGGAGGAAAGAGAGGAGAAATTGAGGAGGGAAGACAAATGTTGAGAAGACAGGCAGAAAGAGGGATTTAGTGGTGCATTACCTTGTCAGTAGTAACAGGCACATTATTGTGTTCATCTTTGTCCTCTGCATCACTCCCTGAGGTATGAACAATATCAGGACTGCTCCTTACCTAGGGGAAAAAAAAAGGAAACCAGTTTGAATTTTGTTTGTAAAACTGATAACATATTCAATGTTTATAGGTTGATATATCTATATATTGTTACCCCAAAGAAACAATGTATTATAAATACATGCACAGAATGAACAGGCCTGTAAATGAGTGCAACAAGTGAGCAGACACCACACATTCCATATACCAGGGGAGTGATTCCCAGATACTGACACTAAAAGGGTGATGTACTAGTAAACACCACCCTGAGTCCTGTTCAAAAGAGACTGATGCAGTACTATCCATTGACCCTCTGAGGCCCATTTCACAAGACGGGTCCGATCAGGTAAGCAGACATGGACCTGTCATCTGCCTGCTCTGCTCAGCAGGGGATTGGTGGAAAGATCTCCTACTTATCTAAATGGAGCCTGCCCTGTGTGAAAGGGGCCTTAAACCCTGAAGCTCAGTGCAAGAAATCTGCACTCAATGTAAATGTATTTAGGACCTTAAAACATAGTAGTGGTAGTGACATTGATGTACTAAATACTTACGGAGGAGCTTTGGTTCTGATCTTCTGCCTGAGCCAGGGTCTCATACTCTGTGTTTTCATGAAGATTTGCAGGCTCGCTGCTACTATTACTTAGGCTTGAGTGCTCTCCAGTACCATTGACCATGACTAGATCTAAATGAGGGCGCCAGGTGAGCTGAATTTGATCATTTATGTGATTCTCAGCAGTCTTAAAATTTTGTAGCTTCACCTATTTAAAAAAAAACGAAGAAAAAAAAACATTAAATGAGACTGTTCTGATACAAAAATGATCATATAATCTAGTTAAAGTGATTAAAGATGCACTTTAAGGAGATATTTAAAAAAACAAAACAAAACACTGGTTACAGTAAACATAAAAACAGAATTTTAGACTGACGGCTAAATACACAGTTAAAGTGGAACTTTAGTCAGAAAATTAAGTCCTGATAGATGACTTCATGTTGGCCCCTTTTGCAAGTATAGCTGTAAAACATTAAAAATAAATGCCTATACTGTTTTAAATCCAGTAATACACCGCCTCATCCTACTCTGCACAGCCTCAGTTGTCCTGTATTCTCAGAACAGTGCCTAAAATCAGTGAGTCACTAGAGGCCAATCTGCTGACAGCTTCAAGATTTACTGCGATTGGGGGGGGGGGGGGGGGGGGCAATAATGATACAGACTATGCCAAGGAAAAACAGATTAGGAAGAGAGAAGGGAAAAGCAGGAGAGGTGACAAACTCTGCTGCCAGAGAGATACAAAAGAGGTAAACTTGTAAGGCCCCTTCCACACTGAGGCGCTTCTAAACTGCCAGTAAAACACTGAGCGCTTTTGAAAAGCTTTTCAGGCGCTTTTGAGGAGCTTTCCATTCATTTCAATATAGAGGGGCGTACCCTGCCAGTGTACTGCCCCAGTGTGAAAGCATTCATTGATTTTAATGGAAATAGGTTTTTGTGAGTTTTTCAGGCGCTTTTTTTAGTGTGAAAGCGCCTCAGTGTGAAAGGGGTCTAAGGATAGTGTCTTATCTTCTCTCCCTGATATTCTCTCCTTTCTCCCTAGGTAGCAGCAGGCTTACGAGCCATAGCAAATGTAAAGTTGGTCATACATAGTTTTAAATTCGGCTGGTTCTGCAAGAATCACCTGAATTTTGATCCATGTATGGGCACGCTGATCGAACACAAGTTGATCTATTGATTGACTTGGGTACAACCAGCTTGTTGGAAAATTATCTGTCCATCAGCACCGCTAGCTGTTCAGTACATTCTGATGGCAGGGAAGTCTCCTCGATGGCAGAATGCAATAGCTCAAATGTGTGGATGGGGGAATCATGTCATTTTCGTTTACTCAACCAGCAGTCATACAGAAGAATATATGGCCAGCATAAGGCAGCCCTTAGAGGAGTCTTTTTTTTTGTGTGCAACCAGCGGGTTGCACAAAAAAAAATAAAAAGACTCAATTTTGCCATCCACACATTTGATGTGGATAGGGGAATCCCTCTCACTGAGCTATTGTATTCTGAAAGCAGGGAAAAGCTGTCAAAATTCACTGATCAGTGCTGCCGGCTACAGCTGGCGACGCTAATCTAGTGGGGAAAATCCGACAGGCTGGTTTTACAGAAGTCAGAATCAGTAGATCGACTTCTGTACAAACAGCCTGCTCATACATGGATGGAAGTTCAAGCCGTCCCAGCTAAATTTCAATCCATCTATGGCTGGCTTAAATCTTCTGCAGCCTTTCTACCTAGCTGAGCCAAGACATACCATCAAGGCTGGAAATGCACATATTTTAATTACAGAAAGTGACAGGGCGAGAGTTTTTAATAAGGGCGTGACTACTCTGGGCTTAAACAAAATGGCAGCTCCCAGCAAAAAGAAACAGGTGCAATGGTAGAGGCAATTTACAGCACACACTTTTTTTGGTAGCATAATTATTAACGTGGAATGCATGTTCTTAGGTTAAAGAACATTTGTTGTTAAACTGTTATGGGTTCCACTTTAAATTACACAGGCGCTGTAAACAAAGGGTTTTACATTTTATTGAGTCAGTCCTGAGATTTACACAGCTCACTTTTCTCTACTGGATTTAAGAAATACAGCCTAATCACCTCCCTGCCCCCAAGCTGTAAATGGGTGATGATTAAGCAGCAGCAGACTGATGAGGTCATCCTCTCCCCTTCTGTCATTATTTTTCTTTCAGTACATGTGCATTTAGCAGAGTCTGATTAGCTAAGCGTACAGACCCTTCCTCCCACTGTACATGGGTTTATAGAAGCCTAATAGGAACATAGTTGGTGAGGCTGAAAAAAAGACACAAGTCCTTCAAGTCCAACCTGTGTGTACGCTTGTCAATAGTACAATCTATACCCCTGTATGTTGTAGTCTTTTAGGTGCCCATTGAATAGTTTTTTGAAATGATCAATTCTCCCCGCTGAAACCACTGCTTGTGGAAGAGAATTCCATATCTTTACCGCTCTTACAGGTAAGAACCCTCTATGCAGTTTAACTACTTCAATACAGGGCACTTATACACCCTTCCGGCCCAGACCAATTTTGAGTGCTCTCGCACTTTGTTTGCCAATTACTCAGTCAGGCAACACTGTAACCAAACAAAATTTTTATCATTTTTTTCACACAAATAGAGCTTTCTTTTGGTGGTATTTAATCACCACTGGGTTTTCTAGTTTTTGCAACATAAGTAAAAAAAAAAAAGAACGAAAATTTCGGGAAAAAACAACACTTTTCGTTTCTATAAAAAAATTTAGCAAATAAGTAATTTGTGTTCATAAATTTGGCCCAAACTTTATACTGCTACATATCTTTGGTAAAAATAACCCAAATAAGTGGATATTATTTGGTCTGTGTGAAAGTTATAGAGTCCAGAAGCTATGGTGCATTGAAAATTGATCACACCTGATGCACTCTCATCTCATCTCATTCTTGAGGCCCTGAAATGTCAGTAAAGTACAAATACCCCCCAAATGACCCCTTTTTGAAAAGTAGACAGTCCAATGTATTTAGTAAAAGGCATAGTGAGTCTTTTGAAGTTGTAATTTTTTCCCACAATTCTTGGGAAAATGAAGAAATACTTTTTTATTTTTCACACAAAAAATTGTCATAAGTTATTTCTCACACTTTTGAAGGCCCTGGAGCACCAGGACAATGGAATTACCCACAAAATGACCCCATTTTAGAAAGCAAACACCCAAAGTATATTCTATGGAGGCATAATGAGTCTTTTGAACGGATCATTTTTTTCCCACAAGTCTTCGGAAAAGGTGGAAAGAAAATGAAAACGTATTTTTTTTTACAAAACGTTGTCACTTCATATGATATTTCTAACACACAGCATGTACATAGCAAAAATTAAACCCCAAAATACATTCTGCTACTCCTCCTGAGTATGGCGATACCACATGAAGCTAAGGGGAAAATAATACTGGGAGTAAGCTATAGGCACCCTAACATGAGATAGGAGGGGGAGACGGATCCCCTATCACAATTTGGATTAGCAGTAAGGATGGGAAGTGTTATCATAATGGGGGATTTTAATTATCCAGAGATAGACTGGGCGGAGGGAACCACGCATTCGTCTAATGCTCGTCAGTTTCTAAATGTCTTGCAGGACAATTTCATGGGTCAGATGGTAGACACACCAACTAGAAACAAGGAGCTACTAGCTCTACTGATTACCAACAATACAGACCTGATCACGGATGTGGAGATACGGGGCAATTTAGGAAACAGCGATTATAGGTCAACTGGCTTCAGTGTAAATCACACAAACAGGAAATACCAGGGGAACACAAAGACACTGAATTTCAAAAGGGCCAACTTCCCTAAACTAGGAACCTTGCTAGAAGATATCAATTGGGATAAAATTTTAGAAACAAAGAACACCGAGGAGAGATGGGTTTGCTTTAAGAGCATAGTAAATAAGGGCATTAGCCAGTGCATCTCATTGGGAAATAAAATAAAAAGAGCGAACAAAAGTTCTGGATGGCTTAACTCCATTGTAAAAATGCATATAAAAGCAAAGGCGAAGGCCTTAAAAAAAACAGGGCTGAGGGATCATCATTAGCATTCAGACTTTACAAAGAATGCAACAAGACATGTAAGAGTGCAATTAGGGCGGCTAAGATGGAGCACGAAAGGCACATAGCGGAGGAGAGCAAAAAAAAATCCCCAAGAAATTCTTTAAGTATATAAACAGTAAAGAAGGGAGGACAGACCATATTGGCCCCATAAAGAATGAGGAAGGACATCTGGTTAAGGTATTGAATTTATTCTTCTCCTCAGTGAGGGGGGCTTCAATAACCAAAACTGCAGCGTTTGTCCTCATGACACAACACAGGAAGCACCTCCATGTTTAACAGAGGACAGAAATAGACTTGGGAAACTTAACATTAATAAATCACCGGGACCAGATGGCTTGCACCCAAGGGTACTTGGGGAACTCAGTCAAGTAATTGCCAGACCATTGTTCTTAATTTTTACTGACAGTCTACTGACTGGAATGGTACCAGCTGATTGTAAAAAAAAAGCCAATGTAGCACCAATATTTAAAAAAGGGCCAAAATACATCTCTGGGAATTACAGACTAGTTAGCCTAATATCAATAGTATGCAAGCTCTTGGAGGGGATAAGGGACTATATACAAGAGTTTAGTAATGAAAACGGTATCATTAGCAGTAATCGGCATGGATTCATGAAGAATCGTTCTTGCCAAATCAATCTATTAACCCTCTATAAGGAGGTGAGCTGCCATCTAGATAAAGGAAGGCCGTAGACTTGGTGTATCTGGATTTTGCAAAAGCATTTGACACAGTTCCACATAAACGTTTACTTTACAAAATAAGGTCCGTTGGCATGGACCATAGGGTGAGTACATGGATTGAAAACTGGCTACAAGGGCGAGTTCAGAGGGTGGTGATAAATGTGGAGTACTCGGAATGGTCAGGGGTGGGAAGTAGGGTCCCCCAGGGTTCTGTGCTGGGACCATTCCTGTTTAATTTGTTCATAAATGACCTGAAAGATGGGGTAAACAGTTCAATCTCTGTATTTGAAGACGATGCTAAGCAGGGCAATAACTTCTCCGCAGGATTTGGAAACCTTGCAAGAAGATCTGAACAAATTAATGGGGTGGGCAACTACATGGCAAAAGAGGTTTAATGTAGAAAAATGTAAAATAATGCATTTGGGTGGCAAAAATATGCAATCTACTCACTAGGGGGAGAACCTCTGGGGGAATCTAGGATGGAAAAGGACCTGGGGGTCCTAGTAGAAGAAGGGTCCTAGTGCAATGCCAAGCTGCTGCTAACAAAGCAAACAGAATATTGGCATGTATTAAAAAGGGGATTAACTCCAGGGATAAAGTGGTAATTCTCCCACTCTACAAGACTTTGGTCCGGCCTCACCTGGAGTATGCTGTCCCGTTCTGGGCACCAGTCCTCAGGAAGGATGTACTGGAAATGGAGCGAGTACAAAGAAGGGCAACAAAGCTAATAAAGGGTCTGGAGGATATCAGTTATGAAGAAAGGTTGCGAGCACTTAACTTATTCAATCTGGAGAAGAGACGCTTGAGAGGGGATATGATTTCAATTTAAAAATACCATACCCCAAAATAGGGATAAAACTTTTTTTGCGGCATGTGGCCACTCATTAAAATTAGAAGAAAAGAGATTTAACCTTAAACTGCATAGAGGGTTCTTTACTGTAAGAGTGGCAGGGATGTGGAATTCACTTCCACAGGCGGTGGTTTTAGCGGGGGGCATTGATAGTTTCAAAAAACTATTAGATAAGCACCTGATTGACCGCAACATACAGGGATATACAATGTAATACTGACATATAATCACACACATAGGTTGGACTTGTGTCTTTTTTCAACCTCACCTACTATGTAACATGTGTGAGACTTTTACACATGGCCACATGGAAAGGTCCAACATTGAAGTAGTACCTTCAGGCGTTCTAGGAGCATAAAATACACATATAATTTAATTCCTTCCTATCACACTTTCGAAGGTCCTGGAGTACCAGGACAGTGGAATTATCCACAAAATTACCCCATTTTGGAAAGCATAACACTGTATATAAGTATATTCCTTTGAGGCATGGGCTGCAGATAGGTACTCAGGTACTCTGATGGGCTGGTGACAGGTCCTCTTTATTACTGGGGGGCAATCAGTGTGATTGGTGTGCACTGTAAGCAGTAACAAGCTATTACCGCAATCTACCAGGAGAAGAACCTGGTAACAGCTCGATACAGCGGTTTCTTGACATTCTGTGACCGGCTGTGATTGGACACAGCTGGTCACTGAGGCTGCAATTTGGATTTGTTAATTTACTTACCTCGGGTATAGGTACTTTAGTCAACCTACCACTAATGCCTCCAATACTACCCTCTGAAATTTGTTCCAAGCTGGCCATCTATACATCTGGACCCTCCCTCCCCCTCCCCATTGACTAGTTTAAAAGCCCCTCAAAGTGCACCATGACAGCTGGGTCTTCTCCAGCCCCTCCCAGTAATCTGTCCACCAGATCCTTGATGTGCCGGAACCCGATGACCTGGTAAACAACATACAGTTCGGCGCTTCAGGTCTTTATGACAGATTGCCCTCTCTGTTCATCAAATAATTGAGTCCCCTACCACCACAATCTGTCTTTCCTTCCCCTCAGCCTTAACCCTCGCCCTCACTGGGATTTTTTCCCTGGCAGCTAGGGGCGTCACTGCCAGGGAAACAGATTCATGCAAATACACTGGTTGCATTAAAAGGATTTTTTTTTTTTTTTTAATAAAATGTGTTTTTTTTTGGTTTTTAATATTGGAATCCAGTGTTAAATATATGTTTTCCATAAAAACAGTTTCTGAATCTGTATTGATATCAACCTCTACTAATCCTCTGTATTGTGGCACTCAGACTGGAAGGGTTATGATGACCATGTCTTTGTATAATGCTGTCAGTCAGAAAGTGAACAGGCTTGCAGTAAGGGAAGTGCACAGAGATAACCTCAGCTGTATGCTGCTGCTCCCTTATCTTCAAATCACAAACCTGGGCGGATCTTTGCCTAAACTGTATTGTTTGACAACACCATTGTCTGCAGAGGTCCAGAGCTGCTTAAAGCCTGGTACACCCTGTTTTTTTTTTTCTTCGATCAACCCAGCGGGCTGAACGAAAAAAAAACTTAAGAGCTCAGGAGGAGCTGCTATACTATCAGGGCTTCTGTTATAATAGGAATCTTGAACATAAAATAGAGATTTCCTGTGTTAACCTGTGCAGGGAAGCCAATTGCTGGATCAGGAGAGTAAAGCCTTGTACACACCCCTACACCAGAACACACCGGTCAGTGCTCTCAGCCATTGGTGCTGATTGGCAGACCTTCATTAGGACCGGCTGTCGGCCAGTTTCTATTGAAACTCGGCCCATGTGTGCAGCCCTTAAAGCAGGGTATACACAGACCAAAAATTGTCTGGTTCAGCCGATACCAGCCGACCTTCGGTCTATGTGTACCGCTGTCTGTTCAACAGAAGACGTCTGACAAACAGTCCTGCTGGAAAAACAGCATTCAATAAGTGCTTGCAGCCCATAGCTGCAGTGCTGATCTGTGTGTTCTGCCATATACCCAGTTTAAGTTTCCTCACAAAAAAGTATCTGGGTCACAAAAACAGTTAAAGGAAATGAAAAATCTTATGGTAGCTAAAGTGGTTTCTGTATACTGAACAATATGCTTTTAGCTGCTTGCCAGAAGTTCAGCTAAAAATACATACATCGTTTCAACAAAAATGTATTTTCTTTAAAGGAGCAGAAGATGGTGCTGAGGAGTTTATTATGGAGCTTTCACACTTAACTTGTTCTGGAATGGTTGTTTTATAAAATATCAGCAGATACGCCATACTGCACACATGAGATGCACACATCCCTAACACACCAGAATAGGGATACTTATTTTCTGCAAAGTCCAATGAGATTTGAAAAGTAAAAAAAGCTAAAATAAAGATTATTTTTCTGGTGTTAAAGCTTTGTGAATTAAGCCAATAATATCAGTTAAGGCGCTCTCGCGCCCCAACCAGATTCACGATTCTCTTTTCAGAGCTCATCTGCCTGCTCCCAAACATTTATGCTGGGCCTGTCTGTAAAGATTTATAGCTCAGAAAATAAAGTATATTTTGTTTTTGTTTTTCCCAGTAAATAAGGAAAGTAAAACTTACTAATTGCAGCTCTTCCTGACATTCCAGCAACTGTTTCTCCAATGGCAGGAGTTGTTCCTTTCCCCGTGCCAGGTTCTCCTCCAGCTGCACAGTCTCCTCCTGCAGTTGGATCAGCTCCTCCTTAGCTTTGATGACTTCCTCCTCATAGCTGGAGATCTGTCTCTCCTGACTTGATGCCTCATTTTGTAAAGCAGAGACCTTGGCAAATAAAAGGGGGTACAAAAATAAGGAGATGCTGACTAAACTACAAGGCCTGGTTCATACTATTGCGAGTATCGTAGAGTTTTACCACACCGGCAACCAACCGCAGTCAAAACACACTGTTTAAAAACACACGTGGCTGCCATTCATTCTTAGTAGGGAAGGAAAGGGTGTCACCACTCCAGGTGGGTCTAATGAAAGTAAACCTCTTCACCAGTTTAGAAGCCACAGGTGCTGGCAATGCATATAGCAATAGATAGAAAGTAGTTCTGGACTGCCGCACTCCAAAAAAATATTTGCCTTTTATTCATAATGCAAGATCAAAAATACATGCCACAGCAGAACGGACAGAAGAGCTGATGCGTTTTCACACTACAAACAGTGCTTAGTCATAGCTAGATTTTTGATCTTGCATTTTGAATAAAAGACAAATATTTTTTTAGAGTGCGGCAGTCCAGAACTACTTTCTATCTATTGCCATTCATTCTTAATGGCACAGCTACACATCTCAAACTGCAGAGCTTCTATAGGTGCGAGAACTGCAGGGAAATTGCATGGTGTAAAAGTTGCACTTCAAAAAATGTGCATGTATCTTTTTTTTTGCAGGAAACGCAAGCACAGCAGCCCATTGAAATGAATAGGCTGCCGTGCCCACGCAAGCACGGAACGCAAACCTAAATTAGTGTGAACCAGGCCTAAAACATATATACAGTCTGTGATGGGGATACAAGGGGTACAGAGATAACAGGACAAGGTCCAAGAGGCAGTACAAGGATAGAGACTGGATTGAAAAGTAAATATTAGCAAGTGTTTGCAGGCATTTATCTTCTTGGCTCCTTCTAGCAATCTTGTTATGTTAGGCACTTTTCTTGTTGGGTCAGGTTCACTTTAAAGTAGTATCACTTCCATTTTTAATAATGTGTTGACAAAGTGCATAGAGCACAAAGTACAGCTGTGAGGTTGAACAGGGTACCCCCCTCTCTTCACAGCTCACCGATAACACAGTTAGCAAGGAGATTACTTTTCTGACAGATGACACTCTTCTCTGTCTTCAAGCACTTGCCTGGAATATTTTAGCTGATAGGACCCCCTCCCCTGCATTCCTCCTAAGATGCTTATTTTGGGAAAGTGCTTGAAGACAGAGAAAAGTGCCATCTGTCAAAGTAGCCATCTCCTTGCTAGCTGCATTGTAGGACAGCCATAGAGGGAGGGGGTTCCCTGTCCAACCTCACCGCTAACTTTAGACAGCACAAAGTACACTGCGTATTAAGTCCACTGGGAAACAGATCACATTGATGAAAATGAAAGTGAGACTTGTTTATTAAGTCTCTAAGTGAATCAACAAATGGTAGAAATAAGCAACGCTGAAAATATTTTCTACCATGCCTCCAAAAAGGTTACCGGAGTTTTTATGCAAAATAACCTTACCTGTCGTGCCTCCTCTTCACATTGCAGTCTCAGTTCCTGTAACTCCCTCTCCAGTTTTTCTTTCTGCTCATCCAGACCTGCCAGCACCTCCTCTACCTCCAGCTTCTGGGCTTGTAGCTTCTTCAAATTAGCACTCTCTTTCTCCACCTCATCCTGAAGATCCTAAAGAACACAACAGACAAATTCATAAGAGAAAAGTGGGTAATAAAGAAGCCTATTACAGGCGGTCCCCTTGTTACAAACATCCGACTTACAAACAACTCCTACTTACAAACGGAGGGAGACAACAGGAAGTGAGAGGAAATCTACCCCTAGGAAGGGAAATTCTCTCCTGTAAGAGTTATTATGGGGAAAAGGTACCTTCACTGATGTTTTTTCACCAATCCTTGTTTCCACAACAACCCAAAATGTTCAAAATCCAATTGTCATTGGGACAGAAAGTGAGGTGAAATCTTCTGGATAGGGGGACAGACAGCAAAACAAACGTTAAATGGGTGTTAACCCTTCCCTATGCTATCCAAAAAGCTTAAAAATTGTTTTTTTTTGGCTGGAGCTACACTTAAAAAATTTACCTGTTCCGACTTACAAACGGACTCAACTTAAGAACAAACCTACAGACCCCATCTTGTTTGTAACCCAGGGACCGCTTGTATAGTGTTTCACTTAAGACAATTTATTTATTTATTTTTAAAAGAGTGGAGCGGAATTAGAACTCCCCATTAAGGAGATTTACCATCTCTAATTATCTTGTTTACCTTTATCATTAAGAGTAAAAAATAAACAAAAATCACAAATTTTGGGATGACCGGAATAAAGAGGAAATCTTCCAATGGGGACACTAGTTCTAGTGACACCCCAGGATTCCCTCACTTTTGGGGGGGGGATTTCCTCCCACTTTCTGTTTTGGCTATGGGACAGGAAGTGAAGGGAAATCTCCACAATGGGATACAAATGCTGCTGCTTAGGTGTTCCCTTGCTGTTCTCCTTTAATACATCCACCAGGGTAACAGTTGAAATTATTTAAAAACATACCTATTCTAAAATGTTATCTTACAGTTAAAGTGGTAGTAAAACGCTGGCTTTTTTTTTTAACCTGCAAGGCAATGTCAGAATGTTCAAAGTATGCATTGCATACTAGCACATCATGTGAAACTTACCTTAGAACGAAGCCCTCCATTGGCACGCTGTCACCGCTGAAGGCGATTCCATCTTCACCCAGTCTTACTTCCAGGTTCACGGACTCCGGCAGTGTGAGTGGCCGAAAACCGCGATGACGGCACTCCTGCGCATGTGCACGGGAGCCGCCATTTACGGCACAAGACTTTGAAGAACATATTTACTAGCCAGATCACCAGTTAGCCATCACATCTAAGAATTGGTAAGCTATATAATAAATGGCTGCTATTAGGTTTAAAGTATAAAAGTTTACCTTTGGGAACACCAGTTCTTAGGGTGGAACATGTAACACGTTCCCAAAGCTGCAGCCGCTGCCCGATTCCACCCCCCTCCCTCTCCCCACACCTCCTCCTTATGACAGAAGTATGTGGAGAAGTTCCCCGTACTAGCTGTCACTTTTTGAAGTTAGCGGGGCTCCGCCCACACAGCCTTGTCATTCATTCACACAGCTCTGTCTGTGAATGAACTACAAGCTCTGACATCCTTTGCGGTGAACAACTGTTCAGCCTCATTTCCTGTACCAGTGTAACAAACAGGAAGTAAGGAAAATCTGCTGCAATAGAATCAGAAACAGCAATAAAAAAACAAAACAAAGTTTTAACACTTGCCTTCTTTATCCAAACCTAAATATGGCTGGAGTGGTTGTCATTCTATGTAGTACTTCCATTGCATTTATAATATAAAGGGAACTGTGCAGGCAAATGCATGTGACATCACAGGGTTGCTTAATAAAAACGGCCTACGAGGAACACATAGGTGAAAATCAGCAGCCTTGTGCTCATTGCTGCAGGATATCCTGACATTATATAAATAAAATAAAAAATAAACTGTAATCAAGCCAGAGGTTTCTAAATGCTACAACTGAGCATTTTAATCCGCTTATTAGTCATGTATTTCCTTTTCAAATTAGTCTTCTGACGTCTATAAATTAAATATATAATACATAATTTGATGAAAAGGAAATAATATTCTTGCAGAAAATATTTTATGGAAAATATTTTATATAATAATCTGATAAAAAGGAAATTGTATTCTTGCAGAAATATAAAATGACTATATTGCATTATGTTAGCACACAAGGGTAATCGTGGTAACATTTTCAACCAACAGTGAGCATTCTTCTGGGTCATGATCCCTGTGATGGGGAAGAGAGGTTGTCGGTTAGGGAATAATAGCCCTGCACACACTGACTTGGACTATGTAAGGAATTGTGTATTTGCCATTTATCCAGGGCTGCTCTTCTCCCTATTCACATAAAGAGGAATGCAAAAGCAGCTTGATGCAGCTTAGAGGGAGGTCAAAACATCTCTGAACACCTAGGAGATGCAGAAGCAATTTGAATGAAACCAGAATGCAACTAAAAGCATGCTGCATTTGCCCATCTATGCATGCCCTAGTAAGACTTGGGCTTGTCATACACATTACAATCTGACCATACAAATCTATGCAATATAAGGACTTACCTAAACTATACAACAAATGTATATTCAATTAGGAAAGCCGTTGCATTATATACTTGTTGGTGGATCTAAAGAAGATTGTACAATCAGACTGTAATGTTTGAGTTTTAAAGACACGGCCGAGGCTCCCAACCAGCGCTGAAGTTTGGCACTGACCAAAAGCAGTGCTAGTTTAGACACTAAACCATCCATTGCAGTGGCCAATTCATTTAGACACTGTTGTTCTCCAGCTGCGGATGGGAGCCTTGTCTGTACCAGATATCCTAAAAGGAATTTTACATTTAAAGGATTAAGGAAGAACCTAACAGAACACAAGGTGACTATGACCTTTACTGGTCAAAAATGCTCTTTTCACTTTCTTAGTAAGGATCCTTTCACACGGGGGTTCCATATGTCTGTTTTTCCTCCATCCGTTGGCAGATGAAAAACGGATATACAGTAGTGCTCATAAGTTTACATACCCTGGCAGAATTTATGATTTCTTGGCTATTTTTCAGAGAATATGAATGATAACACAAAAACTTTACTTTCACTCACGGTTAGTGTTTGGCTGAAGCCATTGTCAGTCAACTGTGTTTACTCCTTTTAAATCATAATCACAACAGAAACTACCCAAATGACCCTGATCAAAAGTTTACATACCCTGGTGATTTTGGCCCCATAACATGCACACAAGTTGACAAAAGGGTTTGAATGGCTATTAAAAGGTAACCATCCTCACCTGTGATCTGTTTGCTTGTAATTAATTAGTGTGTGTGTATAAAAGGTCAATGAGTTTCTGGACTCCTGACAGACCCTTACATCTTTCATACGGTGCTGCACTGACGTTTCTGGATTCTGAGTCATGGGGAAAGCAAAAGTATTGTCAAAGGATCTGCGGGAAAAGGTAGATGAACTGTATAAAACAGGAAAGGGATATAAAAAGATATCCAAGGAATTGAGAATGCCAATCAGCAGTGTTCAAACTCTAATCAAGAAGTGGAAAATCAGGGGTTCTGTTGAAACCAAACCACGGTCATTTAGAACAACTAAGACGTCAGCCACAACTGCCAGGAAAATTGTTAGGGATGCAAAGAAAATCCCACAAATAACTTCAGGTGAAATACAGGACTCTCTGAAAACATGTGGTGTGGCTGTTTCAAGATGCACAATAAGGAGGCACTTGAAGAAAGATGGGAGTTCTGCCAAATAGTAATGAGAATTTACAAAATATGCAATGTAACTGTGTACTGTGGAAGCCTGGTTATGTTTGTTTATGTCGAATTCAATAAACTTTTCTTTGGATAAAAAAAAAAAAAGAAGAAGAAAGATGGGCTGCATGGTCAAGTCGCCAGAAGAAATCCATTAGTACGCAAATGCCACAAAGTATCCCATCCACAATACACCAAACAGCACAGAGACAAGCCTCAAACCTTCTGGCACAAAGTCATTTGAATTGATAAGACCAAAATTGAGCTTTTTGGCCACAACCGTAAACACTACATTTGGAGAGTCAACAAGACCTATGATGAAAGGTACACTAAACCTACTGTTAAACACGGAGGTGGATCCCTGATGTTTTGGGGATGTGTGAGCTACAAAGGCACTGGAAATTTGGTCAAAATTGATGGCAAGATGACTGCAGTATGTTATCAAAAAATACTGGAGGAACATTTGCATTCATCAGCCAGGAAGCTGCGCATGGGACGTACTTGGACATTCCAACATGACAATGATCCAAAACACAAGGCCAAGTCGACCGGTCATTGGCTACAGCAGATGAAGTGAAGGTTCTGGAGTGGCCATCTCAGTCTCCTGACCTCAATATCATTGAGCCCCTCTGGGGAGATCTCAAAACGTGCAATTCATGCAAGACAGCCCAAGAATTTACAGGAACTGGAGGCTTTTTGCCAAGAGGAATGGGCAGCTTTACCATCTGAGAAGATAAAGAGCCTCATCCACAAATACCACAAAAGAGTTTAAGCTGTCATTGATGTTAAAGGGGGCAATACACGGTATTAAAGCGGAGCACCGCCGAAAATTTTTTTTTTAAAAGTCAGCAGCTACAAATACTGCAGCTGCTGACTTTTAAAAAATGGACACTTACCTGTCCAGGGCGCCCGCGATGTCGGCACCCGAGGCCGAAGCGTCTCTCCGTCCTCGGGTACTGCCGCCTCCATCTTCGGTAAGGGAATCAGGAAGTGAAGCCGTGTGGCTTCACTTCCCGGTTCCCTACTGCGCATGCGCGAGTCGTGCAGCGCAATACGGATGGTCCCTGCTGCCTCTGGGACCCGTGTGTTTCCCAGCAGGCAGCGGGGAGGGAGCAGGAAGTGGCGTAAATAACCGCAGATTCTGCGGCTATCTATGCCGGAAGTGGGTACAGATACCTGTAATATACAGGTATCTGTACCCCCCTCCCCCCTGAAAGGTGCCAACTGTGTCACCGGAGGGGGGGAGGAATCTGATGAGTGGAAGTTCCACTTTTGGGTGGAACTCCACTTTAAGAACTGGGGTATGTAAACTTTTGACCAGGGTCATTTGAGTAGTTTCTGTTGCCATTATGACTTAAAAGAGTAAACACAGTTGATTGATAATAAATGGCTTCAGCCAAACACTAACCGTAAGTGAAAGAAAAGTTTTTATGTTACCATTCATATTCTCTGAAAAATGGCCAAGAAATCATAAATTATGCCAGGGTATGTAAACTTATGAGCACAACTGTACATGTATGTCTATGGGCTAGCAGACATTAGCGGATCATCCGCTGACATCCATCTCCATTAAGTTCCGTTTTTGGAGACGGAAGAAAACCTTACTTTTCTTCCATTTAAGGAAATGGAACGGACGAAAAACGGATGTTGTTAGCGGACGACATCCGCTTACATCCAATCCGCTGACATCTGTTTTTCACCCAAAAGCACGGCGTTCAGTTTTTTAGTTTAGTCCCTTTTTTTTTCTTCTAAAAAACGGATGTCAGCGGACATGAAAACAGCTGTAAAAATTTACATCCACATCCGTTTTTGAGGTTTTTTTAAAAAGAAAAAAAAAGTGACTGAAGGACCCTAAGAGCTAGAGTTCTTTGACACCAGAGCCAAGAGGAGCTTTCCCCTAATGTGCTTGTAAACCGCAGACATGAAATATGAAAAGCATATCCCTCTATATAGTGTGTACGTGCCTCAATGAAGAGCATTAAAGTGCCATTTCTGTATGCTGCTTTGTTCCTCTGCTATTAGCATGAATCGCTTCTGACAAGTTTTCCTGACACCAAGAGAAAAAAAGGTGACAAGGGAGAGATCTCCAGCACACAGCCTGCTACTGACAGCCTAAGCTCTGTTCTTGTGTGAAGGGGGGTGTCCCTTTCCTCCAATCAGCTCACAGAGCTCTCCTCACTGAGCTCTACAGGGTGTCATTCATGCTCTCTGCCACTTTTTTTTCCTGACAGCTTAAACAAGATACAGGTACAGGTACAACTTATGTAGGGGATTTGTTTCATTCTCTGTGTATCACCTAATGCCAGTCACTTTACTGGGTATATGGAAGGGTTTACAACCTCTTTAACACTGCAGGGACTCCGTCTGGTTCACACCACAATTTCTGCATTCCAGAAGCATTTCTGCAAACCTGCTTTTGATGCGTTCTGGTGCATTTTTGATGTGTTCCGATGCACTTTCCCATTTTTATTCATCTCAAATCAGAACATGTGCATTCCAATATGTTTTTGGTGCATTTTTCCATGTTCCAGATGCATTCCATACAGAAAAAAATGCAACATGTTCTACTTTTTTTGACTGCACTGGTGTGAGCTAGGGCCATTGGAATATAGGGGAAAACACTGTGCATGTATTTTTGATGCAGATTAAAAACAAACTGCACTGCAACTGGTGTGAACCAGTCTTTACTCTCAAGGCAAGGGACAATGGAGGTCAAAGCCTTAGTAAAAACTTGTTACGGAGGAGCACACAGCAGAGGCTTTTCCAAAAAAAAGGTCAGAGTGGGCACATTGTGAGGTCTGCAATCAGGCACTGCAGGTAAAATGTTACTAAGATCTGATTTACTTCAAGATGTCCGAAACTCTATAGGTACTGGAGGGGGGGGGGGGGTCACAGACACTATATCCACTGTATTGACACTTAAAGCGGAGTTTCAGCCTGTACAAAAAAAATAAATTAAAAGCCAGCAGCTACAAATACTGTAGCTGCTAATTTTTTTATATAAGGACACTTACCTGTCCAGGGCTCCCGCGATCTCGGCACCCCATTGGTGTGTATTCTGGGAGCAATTGATGAGGAAATATGTCCTACTCCACTCCATATTACAGTAATTAGGCTATTGTATATAGCCCACAAACAGATTGCTGGATTATGGTTTTCCCCTCATGCTCCCACCATCCAACAATGGATTGACCAAGTCAATTCACTTGCTGGTACGTGAAAAGTTAATATACCAACACAGACAGGCACATTGTAAGTTTTACTCGATATGGCAAGGCTGGCTTGACACTGGGACTTGCTCCTCCTCAATTGGTATTGGGCCGACTGTTACAGTTATAGGGACTGGATATGTTATTCTAGGCTTAGATTTTCTTTTTCTGTGTGAATTGCAATGCTAGCTGCATGGATGGTCTCTAATTTATCTCCAATATATCATTCCTTTGGTGAGGAATGTTTAACAATCATGTATAGAACAGCAGGTCATAGGCCTGATATTAGTTTAGGACTGGTATTTTCTTTTTTGGTTTACTTTTTTGTTTGCATTATTTTTAATAGTTTGTTTTCTTTGTGATCCTGCCTGATATAATGTTAATGCCACTAAGCAGACACTTACTACAGTTTATGACTTCTTGCACTCTGCTGAGTGTCTACAATGTTCTTTTATTATATTATTGATGATATCATTTTTTATACTTTTTCGTGGATTAATAAAATCCTTTCCTGACAAAAAAGAAAAGCGTTACTAAACCCAGGACTCTGCATTTACTATATCTGGTCTCCTACAGGACAAAGAACATGGGAATGCAATTATTTTAGTAAATATAAACTGCTAAATACCTTTTCTCTTCAGCAGTATATAGCAGTTTTATGGCTTCTATCAGTGTCTGGCCGAGCACTGGTTAATGCTTGTAGCAGGAGTTTCTATTCTCCTCTGACTGTCCTATGAGGCTGCATGACCCCTCACCCTCTGTCTGGAAAGTGCTGATTGGCCCTGTATTGATCACATGCACCCTCCCCAAAAAAATTGTTTAGCAATACACACCAAACTGAGCATGTGCAGAGTGCCTCTAAGGGCTCTTTGTGCTATCAGCAGATGGTTTAAGGACAGTAAAAGAAGGGGAGGATCAGAGTTGACAGGATCAAGCAGCCTTTTTACACAATGCACAGAATTAACCCCTTAGGTTGCACAGTGAGTATAACAAGCATGCTTTCCTGCATATGCAGACTGATTTTACTGTTGCGGGTTTAGCAACACTTTGAAAAATGACCTGTTATGGCAAACGTGGAGGATATGATTGCTGTCTGCTTTTTGAAAGTGCATGCTCCAGGGTTACCGTCCTCATCTCTTTTCACGAGTCACTGACCTGAAACAAGCCTATCTATGTCAGGTTTCCACACACCTGATATACACATGCTTGTTCCAGGACGTTGCCTCACCAAATAGTTAGGGAAAGATAAAGAAGTCTGGTGCAACCCAGGAGCGGGTCCGAGGGTGAGAGGCTGTCCCCCCCAGGATCGAGTCGCTGCTGTCAGCTTTGAGAAGAGCGCCCCCCTTTCTCCTGTCAGCAGTAGCAGGGGAAGGAAGCCATATACAGGGAGAGAGAGATAGACACAACTGCGGGCTATTCCTCCCCCCTCCCTCTGCTTTTTGTGCCGCTGTACAGGAGAGTGGCGCTTGTCACAGCAAGCCGCCCGCTCTGTTCCCCTCCCCATTGGACAGAGCGGAGGACCAGTCATGGGGAGGCAGAATGGAGGATCATGGGACACGTAGTCCCAAAGACTGGCGGCTTAAGGGAAACCCAGATGGAGCAAACTGCAGCCCCCAGGATACAATAGAGGAAATCCGGACAGCCGCACTTCAGTGAAAAATGTCTTTATTGAATAAAATCAGCTATGACTAAGCAACAGTAAGGGGTGTGAAATGCGTCAACGGATTTATCCAATGTTCTTGATTGCTGTATGGACTGATTTTATTCAATAGAGACATTTTTCACTGGAGTGCAGCTGTCCGGATTTCCTCTATTGCATGTGCTCTACACACAGAGCCAGCACCCAGGCTGTACAGAGGAGGTGAGGTCTTGGTATTTCTACCTGGAGCGGTATATATATATATATATATATATATATATATATATATATATATATACATATATACATATACATATCTCTGCAGCCCCCAGGATGTCGGAGGGGAGAAGAGGTGAGAGGCTCAGGAAAAAAGTCAGGGAAGAGTGTGTGAGGGACAAGAAGGCTGGAGTGTAAAGGAGCGGAGAGGGGGAACCACGCTGCAGTGTGTGACCTAGAGTGCTACAAGGAGAGAGGGAGTCACATTGCCCTGAGCCACCAGAGGGAGTAGAGTGCTACAAGGAGAGAGAGGAGGCTGAAGTGTGTCTGAGGGAACGCCAGCAGGGAAAGGGACCAAGCCACTGAAGCCCCTTTGCTGTGCCAGAGTTTGCACCTCAACCGGGAGAGACAGACCCACTGCCGGGATACCATCTTTGCCGTGCTGTCCGCCAGAGTCGCCTTAGGTAACCCAAGTGAAAGGACGGAGATCCGAGGGACAACTACTGCTGTATCGCTGGGTCTGGTAAGAGGGCCTTGTGCTCATTATTTGTTATCACTGCTATAGACTGAGCCATTAGGCACTGCCTGACCTGCTATCCAATAGCCTTAATGCTGCCTGTAGCCTTTACTGACAGCCGCCACAAGCTCCAACGGTTTAGCTGGCGAAGATTCAGGACTAGACTGCCCCTAAACCTTAGCTATGCCGGAACCTTGGCTCTTTGCTAGTTAAAGGGGTACCATACCTCTGTCTATTTGTTTGAGTGTATGCAAAACCTAGTGTAGAATTATAAGTACCCTTGTTACATTTAGAGTTTATATGCATTGTTTATTGCTTACTTGCCTGCTGTGTGTGTTAAATTTGGTTTAACTGTTACTTATGCTAATCCATATGAATAGATTAAGCGTATTTACCACTAAACAGGTGTGTGTGTATTTACTGGCATATCCCACAGCCAGGCAAAAGGTATTTCTCACTTGTATTGTTAATTGGGTTTGCAGTGGTTTTATTCAACCAGGTGTGCCAGAGGGGCCGAGATTGTTCTTGGAGTCGAGGTGCAGAACAGAAAACCCCAAATTACCAAGCGGCTCAATCAGGGCTGGCGCTACACATATATCTTAACCACTTCCAAACCGCCGTACGCCGATGTACGTCCAAACTTTGAATGGGGATATCATTGTTATGGTAGCAGCTAGCTGCCATAACCCCGGTATCCCTGTTTTCGTGCGGCGGCCGGCTTTCTGATAAAAGTGGTCCCTGCGGCGGATTCGCCGCAAGATCACTTTTATCGGTGGCAGGAGAGGGCCCCCCCCCTGCCGCGATCCGGTGCCCTCCGCCACTTACTGGAGCCATCGGTAGCGGTGGAGGCGATCGCGTCCGTCTTCCGTCTGTGCCTGGAGATGAGTGAGGCTAAGATGGCGCCCACTCGTCTCCATGACACTGCTGGGCGGAAGCGACATCAAAACGTCACTTCCACCCACGCCTCTTAAAGGCATATTTTTTTCAATGTCATTTTTTTTAAATGACTTTTTTTTTTTTATTGCATTTTAGTGTAAATATGAGATCTGAGGACTTTTTGACCCCAGATCTCATATTTAAGAGGTCCTGTCATGTTTTTTTCTATTACAAGGGATGTTTACATTCCTTGTAATAGGAATAAAAGTGACACATTTTTTAAAAAAAAAAACAGTGTGAAAATAAATAAAATAATGTAAAATAAATAATAAAAATAAATTATTTTTTTTAAAAACCCCCCGTTCTGACGAGCTCGCGCGCAGAAGCGAACCCATACGTGAGTAGCGCCCGCATATGAAAACTGTGGTCAAACCACACATGTGAGGTATCGCCACGACCAGTAGAGCGAGAGCAATAATTCTAGCCCTAGACCTCCTCTGTAACGCAAAACATGCAACCTGTAGAATTTTTTTAAACGTCGCCTATGGAGATTTTTGAGGGTAAAAGTTTGACGCCATTCCACAAGCGGGCGCAGTTTTGAAGCGTGACATGTTGGGTATCAATTTACTTGGCGTAACATTATATTTCACAATATAAAAAAAAAATTGGGCTAACTTTACTGTTGTCTTATTTTTTTATTCAAAAAAGTGATTTTTTTCCAAAAAAAGTGCGCTTATAAGACCGCTGCGCAAATATGATGCAAAAAAAAAGTATTGCAACGACCGCCATTTTATTCTATAGGGTGTTAGAAAAAAACCCATATATAATGTTTGGGGGTTCTAAGTAATTTTCTAGCAAAAAAAACTGTTTTAAACATGTAAACACCTAAAATCCAAAACGAGGCTGGTCCTTAAGTGGTTAAAGCGGAGTTTCACTCAAAAGTGGAACTTTCGCTTATCAGTCTCCTCCCCACCTCTGGTGCCACATTTTGCACCTTTTAGGGGGGAGGGAGGGAACGGGTACCTGTTTTTGAGTCCGGCCCCCTCCTCCTTCCTCTGCCGACGGGCCAATTAAAAAGCGCAGCACGCTTCGCGCATGCGCAGTAGGGAATCGGCTGTGAAGCAAAAAGCCTTCACTGCCGGGTTCCCTTACCAGGAATGCCGGCGGCTGCACCCAGCAGCCAATTTTAAGATTGGCTGGGGGTGCCGACACTGCGTGTTCCCTAGACAGGTCAGTGTCCATACATTAAAAGTCAGCAGCTGCAGTATTTGTAGCTGCTGACTTTTAATTTTTCGTAAAGGGGGCTGGACCTTCTCTTTAACAAAAAAGTCAGCAATGGCAGCTCCGAATGGTTCCATTTAAGCCTTTCAAGACCTACAAAAGTGGTCTCCAAATTGCAGCCCGGGGGCCATATGTGGCCCTTTTGCTTGCCTCTATCTGGTCCTTGGGACACTCTTCCATCGATGGGGCACAATTCCTCCTGCTAAAACCAATGATGGGGCAGTGTTTACTCCCACTGATCCCAGACATTTTCTACTCACACTGGCCCTTTGTTTAAAAAGTTTGAAAACACCAGACTTACACCAAACGAGTTTAGCATTAAACCAAATTTGTTATTCATTTTCAAAATAAAAAATTAATAAAGTAGTGTTACCCAAAGAACTGAGTCAGTTGGCTTATTTATGTCAACGATATGAAAAGGAAAAACAAAAATGCAAAGTTTTCCATGGAGAACATGCATTTCATATTTCAGAGGTGCTTTGTTCAGTTCCAACAGATAAAACAATGGCTATTGGTCCAGTCAGGAAGCCCCCAAGCACCCCTATGTAGTGAAACAGATGGCAACTGTTGTAAGAGTATGTGAAGGCAGCAATGAGCCTGGGTGAAACATCAAGATTTTTATTTTACTATTGGGCCCCTTTCACACTGGGGCGGTTAGCAGGCGCTATTGCGCTAAAAATAGCGCCTGCAAACCGACCTAAAGCTGCCACTGCTGTTTCTCCAGTGTGAAAGCCCCGAGGGCTTTCACACTGAAGCGGTGCGCTGGCAGGAGAGAAAAAAAACTCCTGCAAACAGCATCATTGGAGTGGTGAAGGAGCGGTGTATTCACCGCTCCTGCCCATTGAAATCAATGGGGCAGCGCGGCTATACCGCTGGCATAGCGCCGCTTTGCGGGCGGTTTTAACCCTTTTTCGGCCGCCAGCAGGGGTTAAAACCGCACCGCTAGCGGGCGAATACCGCCGCTAAAACGACGATAAAGCTGCGATAAAAATAGCGCTGTTTAACTGCCGACACCCCCACTGCCCCAGCGTGAAAGGGGCCTTACAGCCGTTTCCCCATAATAACATTCCAGCATAAAGCATGACACAGCCCAGGCAGCTCAAGACCTACAGGCATAGCCCTATGTAATTTGGCACTGCAGCATATATTGTAACATATAATGAATATTCATATGTCACAGTGTAGCTTAGTGACTACAGAAAATATCTGGGACAATAACATGCTGTAGGTGGAAAATTATTTATTTTACATCTGCATAAAATTCCAAGATGTATAGGGAGATGAACAGGGGTCAGAGACATAAGATATGAATGTGTGAGCTTTAATGTGGCGAGATGAAGTTATGAAAGATAGGCCATTCTTCCCAGACTGAGCAGAAGCAGGCGGTGGAGTAGTGATGGAAGCTGAGCAGTATGACAGATATAGGTCAGATGAAGGTTAAGGAGAACCAGCAGCACATAACAGGCAAAACAAAATGAACAGTATAAAGAGGAACAACACTGAGTGCATGAGTGCTGAGCAATTCACTGAATCGTGACAGAAAGAAATGACATTTAAGAATGCGGAGAAAAGAAGGCCATAAACATCAACAGTCATGTGGAAAATGTATTTATAAAAATTATCCAATGTATTTATTTTTGACCAGCAGTGCAAGATTTTAGACAGGCCTCTGAACTACATTTCATTTATGTGAGGGCCCAACTGTCTGTTTTTGTATAAGAACAAAAAACAGGATAAAGGAACTGCATGAACAAACACGGAAAAAAAAAAAAAATAAATACAATTTTTACCAAAAAAGGATATTTCAGCATATTCTAGGTGGGTTACTTGTATTTAAAGCAGTAGAAAACCCATAAGCAATCATTTATTATTATTGCAGTTTACCAATTCTTAGGGCTCTTTCACACTGGGGGGGGGGGATCTCTCCTCTGATCCCCTCATACAGAGCGGACACAGCCCCCTTTCCTCTATGAGCGGTTGGATGCAAACAGACCGCCTCTCCGTTTCCATCCAATTATCATCCGATCAGATCCCCCATTCGTCCATTTTTAGCAGATACGATCAGATGTCAGCGGGTGTAAACAGACACGTGTTCTTTTACATTCCCTGCTCTATAGAGGGCAATAGATGGCCTGATCAGGTCCACCTAAAAAACTGATAGGCGCCGCCGATCGATCTGCCCGTGTGAAAGGGGCCTTAGATGTGATGGCTACATTTGTTTTCTTTTTTAGGCTTTCTTTCTTCTATTTTCACCTGGTGATCCAGCAGGCAAGTCTGTTTTTCAAAAGCACAGGCTCTCCAGCAGAATGTATCAGTTTACACGGATGAGAGGACCCACTTAACACTGGCAGGGATTAAAATGATCAGCTTTATATATTCCTGCAAAACCTTTTTCCCAAAAGGAAAAAACGGTTAGCTGTAACTGTTTATAAAGTGTGAGCTGGAGTTTGGCTCCAACTTGTTAGTGTTAAATGTATTAACACTGCTGTGCCTCCTGTGTTCATTCCTTCAGAGATGTGTCTTACTAATACAGGAGGGGTGTTCCTGGCCAGATCACCTGGTGAAAACAGAGGGGGGAAAAAGCCTAAAAAAAGAAATTGAATACATCCACCACATCTAGTGATTGATAAGCTGCAATAAAATACATTTTTTGGGGGTTAAAACTGCTTTAAGATGTAAACAAAAAATATCCTGAAGCGCTACAAAGGATTGTAGGATCATGTATGATTGGATGTAGCTGTGATGTAAACAATCTGTGGTTGATAATGATCAAACTCAGTGCAGCTGGTACAACACTGGAATAATGTGGAACAAACATAAAAGAACTATAAGCAGCGCTCTATGAGTAAGATCCAAAGTGTAGTAGTCACAAAAACAGGAATGATGATCCAACAATATTTATTCCATGATGAGCTGATGCAAAGTCTAAAATTAAAGTCTAAAAATCAGCTAGGAAACCGGTATAAAAACAATGATGTAATGGACAGATAAAAGTTATTCAACGTTACCACAGGTGACCTGAGATGGGGAAGAGGGGTGAACAGACATCTGGGGGGCTCACTGGTATCACATGGGGGCGCCAATGCCCAAGTTGAAAAGGATGGAAATCCGGTCCCAAGGAGTTCAGAGGCTCGGACCTCTGAGGCTTATCCATCTTGGACCTGACTATATCACCATCTTCTACACCCGCTGGGCTCCTTGGGACAGGATTTCCATCCTTTTCAACATGGGCAAAAGGAGATCTGTGTAGATCTGTGACTTTCACAGGGTTTACTGGTAAACTAAATGGATACATACTTCCTTTAGTTCTAGAAAAAGTCTCACTTCCATTTATATTAATGTGTCCTGTGTCTCCAGGGGACAAAAGTACATGTAGTCCTTTGTCCCATCTTCCTATGTGCTCTCCAAGGCTAGCTGTGAGTTTGGACAAAGCACCCTTCCTCCCTCTATGGCTGACCGACGGCATAGCTACCAAGATGACGGCACTTGCCTGCTTACCTGGAACATTTCAGCTTTGATATCTGTGTTGTCAAACAGGTGTGGAGGGAGGAGGGATGTCCTGTTCATCCTCACATCTAGCCCTTAGACACTACATATGAAGACGGGACAAAATAATATGTGAACAGAGCTCAATGAAAAAAAAAAAAAAACGGAGGTGAGACTTTAAGGATTCTCCAGCTAATTAATATTTTGAATACGGAAAATACTGGAGAAGGGTGACACTACAATTGATTTTGTAATGGCCATGGGAGCTAAGCAGAACTGCAAATTATAGTGGAAACAAATCACCACTGTAGTCCCTCAAAGGCATGATTTAAAATTTAGGTTTATGACTCTGAAGTCCCCCAACTCTCTCTAAAAAAGTGTGTCGTATAACTTTTTCGCACAGATCTTCTGGCTGGTTCGATGACATCACAGGTCCTACCTCTTCCTTTCCGCCAGTAGTGCAGGGAGATCTTTTCTGCTGAACTGAATGGCAAACAGCTAATGACATGTCAGTGCCATAATACTCTGGAGTCCAGTCTTTATGACGACAATGCCCCAGAGGATGGGCGCAATGCAGCCTGAGTTCAGAAGATGTGGGCTGTATGACACTAGCTGTCATTTAACCCTCAAGACTAAGGGATAACCTAGTGGCAGAAAGAAATTACTGAGAGAAAACTATGGACTGAAGGTGAATATTGAAGCAAAAACCTTTTCTATGTTTATTATAACTGGGTTATTAAAAAATACATTAAAAAAAGGTTAGGCTTTTTTAAATTTAATTGTAGGACCCAGTTTGGGATCTAGTTGCAAAGACTGCACAATCAAAATTGAACATTAAGTCTTTTCTCATAGGAGCCAGTTAGCAATTCAACATTCTTGTACCCAAAAAGTTATAGTTCCTTCACCCATACCTGAATCATTGCTAGGGCAGCTGAACGTTCTCATGGCCTAAACCATCAAAATTGCCATTAAGTGTCATAATCCATGAGGATAGAGGCTATAACAACCTGCAGAAGGAGATCACCAAGCCACTTCTAAAGACAACTGCAGAGAAAATACTTTACAAGTTTGCAATGGGTAGGAAACTCAGGACCAAAGGACACGAGTAGAACTATAGGCAAAAATGTTTTTTCTCATTTTGGATAGAGCAAAAGAAATTGATCACCCCTCAGATTTTTTTTTCCTTATCTGTGCCCAATTGCAGCGATTTCCTTTCACTTCCTGCCCCATAGCTAAACAGAAGGTGAGAGGAAGTCCCTGCAAATTTACTGAAACCCTTCCCTTGGGGCAACTTTTGGTTACAAGGTTAGCAAAACCCGATTTCCATTATTGACTGCTGTGGGTTGCAGTACAGTGCTGTTCAATGCACTGTTTACTAAAATAGATATAAACCCTAACTGAATGACCTTTAGGGCTCCATTTATAAAACAGTGGCATAGCCTTACCGAAGAAATACCACTGCTTTGATATAAAAAATACATACAGAACATTTATTAAGCACAGCGGGGTACTTTAAAAAGGTGCATTGTGCTTTGAAATTCCAAAGCAAGAGAGTGCTAGTGACACGAAAGGATAAAAAGAAGCCCATTCCCACTATTGCGATGTATAGTACATGGGCGTTATCCAGTGCATTAACATGCATTGAGTGAAGGCAGCTTATTAGCACCATTTCTGACAGTACACTCCACCTGAATGCATTTTGAGCTGTGCTGCATCGCACGGAGCCATTCAAAATGTGTTTCTGCAATGCAATACTGTGAATGGGCCCTCAAGGTCATGTGACCAGACTCTCCTCCAATCACAGAGTTCTCTCTGCAGCGTAAAGCAGAAAAAAATTCCATGGGACACTGCAGTCTCCACAACCCAGCCCGTATTTTATAAATTAAGTGTAAAGTGCAAGCAGCAGTGTAAAGTAACATTGTGGTGTCTAGCAGAGAGCGCTATATGCTCTGGTATTAATTGGCCTCTTAGTTTGCTAATTCATTGTATATAAACAACCACCATTGAAAACATTAAAATAACAGTAAAAAAAAAAATACAGTTTCAGCCATTTTTAATCCTGTGTTGCTGCAGCCATTTCCTGTATACATGTACTTGCTCCAGCAACTGCTGCTTATTATTTCTCAGGGCGGGTTACCCTATAGTTTTAACAGTGGACCTTTACAATATGCTCCAAAGAAGAAAAATCATCCAAGAGGTGCTGGGACTTTGATGTGAGTTATACAATGTAGTGAGGGGGGGGGGGGAAACATTTGAAGAGCTCACTGGATCAGGTTAGGCTGATGAAAACAGACAATGCTACCCCCTCCAATGAGTACCCCAGAAAGTTACAAGAAAAAAACATGCAGAAATGGGAGGAGCACCAGACCAAAAAAATAAAAGGAGTCCAAGTTAATTTGTTATTCTGTGAAATAAACTGATACTGCGCAAAATATCAAAAAATGATTAAAATAAATGTGACTAAATAAACAGCAGATACACAAGAATGTGACAAAAATTCAAATGAGAAAGGTGTAGCGCTAGCAAAAGATGTGTACCAAGAAAAGGTGCACAAAAAGTTCAAAAGTCCAACATATTGAAAAGGACAAATGTATATAAATTAGAAAAGTTTATGACTTGATTCCAAAGGGATTAGGTGAAAGTCCAATGACGAAGTGATATCCATCAAAGATACGGGGTGTAGTGTGGATCATCAACCATATGTGAATCCAACAAATGAATAAGATAGGATACCCTTACCAGAGCAGTTGGACCTGGATGTCAGCGACACCGAATCATAAAGGCTTGTATACACGGATAGATTGTTCTTTCAGATGAATACATGAACCCAAAGTCTCCAGGGATGTCTTCCAACGAACTCCGGGATCTCGACCAACCTGGAAAAGTAGTTCATCCAAAACGCACGCCACGACCACTCTCATTCAAATGGTTGTATATAAAAAAGGAGAGAGAGGGGGGCTCCAAATGGTACAGGTCAAAAAGGTGGGTTTATTAAAACCAACATACAAAATCGAATAAAACAAAACAAAAGTGATCACAATTGATAAAAGCAATGTGGGGAGCGATGAACCTTGCCTGACGCGTTTCGTCCTAATGGGACATCTACAGGGGCATCTACGAAGATGCACCATTAGGACGAAACGCATCGGTCAAGGTTCATAGCTCCCCACATTGCTTTTATCAATTATGATCACTTTTGTTTTATTTTATTTGATTTTGTATGTAGGTTTTAATAAACCCACCTTTTTGACCTGCACCATTTGGAGCCCCCCCATTCTTTCGTTTTTTTATATACAACCATTTGGATGAGAGTGGTCGTGGCGTGCGTTTTGAGTGAACTACCTTTCCAGGTTGGTCGAGATCTCGGAGTTCGTTGGAAGACATCCTTGGAGACTTCGGGTTCCCGTATTCATCTGAAAGAACCATCTATCCGTGTATACAAGCCTTTATGATTCAGTGTCGCTGATATCTGGGTCCAACTGCTCTGGTAAGGGTATCCTATCTTATTTATTTGTTGGATTCACTTATGGTTGATGTTCCACACTACACCCCGTATCTGATGGATATCACTTCGTCATTGGACTTTCACCTAATTCCTTTGGATTCAAGTCATAAACTTTTCTAATTTATATACATTTGTCCTTTTCAATTTGTTATTCTGTACTAAAAACATGGCCAACAGGTTTCAGGGGTCAGAGACACTCCCCCTTCATCAGGGCTTCAGTTAAAATTGAAAACCTTAAATGGACTCAAAATACAGCTTTCCTGTGTGAATCTCTGTAGGGAAGCTAAATTCTGGATCAGGAGAGTAAAGCTAAATACACATGGACTGAATATCGGCCGGTATCCTCCAGTTCAACAGCAACTGGCCGACATTTGGTCAGTGTGTACAGTTGTCCTTCCAACAGAAGCCATCCTAATGACTAGTTTTGTTGAAGGGACATGCTGGCGAACCAGCATCCGATCAGCACTGGCAGCCAATAGCTGCCAGCACTGATCAGTGTGTTCTAGCAGGGACACAATCCCCCTGTCAGAACACAAAGGTAAGGTCGCTGCACTAACATTTCTTAGTACGGCAACCTCAGGTTTTTTTTTTTTGTTGAGCCCGCTGGGTTGAACAAAATAAAACTTTACATGTGTACCCAAACTTACTGGCCAGATGAAGCTACGCACATTTGTCCTGTGAAACGCGTCGACGTCACTGCGCCCGGACGTCACGCCCGCTGTCATCCCCCGTGGGGGCTAGCCGGCTCACGCATCGAGAGAGTATCCCGCTCCAGAGTCTGGAGCAGCCGCATGTAGGACGATAGGTGGACTTACGTGTATGACCACCGCTATTAATAGCGGCATACCAGCAACATACCGCGAATTACGGATCACTACCCTGGCCAGGACACGGGAGTGTACACGGTGACAGGATGGTTTGTTTACAACATTGAAGCCACCGCCATCCGGAAGTACCCCAGCAGTTCAGAACGGGACCCGGAAGTGGTAATGTACCTGGCAATATTCCATGTTTCTTTACCCATACCTGTCACCAACTGACTTTACCATAGCATTTTCAGCATAGAGTCTACCCGCACTGGGGACTGTACACGCTGCAACTAATTACTCCGGAACCTGGGAACAGTGATCCCACAGCTGTACCATATAACCAACACCTATTTCCTAGCCAGGACATATTGAAGTCTGATCCAAGACTTCAAACCAGCATCCTACTCAACGGCCGATCATCTCCCTCCAGGTTTCCCATCCCCTTCCTCCCCCCTCCCCTCTCCCTTCCCCCTGCCCACCCCTCCACTTCCTCCTGCCCACCCCTCCACTTCCTCCTGCCCTCCCTTCACTACCCCACACCCCCCCCCATTCTTGAGCCGCCCTCCCCCCGGGGGTATTGATGCCTGTATCACAAACCGTATTCAGCAATTGCTGCATTATTTCCCCAGGTGGTTTGTGTAGACATCAATAGCCAAGACGTCCGGAAGCAATTGTTTTGTTTTTGTCTACCCATACATGTTTTATGTTTCCCTAGTCTGTGTTTGGTTTGTACTTGATCAAAACAGTCTTTTGATCAATTTATAAGGGCAGTATTTTCATACTTGTGATTATGCTTGTGCACATATCTCCATGTATATCCATTCTGTACCAATAAATATATATTTTATATTGACCACATACAGAGTGTGCCTTCCCTTGAGCCCCGCTTTTCTTTTTTGGTCCCCCCCCTGTTTGGGACAACCTGTTGCAAACTTACTGGCCAGCAGTATCTGCATGAGCAATCAACATAAGTCCTACCTTGATTGCTAACACGGATTCTGTTGGCTAGTAAAGCCTAGTACACACTACTATTTTTTTTTCTTCGTTCAATCCATTGGCTGAGAGCGCTGACCGGGAGACCCTTCGAGAAAAGCCAGCCGAAAGGCCGCCTTTTATACACACGGGCTGAATGACGGCCAGTTTCTATTGAACTGCCCGATGTCGCCCAACATTCGGCCCGTGTATACTGGGCTTTACTCTGCTGATCCAACAATTAGCTTCCCTGCACAGGTTCATACAGGAAAGCTCTATTTTGAATTCAATTATTTGAATAATGAAGACCTCATAAAGAGGGAGTCTCTCTTTTTGTAGGACAAACGAATAAATTATATCGGACTCTTATCCTTTGGTCTGGCACTCCATTACAATATTCATCAGCACAGATGCTTGTAGTGTTCATTGGGAGATAAAAGTTTCCTTTGGTTGATGAAGGGACAGGTTGACAATGCAGGAGAAAAACTGGGCGACATGGAGAGGGCACGATCACCCTATAACAGGAAGTGCCTGCACAAGGATCTTCATGGCAAAATCGCCAGTTATCATTTTAATGCAAATTTAACAATGAATTTGAAATTACTTTAACATGTTAAAAGCTTATGAGAGTTTAGTGACTGTGTTTACATATATTTTAAGAGGTCCGCCCAGACAAAACTGATTTCCAGATTTTTGGTATAGTATGTATTACCTATCTTGTATCCCTCATCCCGGTCTCCCTGTTGGAGCGCCTACCTCTGTTCCCACTACTTTTCAGTATCTTTTTTTACTGTTGCATCAATGGAAATCTTGCCTCTCCTGCTGCAACAAGGAGTTTCACTCTTCTCTTTTCTACAGGCAGAGGAGGTCAGACATGCTACCAAGGCAGAGAGATTCCCATGTTGTCTCCAGTGGCCAAAAAAAGCCAGTTTTTCTTTTGTGGAAGAAGCAGTCTCATATCTTCTGCTGCAATAGAGTTGGTTTCACTACTACTGGCGCAGCAGAATGTCTCATTCTTCCTGCTGCGTTACCCCACAGATTACTAGAAATTGAATGTCAATAGGGAGCATGAGACCTCCTCATAAATGCTGTAGACCAATAAAGATGACTTAAAAACTCAATCTAAGAGATCTTACTGGAATATGCCTGGGAGAAAAAAGATAATCAGTTTACAATTCAACTCAATAGCTCAGTGATTCTCAACTCCTGTCCTCAGGACCCACTAACAGGCCAGGTTTGCAGGATGACTGAAATACATCACATGTGATAGCATTTGCTGCTCAGTGATTGCAGTATTATAGTCTGCATCACCCCAAGGTAATACTTAAAATCTGGCCTGTTAGTGGGCCCTGAGGACAGGAGTTGAGAACCACTGCACTAGCCTTTACCAAAAACCAAATCATCTTTAATACAATGGGAGATCCATTAACCACTGCTCCCTATGTTTGGACATATACCTCCCCTACATTCCTACAGTGTACATTCCTATGATAACAGCAGCAGACAGCTGCGGATGTCACATGCAAGCAACACTTTGCCTTACCTGAACCTCGTTGGTCCTCTTCTTCACCGCTTCCTCCTTCTCATTCAGTTCTTGCTCCACGTTCGTCTTCTCCCTAGAAGACCAGCAAACCATACAGGAATATCTGAACACATCAGTCACGGCAGGCATGCTAATCCAGCCACCCAGGCCGGAGTCCCACTTTAAATACATTGCTTCTTTTTATAACAAGCCGTTAGAAAGCCTGGAGAGACACCGGCCTAGGTAGCACTAAAACCAGCACCTCATCGTGGGAGAACGGCCAGGGTAAAATGGGAAAAGCTGGAGGAGGAGAGTGAGAAATCAATGAAAGACTCTGTGATGATCTCACTGTTGCTAAGGAGGAATGGGCTAATGCACAGTGCTGAGGAGTCAGGTGGGAGGGGAGGCAGCGGACAGCAAGCTGTGCACTTAACTCTGCACAAGCCTGGCTGTCAGCTCAGCACACATAGCATCAGACAGGTGGAGCTTAATTCAGACTGGAAACACAGTGATGCTCATTGATTTGCAGGATTATGAAAAATAAAAGAATTAAACGTGTTGGCAGGTATTGAATGGAGCATTTGAATTACTCCACACTGTAGACGATGAACCTCCCTGCTGTGACTTGATAAAATCTCCCCAGTGTTCATCACAATGGTGAATTGGGCTTTTACGCTACAATTGCATCTGACCAGCAATAAATATTCTATGTGCAGTTATTAATTCTAAACAGGAACATGTACACAATTATGGCAGCTACAAGCCAAGCACGTTATTTTACTGGTAATAGATTATGGCAGTTCAAGAACACTGTGTTAAAGTAAAAAATAATGAGGGAGAAAAATTGCTCTACTAATATCAAACAGCTGCCAGCAGCAGCAATAAGACTAATTGCAATAAAATATAAAGAACAAGGGGGATGCAGTGCTAAAAATATATAAGTGTACCCCAGATGGATGTCCGAGGATTGTATACAGACTATAAAGTGCTGTGTAAAGTGCTAAATGCATAACTAATAAAGGGATCTACTGGAAGTGAAACAATACTATTGTGAAACATTCAAAATGCTATAACACAGTGCTATGTGCTGTGCTAAATGCATATACATTCAGGGATTAATCCTGGTAATGAAATAAAACATTCTGAATGGTGTAACAACCCAGACAAGATATGCTGACCTAAAACAGCCAGAGAAATTTCAATATAATGAGCTTTGTGAAAAAACTTTTAAAAATCAGAATAAGTGAGTGGCAACATAAAAGTCACTTGAACATAATAGAGCTCAAAATGTCATATTCAATCCCTTAAACGTGATCGCAGGGCGTTTGAAATTCATGGGATGTAATAATAAAGCTGATTTGAGCGGAGTGATATTCACACACGACACCCAGAAATGTTCCTCCAACACCAGGGGAAAGGGATGGGTACTCTTACCCTAAGCTGTGGACACACACGTCAGCGGCGGTGGGTCAAACAGGCATGGACGGCAGTCAGGAGCGCGATCTCCGACCCGAACTCCTACGAATGGACTGGCATGTGCATACACCGGCGTCCATCAAGCCAAAGGTAACATGAAAACCTGGACTTCAATTGCAGTGTTCCTGATATATGTAGTACTCCTTACATCCGGGAAGCAGCATGGATCATATGAAAAAAAGAAGGCCTCCACATAGTGCAGATAAATCCAACATTTAAAAATTTATAATATAAAAAGTACAAACATCGCTTCCGATGCGTAGAAGTGGTGATCACAAAACAGATAAAAAATAAGCGCGGTGTGCAGAGTTAAGCAGGCCATGTACTTACTTGGGTACATAGCCTGCTTAGCTCTGCACACCGCGCTTATTTTTATCTGTTTTGTGATCACCACTTGTACACATCGGAAGCGATGTTTGTACCTTTTTTATATTTTTTTTTACTTCAATACATTTTTAAATGTTGGATTTATATGCACTATGTGGAGGCCTTCTTTTTTTCATATGATCCATGCTGCTTCCCGGATGTAAGGAGTACTACATATATCAGGAACACTGCCATTGAAGTATAGTTTTTCATGTTACCTTAAGCTTGATGGACGCAGGCGTATGCGCATGCCAGTCCATTCGTAGGAATTCGGTTTGGAGATTGAGTTCCTGACTGCCGTCCATGCCTGTTTGACCCACCGCCGCTTACGTGTGTGTCCACAGCTTAGGGTAAGAGTACCCATCCCTTTCCCCTGCTGTTGGAGGCACATTTCTGGGTGTTGTGTGTGAATATCACTCCGCTCGATTCAGCTTTATTATTACATCCCATGAATTTCAAACACCCTGCGATCATGTTTAAGGGATTGAAGATGACATTTTAAACTCTATTATATTCAAGTGACTTTTATGTTGCCACACACTTCTGATTTTAAATGTTTTTTCACATAGCTCATTATATGTGAAATTTCTTTGTCTGTTTAAGGTCAGCATATCTTGTCTGGGTTGTTACACCATTCGGAATGTTTCATTTCATTACCAGGATTACTCCTTGAATGTGTTATAGTATTTTGAATGTTTCAAAATATTATTGTTTCACTTCTAGTATATCCCTTGATTATATATGCATTTAGCACTTTATAGTCTGTATACAATCCCCGGACATCCATCTGGGGTATACATATATTTTTAGCCCTGCACCCCCCTTGTTCTTTATACAGTGTAAAAGTAGTCATAGGCATCGACCAATTGGACATCAGCAACAACACACTTATAATGACATCTTTGCTATTACACTTCGTCTTAAAGTATATCTATACCCATGTTTTCTTTCTAGTTTTGGATACAGCAGGGAAGAATTGCTATTGTGACCATACACAGATCCACTCAGAATACCAACAATGAAATCAATCTGTTTTACGGAAAATTGATCAACGACACAATATGTGTCTTATCCATAATTCATGGATTGGACCATATTGTCTGATTCTATGAAGAATGGTTTGATCTGAGAGATGGCCCCTCATTGCCCGTTCTGGTAACACAGATTTATCAGACAGGAAATGGGGGAAACTCACCAACAGCAAACATAGATACCCGACAGGTTCTAACCTTTCCAAATTCCATCCTCAACTAGAAAAAAAAATCCTTCTTAGTAAAGCAATACACAAAGTATTTCATTGAGATTTCTAAAGTGACCAAAAATTTCACGACAACTGTTTTTTAATGCTGCGGTTTTAAATTAAACTATAGTTTTCTAATTTTCTAAAACCAAGAATGATTTTTTTATTATTTTAACTTGGCTACAATGGCACAGAAAGGATTCATGTCAGCTCCGATTGACATCACTGCAAGCATTACAAAACAGCCGAAGCCTACACAGTCCTGACAAATTTTTCCAAAATAGTGCCAAGGGCGACACGTCATCTAATTCTAATCATTAGCTGTTTGGCTGGCAGTAAACCCCTAGGCAAGTCCAGAGAAATACATAGATCTTTTAACCATTCCCTTTGTGATAACAACATTATTTCTATGAATACCTCAGCAATGTTCTTTGACCCACACATAGCCTCTTTAAAGCACAACTTTAACTCATAAATATTTATACAAAAATGAAAAGCCCATTAAAAGATAAAATTAAATAAATAAATAAAAAAGCACTTATGCTGCAATAATCACCTTCAATTTGGAGCTGTCCACTGTAGTACCTTTTTACCTGCCATTATATGTTCTTAGGTCGGTCATACCCGGAGCAAATGTCTATTTTTATTGTTAGAGGCTATACCAGCCGCTAGCGATAATCTCAGCATGCTGGTGGTTGATCGATCAATTTGGTACATTCAGCCTGCCCATACACGCTTCAAATCAGCAGGCCATAGATGATACAATTTGCTCTCCTGCTATCATGGAGGAATCCCTCCCACTGAGCTAATGTTTTCTTCCGGTGGGGGATGGGGGGCACGGGGAGCCTTCCCGTCCGACAGAACACAGTGATTATTGCTAGTGGCTATAGCCGCTAGCAATAATCACATCTCAAAAGTCCAACATGCTGGTTGTACCAAAGTCGATCGATGGATCGACTTGGGTACAATCAGCCTGCCCATACAAAGCTCTGCAGGGACCGGCCGGGATTCAAACCTGTTTATGGCCAGCAAAAGTCTGATGGCCTGTATCATTCAACCTAATTCCTCTGAACTCAAGTTGTCCTGGACCCAGCCTGTGACTGGACAGTAAAAATAAAAGCAGCACAGTTATAAGCTAATTTCTCAGGTTTCTTGTGAATTATTTAACAGGCTTTAATGCTGCAGTTTTAAATTAGATTACAGTATTTTAATTTCCTAAAAATGTTTCCACAAACTGATGGGCCTCTTCTTTCTCTCTCTCTCTTTCTGCCACTCTGAGAGCTGCTGTACAAGGATGGCAAGAGGCTCAAACCAAGTTAATTAAGAACTTTAGTTCCCCAAAAGTTTGCCCCAACCCCTCCTGCTCTATCATGTTTGATTACCTCGAGGGTGCACTAATGTGCTAAAAGGCCTCTGCCAGGTCTTCTGGACCCGGTGGAGACCTGCAGCATATATGCGCGCGCACACACACACACAAACACACACATTTCCTGCGCATGTGCACATAACTGTGGGTATCTGGGACCTCGATACCTGCAACATCTGTGCACATGCACAGGAAACCCCCATGCATGTGCACAAGCTTCTGCTGGGTCCCAAAGACCAGCAGCACAATTACATGATTGTTGAACACTGCCTCCTGGGAGGTCCTTGTCACTGTGAACCGCTACATCATTCTCATGCTTTAGTGCTGCGGAATCAAAAAGATCAGAAACCTTTTAAAAATAATGAATTTTTCAAATGTGGGAGAGGGACAGGGGAAAAGGCAGAAGGAAAAAAAAATATTTTATTGGGTGATGGTCTACTTTACATTCAAGCATGTACAATACCTGCATTGCTTACATGCTGGTACACACAAAGAAACACTGTGTGGTGCATTGCAGTGCAGGTACATTGTGGAAGTGTGTTTGATGCCATTTAAAATAACACAGCAGTAGGTGTTTGGGAATTCCTCTCCTACCATCATAAGCTGGGGTCCCAAGACCACCAGATTGGGGAATGATGCAATGCATTTGGGGGGGACTGGTGAACTACACCAATAAGTGATTTACGAACTGAATTACTGAGCAGTAAAGCTGGCCATATGCCTATAGATTATCTGCAGATTTTCTATGGTTAGATGGAAAAAGTGCGACAGATTTCTCCATGTATTCTAAACTGTGTGGATGGAGGAATCTCCCACTGGGCCAAGCTTCAGTATCTTGCTAGTCGGCCCCTCTGGCTCTCAACCTAAACAATGCCTGCACCCAATCAGCATGTTCAGGTATTGTGAGAACCAGCGGGGCCGACTAGCAAGATATGGAAGCTTGGGCCAGTGGGAGATTCCTCCATCCACACAGTTCAGCATAGATGGAGGAATCTGTTCCACTTTTTCCATCTAACCATAGAAAATCTGCAGATAATCTATAGGCATATGGCCAGTCTTAGGCTGGCCATACATTATACAATTTTCTTATTCAATTTTCCTTTAGATTTACCAAAACCATATAATAATATGAGGTCAAACCTAAACATTTTGAATTTGTATGCAGTCAGGCAGGCCTGTGCACTACATGGTTGAAGGTAAATCTAAAGAAAATTGAACAAGAAAATTGTATAGTGTATGGCCAGCCTTAGGCTATGCTTTCTGAAGGCATCTCAAGGCTTAAAATACATCTATAGCTTAAAGCCTTTTATTTCGTGTTGGATAAAAAAGGGAGGATTGAAAACCCATGTTATATATTTGTGTGGTCTGAGATTTCCCCTGTCCTGGAGACATAACAGGAAGTGGGAGGAAAACTAAGAAAGGTGAATTTCATCTTTGACAGGTGTACCCAAAGGAGGAATTCACTTCACTTCCTGCTTCAGGCACAGCTGTAAAATGTTGGATTTCCCCTCACTTTCTGCCCGGGCAACAATCTCCCCAGCAAGGCCAGAGACAATAAAAACTTGACAGTGGTTCCACATCTTCCCCATTTCCTTCACAACTTATAGGGGTATTAAACTCAAAAGAAAATATCTATTATAGGGTTGCACCGATACTAAGCATTTACACGAGTATTGGTACTTGTGCAATTGCTCCGATACCTGAAACTGATACTTTCAGGCTTGTTTCTTTCTGTTGTCAGTGATAAAAAGCCTTCTGTGAACAGCAGCCCCTCACCCCCCTAATAGTTACCTGAGCCCCATCTCTATCCAGCGATGTCCACGAGTGCCTTGGCTGTCCGTGACTCTCCCTCCTGATTGGCTGAGACACAGCAGTGGCGCAATTGGCTCAGTTAGCCATCAAACTCAGTTAGCCAATCAGGAGAAAGGGGGGGGCTGAACCTCAGCTCTGTGTTTTAATGTATACATGGAGCTGCAGCTCAACTGCCCCCATAGCAAGCTGCTTGCTGTGGGGGGACTCAAAATGAGGGAGAGGCCAGGAGCTCCAGCCACGGACCCGAGAAGAGGAGGTTCGGGGCTGCCCTGTGCAAAACCACTGCACAGAGCAGGTAAGTATGAGAAGTTTGTTATTTTCATAGAAAAAAAAACAGAGACTTTACAATCACTTTAAGGAGCGGGGCCACTGCGTCCTTAAAGCGGAGTTCCACACAAAAATGGAACTTCCGCTTTTCGGAACCCTCCCCCCCTCCGGTGTCACATTTGGCACCTTTCAGGGGGGAGGGGGGTGCAGATACCTGTCTAAGACAGGTATTTGCACCCACTTCCGGCATAGACTCCCATGGGAGTCTATGCCTCTTCCTGTCCCTCCACGCTGTCTCCTGGGAAACACACAGCTCCCAAGAGAGAGCGGGGACCACTTACGGTGCGCAGCTTGGCTCGCGCATGCGCAGTAGGGAACCGGGAAAGGAAGCCGCAACGCTTCACTTCCTGATTCCCTCACCTAGGATGGCGGCGGCAGCTGCCGAGAACCGAGCGGGTTCTCGGCATCCCCTGGCGACATCGCTGGATCCTGGGACAGGTAAGTGGGCATTTATTAAAAGTCAGCAGCTGCAGTATTTGTAGCTGCTGGCTTTTAATATTTTATTTTTTGTGCGGTTTGGGTGGACTCCCTCTTTAACAAACAATGACTCAATCAGCTGTCAGTGGGAATCCCCTTTGACAAGTGTAAAGCAAATATTGTAGCTCTCAATAAAAAAAAAAAAAGCAGCCTGACAATGTTTAGCAAAAACATTTCTCAGCCACTAAAAATGAAGTATTTAAATAAACATTGTTTAATTTTCTGTTTATTCATTTACAGATCAAAGGGGTGAACTTACCTGCTATATAAATGTAACGCTTTATTCTCCTTCTCCATTTAAATATTTTCCTGCTGATTTTTTTTTTTCACTTCTATTTTATAAATAAAACTTTTTGTTTGTTTTTGTTTGCTTTGCTCGTTAATATTTTTACACCTTTAACATATATTTACACGTATCACATTGAAAAAAAGCGCAAAATAATAAAAAAAAAAATTACTGTAAAATTTGTAAATAACTTTCCAATCCTTTCTACCATTGCTGACAGCTAAAGTGCAAACAAAACAGTTGCCCACAAGTATTGGTATTTGGGATCGGCAAGTACAAAACAAAACAAAAAGTACTTGTACTCGCTGTAAAATAAATGATATTGGTGCATCCCTAATGTATTATATTGCAGCTCCTTACCAAATCTTAGATGGGACGACTGCATTAGTTTTCTTTTTTTGACACTTTTCACCTGGTGATCTAGACAGTAAGTAATGTTTTTCAACACAACAAGCTCTCCTGCAGATGTAGCAATTAAGTGTGTTGAGATAAACCATTTACCACTGACAGGGGGGGCTTACAATGGTCTGCTATTTATTCATGTAAAACCTTTATCCCAAAAGAAAAAATGTTGCTGTTACGGCTTGTGTAACTGCAGGGTGAGCTGGACTCTGGCTTCAATTTGTTAGTGTATCTAAAACTGCCAGTACACCAAACACTCCCCTTCCCCCAGACCGACAATGCTGCCATCTGTTGTGCCCCTGTTCTCCTTCATCCAGAGTGGAGGCAATTTAATACAGGAGGTGCGTTACTGGCCAGATAACCAGGTGAAAACAGAGGGGGGGGGGGAGACAACGAATACAGCCACCACAATTAAGGATTGGTGGTAAGTTGCAATATATTACATTTTTGGTTTTGGGTTGAATACAGCTTTAAACAAAGTTGTGTAGAAATACACTATTTTCATTTTCACTGCAGTGTACTTTAATGAGGAATGCTGCAGAGATAAAAAGAAAACCAGGACTAGACTTTCCGCTGAGAGTCAGGTCAAATCTTTCTGTGGAATGACATAGTAATGAATAGATGTAAACTGTCACAAATCATATGATGAAAGGATAACATTCTGCTGTTCAAATACTTCTCTCCAGAGGTCACTCCAATATTTCCATGGGATTAAATAATATTTAATTACCATACCAATATTTATTTATTATATACTGCCGATAATCTGTGCAGTGCTATGCATACTGTACATGCATATCAGTCCCTGTCCCCAAATAGATTACACCTCGAAGGTCGCCATCTCACATGCATGAATACACACACACTAATACAAGGGCCAATCAACCTACCAGCATAGGTAGGAACATGCTAAATCCATGCAGATATTGTTCTAACTGGGATTTGGACGGAAGAACCAAGCTCATAATATTTCCTCCCCAATGTGCCTCTTCCCCTGACTTCTATATCAAGATCAATGGCACAACCATCCACACCCATACCCACATGCCAGGGTGCTAGGTGTTACCCTGGACTCTGAACCCTTCTTTCAGCCCCACACCCAATCACTTTCCTAAGTTTGCCGCCTCAACCTCCGCAACATCTCCAAAATACACCCCTTCCTAACCAATGACACCACAAAGCTCCCGATTCACTCCCTGGTTATCTCCTTCTTCGTCTACTGCAACTCCCTCTCCATTGGCTTACCTTTAAATAAGTTATCTCCCCTTCAGTCCATCATAAATGCTGCTGTCAGACTCATCTACCTTACAAACGTCTCAGCTTCTGCTACCTCTCTCTGCCAATCCCCCAATTGGCTGCCACTCACCCAACAAATTAAATTCAAAATACAAAGCCATCCACAACTCGGTCCCCAGCTACATCACTAACCTAGTTTCAAAATACCAACCAAATGTCCTCTTCATTCCCCTTAGTGCCTCCTGCTCTCTAGCTACCTTGTCACCTCCTCCCATACTGGCCTCCAGGACTTCTTCTGAGCCTCTCCCATCCTTTGGAATTCCCTACCCCAATCTGTCTGACTATCTCCAACTCTATCCACGTTTAGGCAATCCCTGAAGAGAAGCCTATTCTGCCTCCACCTAACTGTATTTTCAATTTCTTCATCATCTCATCCCCCACAGTTACTACCTTTTGTATCACTTGATCCTCCCTCTTAGATTGTAAGCTCCAAACAAGTAGGGCCCTCCGATTCCTCCTGTATTGAATTGTATTGTAACTGTACTGTCTGCCCTAACATTGTAAGGTGCTTCACAAACTGTTGGCGCTATATAAATCCTGTATAATGATAAAAGACCCCTATGCTGCAGCCAGAAACGGTAACCACTAAGCCACTGTGCTGTCTAAGACCTTGCAGCTCTCTCCAGACTGGGGAATCTTTGTAGATATACTATAAAACAGAAAGAGCATGGACATTATATGATATGTGACTATGGGTTGCTGATGGATTCAACAGCTGGTCACTCTCAGTATCCAATGGATCCAGCAGGTCTCTTCTTTTAAATTGTATGCATGTTTGTCAAGCACTTGTGCGTATAATATAACAGTTTATAATAAAATTGTATTAAAGATAGACTATGCCGAAGCAATTTCTATATTTTTTATAGAAATGTAGTTATGAACGCAAATATTTTTGTCCAATAAAAAAATACTGGCTTGTTTTATAACATTCATCAAAATGATGAATTAAATGTGCCCAACATAACAGGCCCTTTAAAAAACACGAGTTACATTGATCCACAAACCAAAGTGAACGATGTACAGAAACAAGGCCGAGGCTATTTGAAATTATAAGATCTCATAATCAAAATATAAATCAGCAATAACGTATTCTTGTTATATGCAATGGTCTATTGCATAGACCAGAACTGCAGCAAAAGCTTTGGAAATTTAATACATCTGCAAATTCATGGGACTTCTTCCATCAAGCCAATTATACCAGAAATAGAAACCCAGACATACAAAAGCACAATCTCTACTAAGCTGTAACAGCACCTGCAATTCAATTGAAACACAATTCTGCAACTACAGCAATGTACATCTCAAAATGGACAGCATTAAAGAGATGAACCTCTGTACAAACAGTATTTATTACTTAGCTTATTCCCATATGGATATACAGGATCATGACCTGTGCATTGTATATAAAAGGGAAATGTTCAAACTATGCTTGTTGACATGGGGGAACTGTAGACCTCGGTGAACTCTGGGTCTATGCCAACATTCTATAGAAACTAATGACAGTTGTGTCTACAAATTTAAAGAAAAAAAAAGCATTTCATTGGGTAAAATGGACACTTATAAAAGGTCTACAAAAGCAAACAATTAAAAAAAAATGTATATTTTCTTTTAATATCTAACTGTACTGCCTTGGGCCATATATACTTGGGCACACAACGTAAAATTACAAATGTTTTTTTATGCCTGGGATTAGCATTTGCACGAGTGCTTGTATTTGCGAGAGTGCTTGTACTCGTGCAAATGCTCCGATGGCAGTACCGATACCTTCGTCCTAGTTGACAATGCTGCGGTTGAACTCCACCTGTTTTCAAGTGTGATTTAGGTGCGCATTCATAGCGCAATTTCTGTTTGTCAGGTGCAATTCCAAAGCAAACTTTAAGAAATCAGAGCTAAGCCCAAGTCGGTTGTTAAAGATGCATCCTTAAAGTGGAGTTCCACCCACTTTTACAACTCTTCAGCATCCCTCACTAAACTGTGCACTGTAAACGAATTGGATATTTTTAATTTTTTTTTCCTCAGCACCTACTCTATATTTGCTGTATTCATTTTTCACTTCCTCCTCCCTGGCCGCGGCCCATTGCATCATTTCCTGTTTGCAATGCCTTCTGGGAAGGGGCGACAACTTCCTCTGATACTGCCGTTGCTATGGAAACCTGACCTGAAACCTATTACACTGCTTGTGCTACACTGAGCATGTGCGAGATCTGCAAGGTTGAAATCCAGGAAGAAATACAGTCTGGCTTCAGATGCCCACACTTAAGATGGCCACGGCCTGCTGTAAGTTTATAAAATAACAAACTACTGCTATAAACTAACAAAACAGACCTTAGTTTACAGACTAACTTTACTAAAATACATTAAGCTTGTGTATTATAGGGGGATTTTTATTTAAAAAGTATAATTTCGGCCGGAACACCACTTTAACAACCAATGATTTATCAGCTGTTAGCGGGATACCCCGCTGACAGCTGAAATGTAAACAAAAGAATGCCAGCAATTAAAAATTCGGAAGAAAAACAGTGCGAGGGGGACGTGGGCTTTCCTACCTGGTGGGCCTACTTGCAGGGATTACGATTTAAGGTGGTCTCAACCTCCAAATCTTGGGTTTTATTGTCCCACATTATGATCCAAGGGGCAGATCGTATGGATGACCACCTCCTAGAGTTCACAATGATTTTTTTGTACTATACCCATATGTTATACGTTATGTTAATATGTTATTCCTGTCCACTTCTGTTGGTGGTCAAATGCTCATCTATGAGCTTAGAGAAGACATACCCAATATCCAAGATGTTCTGCTGTTTTTTTTTTGTTTCCCTCACATAGGTACCATTTTCTTATTGTCTATACAGAGCTTGCGAGGATTGTTCGCTGCTCTGCACAGTGCTCTTGTACTCTTATTACCAAGTATTCTTCCTTTTTTTTTTTTCTTATTATAAAAATGATTGAAACAGAAAAACTGTGCGACAGTCCCCCCTCCAATCCATACCAGGCCCTTTGGGTCTGGTATGGATTTTAAGAGGAACCCCATGCCAAAATCTCTACCAGACCCTTGTCCGAGGATGGAGCCTGTCAATCCAGGAAAGAGGAGGAAGGGGGGGGGGGGAGCGACTAAAGGGACAGTTGATGTCCTGGCGGCCCTGCTCCTTAACAAACGGCTTTTGGTCACAGCTGTGATTTGTAAAAGTTTGCATTGGAATTGCACTTGACAACAGAAATCGCACTGTGAAATCACACCTAGGCAGATAAGCTGGGCAGTATGTGTAAAAAATAAATGCATCCAAAATAGGTATGAGTAATTGGTATCGGTGAGTACTTGAGAAAAAATATTCTTGTACTCAGTCTTAAAAAAACTGGTTTATGTTGTACATTAGAAAAAAATCAAATAAAAATTGTCAATTGAAAAAAAAAAAAAAAAAAAATGGTATCGGTGCATCCCTACCTGGGATACACAGCCCCTGTGTATAGTTGCTTGTGGTATTAAATATCTGTGTATGGCTGTATGAGGGTTTATGCCACTACTTGTGTAAACCTGCGCATGTGTAACACTGGACACAGACTTTCTCCATCCAGGGTTGTACATCCATATACAGTTGTGCTCATAAGTTTACATACCCTGGCAGAATTTATGATTTCTTGGCCATTTTTCAGAGAATATGAATAACACAAAAAATTTTCTTTCACTCATGGTTAGTGTTTGGCTAAAGCCATTTATTATCAATCAACTGTGTTTACTCTTTTTAAATTAGAATGTCAACAGAAACTACCCAAATGACCCTGATCAAAAGTTTACATACCCCAGTTCTTAACCACTTAAGGACCTCTGAGATTTGGTGTTTACAAGTTAAAAACTGTTTGTTTTTTTTTGCTTGAAAATTACTTACAAGCCCCAAACATTATATATATTTTTTTTCTTAACACCCTAGAGAATAAAATGGTGGTCGTTGCAATACTTTATGTCACCCCGTATTTGCGCAGCGGTCTTACAAATGCACCTTTTTTTTTGGAAAAAATACACTTTTTTGAATAAAAAAAATAAGATAACAGTAAAGTTAGCCCAATTTTTTTTTCATTGTTACACATTGTCAATGTTACACTGAGTAAATTGATACCCAACATGCCCCGCTTCAAAATTGTGCCCGCATGTGGAATGGCGACAAACTTTTACCCTTAAAAATCATTAAAAAAATTCTACAGGTTGCATGTTTTGAGTTACTGAAGAGGTCTAGGGCTAGAATTATTGCTCTTGCTCTAACGATCACGGCGATACCTCACATGTGTGGTTTAAACACCTTTTTTATATGCGGGCGCTGCTCACGTATGCGTTCACTTCTGCACGCGAGCTTGGCGGGATGGGGCGCGTTTAAAAAAAAAAAAATTAGATTTTACCTTTAATTTTTACACTAATTTTTTTTTTTAAATAAATTGTGTCACTTTTATTCCTTTTACAAGGAATGTGAACATCCCTTGTGATAGAAAAAAACCATGACAGGACCTCTTAAATATGATATCTGCGATCAAAAAGACGTCAGCTCTGTTTACACTAAAATGCAATAAAAAAATAAATAGAAAATTAAACGTCATTTGAAACAAAAACATGTCCCTTTAAGAGCTATGGGCGTAAGTGAAGTTTTGACATCGCTTTCACCCTGCAATGGTATGGAGACGGGTGGGGGGCCATCTTCCCCTCACTCGTCTCTATACCTAAGAGGAGAAAGGACCTGATCACCTCCGCTGCTGCCGGCGGCTCCGTTAAGCGGTGGAGGGGGCCCTTTCCTGCCGCCGATAAAACTGATCAGACCACTTTTATCAGAAAGCGGACCGCCCGCTGAAGAAGAGGTTACCGGGGTTATGGTAGCTAGCTGCTGCGATAACAACGATATCCCTCTTCCAAGTACCGACGTATAATGACAGCTGGCAGTCCGTAAGCGGTTAATACCGTGTATTGCCCCCTTTAACATCAATGACAGCTTAAAGTCTTTTTTTATAACATGCTGCATTCATCTTGTTATCAATTTTGACCAAATTTCCTTTGCCTTTGTAGCTCACACATCCCCAAAATATCAGAGATCCACCTCCGTGTTTAACAGTAGGAATGGTGTACCTTTCATAATAGGCCTTGTTGACTCCTCTCCAAATGTAGCGTTTATGGTTGAGGTAAAAAAGCTCAATATTGGTCTCATCACTCCAAATGACTTTGTGCCAGAAGGTTTGAGGCTTGTCTCTGTGCTGTTTGGCGTATTGTAAGCGGGATGATTTGCTGTAGTAGAGGCTCTACGTAGTAGAGGCTTTCTTCTGGCAACTCGACCATGCAGCCAATCTTTCTTCAAGTGCCTCCTTTATTGTGCATCTTGAAACAGCCACACCGCATGTTTTCAGAGAGTCCTGTATTTCACCTGAAGTTATTTGTGGGTTTTTCTTTGCATCCCGAACAATTTTCCTGGCAGCTGTGGCTGAAATTTTAGTTTTGTCTACCTGACTGTGGTTTGGTTTCAACAGAACCTCTCATGTTCCACTTCTTAGAGCTTGAACACTGCTGATTGCCATTCTCAATTCCTTGGATATCTTTTTATATCCCTTTCCTGTTTTGTACAGTTCGGCTACCTTTTCCCACACATCCTTTTGACTATTCTTTTGCTTTCCCCATGACTCAGAATCCAGAAACGTCAGTGCAGCACTGGATGAAAGACGCAAGGGTCTGTCAGGAGTCCAGAAACTCATTGACCTTTTATACACACAAACACTAATTATAAGCAAATAGATCACACGTAAGGATGGTTACCTTTAATAGCCATTCAAACCCCTTTGTGTCAACTTGTGTGCATGTTATAAGGCCAAAATCACCAGGAATGTAAACTTTTGATCAGGGTCATTTGGGTAGTTTCTGTTGCCATTATGATTTAAAAAAGAGTAAACACCCGGTGATTGATAATAAATGGCTTCAGCCAAACACTAACCATCAGTGAAAGAAATGTTTTTGTGTTCTCATTTATATTCTCAGAAAAATGGCCAAGAAATCATAAATTCTGCAGGGTATGTAAAATTATGAGCACAACTGTACATGCAAAGGTTTACTCAAGCAGCTGTTTAAACGCATATGCAGCCATTCATTACTCTGGGCGGCTGTACGCAGCACCCGTTTATTTTGGGCACAGAGATGCTCCCACAATCTACATTCTTACAATATCAACTTTTTAAAAAAGACAGCTATTGCATGACTGGACAAATTTAAAGGGATTAACAGGCACTCTGAGAATTCCTTAGCTATCCTTCCATTTTAATAGGGTAGGATTTACCATATAAGAGGAAGAATGAACTCCTTCGTTTTTTTGGTTTAACTTCTGCCAAAGTTTGTAAACAACATTAAGACAAAAGACTGTGGAAGGAGAGGATGCCTCGTGATATTAGAGGAAGAAGTACTTAAATACCCTTAAGGATGTTCATTTTTCAGGGGAAAAAAAACTCATTGTTATTTTTAAGCACAGTCTGCAAGCCAACAAAAAACAAAGATGCAATGGGTTTTACCAACAAGAATCGAGGGGACTGAAAGAAATTCAGAGCACAGATGTTACAAGTAGGATCTTCTTGTGCTCACTGTAAAGTCCCTTTCTCTGCATTCATTGGAGGAGCTCTGCTTTAGATCAACTACTGGGGATAGTGCAACCTGCAGGAGAACACCACTAGGTACCATTAAAAAAACAACAACTTACAGTCCAGGGGCTGCCCCTGCCAGTATTCAAATCCCTTCAACCTGTGGAGCAAGCCAAGTTACTGCCATAGCATCTCAGCGTTAGAACATAGAATATTTCTTCTGAAATCCCACTTCCTTTGGTTTTACTTTAAAGTTGTTGTAAAGGCAGACATTTTTTAATCTTGATTCATTCAATGCATTAAGATAAAAAGCTTTCTGTGTGCAGCAGCCCCCCTAATACTTACATGAGCCACATCTTGATCCAGCGATGTTACACGAGAGACTCGGCTGTCTGGACTCTCCCTCCTCATTGGCTGAGACAGCATCAAAGCACCATTGGCTCTCGCTGCTGTCAAAGTCAGTGAGCTATTGAGGAGTGAGATGGGGCAGGGACAGGCTGAAGCTCCATGTCTGAATGGACACACAGAGCAGTGGCTTGGGTGGCCCCATAGCAAACTGCTTGCTGTGGGGGCACTCAACAGGAGGGAGGGGCCAGGAGCACCAAAGAGCGACCCGAGAAAAGGAGGATTTGGGCTGCTCTGTGCAAAACCACTGCACAGGGCAGGTAAGTATAACACATTTGTTATTTTTAAACAAAAGAAAGAAAACAAGACTTTAATATCACTTTATGCAAATCACTGGCTGGATGACAGGCCAGATAATACAGATCCTGGCAGTCTCCTAAGCTTTAGGCTTCAAGTGCATGCATTTCTTTGTTTTGTGTGGGTTTGGCTGTGACAACCCTGACTAGATAAGCCTGTTAGGTTTCACTATTGGGGAAGCATCTGACTGGTCAGCCTCGGGCTGTCCTATCACAGCGTTCCCCCTCAGGCAAGCAGTACTCTGGCTGTGATGGGTGGAATCCTGCTCCTCCTCCTCCCACTATACTCGCATGATCCCGGACTGGGTAGTAGACAAACAAAAGGAAGTGAGAGGAAATCTTTCTAAAGTAAGAGGATGTCCCCTCTTAGGCATTTGCCACTGAGGGTCACCATTGTTAGATTAACCATCACCTCCTGTTCCTGTGAGAAATTTTGGATCCCCCATAACTCCCTTTGACTATGGTCACCAGGAATAATAAAGAACATTAATCTTCTCAGTGGGGACAAAGAGAGCATTAAAAAACAAACAGACAAGGTTTTTGAATTCTTCCAAAGATTTGGCTACATACTGTATATACTTTAAACCTTTAATTGCCAGACTCATACAGACAAAACATTCAAGTCTTCATCACATATAACCCCATCTCTGCACACTCACCCATGAAAGTCTGAAGAGCGATGGAATGGCGTTTTCAAGCAGTCGCGCACAGCGCGTAGCATTTTAATTGATCATTACTCACGCTCCATTGTCATTTGAGAGAGAATAACGCTTAAATAATGTAAAAACAGATAAAGACTGAGGTAATGTAGGCTATGAACTGCAGACATGAAACAAAATGCTGGAAGGCAGTTTCTTTAAAGGCTCATAATCCTTGAGAGACCTGGTCCCAGGGCTGGGTACGAACCACAGCAAAAATGTTGCAGACTAATGGTAGGAGATCAAAGGTTTAACGAATCCTGGGATCCCAGAAATGTCCATCACCAGAAGGTCAGGAAGACGCTTTTGTCAATATTTATCGGAAGTTAATGAAACTGGCAACATAGAAGTACAGCTCCAAAGCAGTTAATGACTGCATCGCACCCAGGGGATGTGTGACAGAAGTCACAAGTGTCTAGTAAGCATGGAATCCCATAGCAATTGTTAGATTAACACCAAGAACAGGTTTACTGCTTACCAACCCTGCAATTTTATGAGACAACTTAACATTGCAAACAACAGCGGTATTGAGGTTTTAACCTAATAACACTGATCGAAAGTTGATGGTATCATAATGAAGGAAGACATGTATCAATACAAGAATGGTCTGTATTTATTCATGGGCCAGATCCAAGCATTCATTTGTCAACCTTTATTAAAAGGTAGTTGAATCTAACCAACAAAATGGTAAATTGCATGTCTAAACAAACAATAAAACATATGAAGTACAATCTGTCCAATACATGCATAACTCTCCATGGTTATTCTTTTTAACTCCTTCCTGCCAGGCGTACGCATATACAGTATACGTGGCAGAATGGTGGTGGGCTTTAACACCATGCTGCCACACATATAAGTACAGCGAGCATCACTGTTTTGTGCTGGAAGCACACTCAATCGCACACCTCCAGCACTGTGATCTAGCTGTCACCAACAGCTCCCAGTCACTGTTTACAATCGGGAACCGGTGGGATGGGCACAGTGATCAGGAAGCACAGGAAAAAACTTCAGCATTAAGATCTCCTTAAAGGCCTGGTTGCCAAGTTAACAAGGGGTTAAAAACTATGCAAGATGGTTTCTGTTTGTCTGCCTAAAATCCAGTGAGCTCCTAACTTCCTTCCTGCATTGAGCTTAAAACGCTGCCTCTGCTTCACTGAAATATTAAGTATTGTTGTCAGCTGTCTGCTGAGCCTTAGAACTCGATTTCTTTGCCAGCAAAACAATTCTACTACCTTGACTCACAATCTTTGTGTAGATAAAAAGGCTCTTGGGTGATGTAGTTCTGAGGGTGTGCCTACACAGGGACTAAGCTTTCAGTTGTACTTTGCAAGATTAACCAAGCCTGGCGATGATGTCATAGAAAATAAAAGCACTTTCTTGCTGCAGGAGCAAAGTAAAAAAAAAAAAGATGATGCTAGGACATGCTTTAGAGTTAGGTTTGGGGTTAAATTTGGGTAATGTCTGCACAAAGTACTTAAAGAGGCTCTTCAATCTTAAAAAAAATAACGAATCGTCAGCAGCTACAAATACTGTAGCTGCTGACTTTTAGCCTAGGTTCACATTGCTGCGGGTTAGAAATGGTGCAAGTTCAGCTGAGCTTGCACGATTTCAACCCGGCAATGCGGGTTTCTGCACAGATGTCTATTGAAAATCGCACCCGATGTCACCAAAAGTAGTGCAGGAACTACTTTTGGGAATCAGTGCGGCATTGCACCGATTTGGACAGTGCTATTGCAAGCAATAGCCACCAATTTGGCATGCGATTTGACATGCCAAATCAGACCAATGTGAACCTATGCTTATAAAAAGGACACTTACCTGTCCAAGGTTCCACCACCCGGGCTGGTTCTTCACCGGTCTATGGGTGTCCTGCATGTTTAATTAAGGGAAGCCATCTGACACCCCACTGTACATGTGTGAGAATATTCGCCCTGATTACCTAGGCGGTATGAGCGGAAAAGGGAGCAAGTACCTGATAAAACTAGGTAGCCGCTCCCCCTCAAAAAAAAAAAAAGGCTGAAGTTCTGCTTTAATTATTAACTGACTAGACATTGTGTACAATGGGATGGGTCTTATTTGTAGATTCTCGTGCTAGCATTTCAGAATGGGGCTGGTAGCTTTAAGTAAATAGAAGTAGTTTCTAGTTTCAGTCTGCATGCATTCTATTATATGGGAAAGCCAAAGGCCTATAAGAGACAAAGGGGCTATAGAAGCAAATCAGCAACTTTCTTCACTCCTAAATTAACACAGCTAAGCAACTGATTTTTTTTTTTTCGTGTGTGTGAAATAAGCCTGTTCTAGGGTATGCACTGATTACAACAATATTCTTCCCATCGGCAAGCATGGGGAGTGTTCAAAATAGATTTCCATTATCTCTACAAAAGACTTCATCTCTCCTTTGTTTCTGCATAAGAAAAAAAAACAAAGGACAGATGGGTGACAAATGCTAATGTGTATCTGTGCTGAAAATCATTAAAAAGAAAAAAAACTGACAGGAAAGAAGCTCTGCAACCCTAAAAATAAACCTCCATAAGTAAACTCATCAGGAGAGAACAGGGGCTGCTATTGCTGACCCTCTTCTGAAATGCTAGCTGCTTGCCTCTTTTTTCAGATCCACTGGTTTCAATATTTTTTAAGGTCCTGACTTGGGACAAGTATACCATTAAAATCAGAGTAAAGATAGAGACTGTACACGTTCTGTCAGTGACAAGGTGTTAAAATGAAAGGATGTCATTGTTCATGCTATGGTTCCCGCTGGCAGCTGTCACCCAAGGAGCAGAATCTAAATACCAGTTAGTCTAACCCAGAGCTTCTTCGGACCCCAATTTTCTTTGCTGTAAACTGGTACCAGGTCACAGCCCCCAAGATCACCCTACAATGGGTTTTTTTTGGAGTAGAAGGGCAATGGTGTAGAGAGAGTTCACAAGAAGGTAGAAAAGAAAGTAGCTGGGTCCAGGCAGAGGTCATGGCAGGTAGCAGGCAAGGAAGTAGTAAGGCCCAAGCAGCACCAAATAGGCAAATGGCAGGTAAATGTTATAGCACTTTTTTCAGGTAGCTGGCGATAAGACAGCACCATCCACTTCAAAGGCTGGTGCTAACATACCCTTCTGGTCAGGGGACACTCCCAACATCATTACAGGAAACTCTGAATGTCCTGGAGGTAGTGGAAGTCTTGAAAAACCAGGTAGGGATCCCATGGGAAATCCTGGAAGAGCCGGCAGGGATCCCATGGGGAATCCTGGAAGAGCCGGCAGGTATCCCACGGGGAATCCTGTTAGAGCCAGCAGAGATCATACGGGGAATCCTGGAAGAGCCGGTGTGGATCTCGCGGGGAATCCTGGAAGAGCCGGCAAGGATCTTGTAGGGAATCCTGGAAGAGCCGGCAGGGATCCCACGGGGAATGCTGAGAGAGCCGGCAGGGATCCCACGGGGAATGCTGAGAGAGCCGGCAGGGATCCCACGGGGAATGCTGAGAGAGCCGGCAGGGATCCCACGGGGAATGCTGAGAGAGCCGGCAGGGATCCCACGGGGAATGCTGAGAGAGCCGGCAGGGATCCCACGGGGAATGCTGAGAGAGCCGGCAGGGATCCCACGGGGAATGCTGAGAGAGCCGGCAGGGATCCCACGGGGAATGCTGAGAGAGCCGGCAGGGATCCCACGGGGAATGCTGAGAGAGCCGGCAGGGATCCCACGGGGAATGCTGAGAGAGCCGGCAGGGATCCCACGGGGAATGCTGAGAGAGCCGGCAGGGATCCCACGGGGAATGCTGAGAGAGCCGGCAGGGATCCCACGGGGAATGCTGAGAGAGCCGGCAGGGATCCCACGGGGAATGCTGAGAGAGCCGGCAGGGATCCCACGGGGAATGCTGAGAGAGCCGGCAGGGATCCCACGGGGAATGCTGAGAGAGCCGGCAGGGATCCCACGGGGAATGCTGAGAGAGCCGGCAGGGATCCCACGGGGAATGCTGAGAGAGCCGGCAGGGATCCCACGGGGAATGCTGAGAGAGCCGGCAGGGATCCCACGGGGAATGCTGAGAGAGCCGGCAGGGATCCCACGGGGAATGCTGAGAGAGCCGGCAGGGATCCCACGGGGAATGCTGAGAGAGCCGGCAGGGATCCCACGGGGAATGCTGAGAGAGCCGGCAGGGATCCCACGGGGAATGCTGAGAGAGCCAGCAGGGATCCCACAAGGAATCCTGGAAGACCAGGCAGGGATCCCACCAAAAAATGTAAAAGAAGACCTTTCCTTCTGAAAATACTAATTTTTTGGATGAGCATCCTCAAAACTTACTGGAGTTATTGACCAGAAATTAATATGCAGATTAGGACTTCTGAGTTCACAAATGACTTAAAAGTGATAATAAAGAAAACATTTTTAAACAATTTATATTTACCTGCTCTGAGCAATGGTTTTGCACAGAGCAGCCCCGATCCTCCTCTTCTCGGGTCCCCCGCCAGTGCTCCTGACCCCTCCCCTCCTGCCCACTGCTCCCATAGCAAGCTGCTTGCTACGGGGGAACTCAAGCAGGCTCGATCCCGAGCTGCTGCTCTATGTATCCATTGACACACAGAGCGTGGCTCAGCCACTGCTCTCTCCTCATGGGCTTACTGGCTGTGATTGATAGCTGGTGTCTCAGCCAATGAGGAGGAAGAGACCCAGGAGAGCTGCTGTTCTTGTGCACATCCCTGGATCAAAAAGGGGCTGAGGTAAGTGTTGGGGGAGACTGGGAGGGCTGCTGCCTTAACAACAACTTTAACTGGCTGCATACTTGTTCTTTTTTAATTATTTATTGGCTTGCATCAGATAGCAATGATATAGTACATGAACTGAATACAGTTGCACAGTGTACATTTCAGGTCAGTGCAAGACAGTAAACAACAGAATTTGACAAAAACATAGAAGAGAAAGTAGTGTTCAAACAAAAACAAAACTGCATCAATCAAAAAGACACAACATGCTGGTGTATCTTACATCAAGCAAAATAAGCCTATGTAATCTGGCAGATCGAGTTGGGAGAGGTTCCACTAGTGATCACGGAGCAAAGTGCTGAGTGAAATTCAGCGCATAAAAAGTGTTTTACAATGACTAAATAAAAATATGCAGAAACCATGTGTATCCACATGCCTGGATTTGTGCATGCCAAAAGATGATTCTTTTAACAAGGATCTTAGCAAGTCAGTACAATTACCCCACGAGTAGCCCATCATGAGGTTGGAATGAGACAGTTCATACATACTGAGGGTATTCATCAGAGAAACGAAAGAGGTCCCAGTAGAACCATCTGGTCTTATGTTCCTCAGTCTGGTTTCTAAGAGACGAAGTCAGGGCAGCTGTCGGGGCAGCTTGATGTTTCCACATGCTAGGGATACAAGCGCGAGCCGCGTTTAACAAGTTTTTGAGTAGGGACTATTAGCGCTTCCTGGAATGGGGAGTAAGATTAAGCTAAACTGTTGCTGAATCATTATGTAGGGAGATGTCTGTAAATCTGTGAATTAGTTGAAGCACTGGTTGCCAGAATGTATGCAAAACAGGACATACCCAAAAAATGTGCAAGAGATTGCCCGCACATGTATCACACCTTCAGCAGCGATCACTTTGTTGGGGAAATAACTTGGCGAGAACTGATGGAGTCCTATAGCAGCGGGTCACTATTTTGTAAGTGGTTTCCTGGTATCTGCTACATAGAGAAGACTTGTGTGCAAAAAAAAGAGAATGGACTCTTTTTGAGGATCGGAGAAAGTGACTCATAAGTCCCCATCCCATTTAAGGAAGGTTCAGTCTGTACCCGTAGTTCTATGAGAGATTTGTAGGAGGTGGATGGTGATCCCCGAATAGGGCCCTCTCCAAGACACATCTCCACAAAAGGATGTAGCTTCCTTAGGAATAACGTGGGGTTAGACAACGAATGCAAAATATTAGATCACTGAAGAGCAATGGTTGAAAGGATTCCAATGGTTCAAAGGATTGGATGAGCTAGAAAGCAAGGTATGTGCCGATAGTCAACCTGGTGGATGCAGAAAGTGTCTGCGTTGACAAGGGTAGGTCCAATTAGTGAATGGGCAGCAAGATAGGAGACACATTGTTTTCCAGCCCAAGGTAAACCTGCAAGCGGTTCTGTTGCTCCCTTTTGTTCAAGCGTGACCCACAATTTTTGGGTCTTGTGCCTCCACCAGTCTACCACCCTCATCATATGGACCACCGTTATAGTATAAGGCTGGATCAGGGAAACCCAAACCACCTTTAAGTTTGGGCCTAAGCAACATATTCCTACCAATATGTGAATGTTTGCAATGCCATATAAATTTGATAAACCGTTTACACACAGAGTGGAAGAAAGCCCAGGGTATTCTGATTGGTAATGCCTGTAACAAGTACAGTAGCCTAGGCATTGCGTTCATTTTCAATATGTTATAACGGCCAAAACAGGATATGGCTTGCATACTTGTTCTAGTGATGTTGACAGGCAACTAGCATTCTCAGAAGGATGTCAATGACTGTCCCCTGTGCTAAATATTTCCATTTTAGTAAAACTTTTCTTTCTTTCTTTTTTTTTTTTAAAATCCAAGGAAGAATCGTATTTCTATATTATTGTTTATTTTTTGCACAAATTATGGAACACTAACTTTCTAAAGACAGCGCCATGCACTTCTAAGAAAGAGAAATCCCCGTAGTACACTGTAACCAGGGAGATAAACCATTAAGTCACTGTGCTGAGAGCAGTCATTGTCAACAATCTGGTTTCATTACAATAATATAGCTAAGGATATGAATCAATTGTAGCCAGGAATTGGTATTCTGGCAGCGACAAAAAATACGGTATATAGATCTGCTGTCAGAAAATGTAGTGAACACTGGTTGACACACCAAGAGCCATCACAGGTTTTTCCTCCGGCACTTGCAGCATCCTTTGCAGTCCTCCCCAGCCCTTGCCATAATGGGCAGCTGTGTCTGAGCTTCACAGGCCTGGGGTAGGCAAAGAATATTAACACGTTAATGTCTGTCTATCTATACCTTTGTGACCAAAGCTTATCCTAAGTAAATTTACCTACATATTCTTTGTTGGACAGATGGTGGCTTTCTGTTGACAGAATGGTGAAGTCTGTAGTATATACAGTATGCACTCACCAGCCACTTTATTAGGTTGGTAAAGCAAATTGCTTAGCAGCCAACCATATGGCAGCAACTCAATGCATTTAAGTATCTAGACGTGGTGGAGACGTCTTTCTTAAGTTCAAACCGAGCATCAGAATGGGAAAGTAAGGGTATTTAAGTGACTTTAAACATGACATGGTTGTTGGTGCCAGACGGGCTGGTCTAAGTATTTCAAAACTGCTGATCTACTGGGATTTTCACACACAACTATCTCTGGGGTTTACAGAGAATGGTCCGAAAAAGAGAAAATATCCAGTGAGCAGCAGTGGTGTGGACAAAAATGCCTTGTTGATGTCATAGGAGAATGGGCATAATAAATCAGAGAATAAATCTTTTTGGCTGGCATGGGCTTTTTTGCACACACTGGCACATTTAACTTCCAAAAACACTCCTCAAATGATGTGACATCTGCAAACCCTCATTGATATACTGCTGCTACTTCCATCTGAAGTCTTTAGCCATCCTAATTGGCTAGCCCAGGATGATGCAAAATCCACACATTTGCACAGGAGATACGTCAACCCAGCAGGCACAGCATGCTGAGATTGTACAATGAGCTTTGTATGCATGGCTCATTGTACAATGAGCTTCGTATGCATGGCTCATTGTACAACATGAAGAAAATTGCTGGCAGGCAGAAAATTAGATTTTATTATAGAAGAAGCATACAGAATCTCTTCTGCAAAAAAAAAATAAACAAAAAGCAGTTCTGCTTTCATACCATTGTTTCACAGATTAGCCTGTTAAGAGGAAATCTATACCAAAGCATTGTTTATTTCTACATTACATACATAAGTTGAAAAATGTCCATGGAGGCAAAAAAAAGACCTTTTAAAATGATGGTCCCATTTACTCTGATAGGGTAGAAAATTCCTTCCTGATCCCCTAAGGCAATGGAATACTTCAATGATTCAATCTAAATAGTTTTATTTTACTATAACAAAAAGTGGACAAAAAGGACATTTGAGGTCAGTTAAAAAATACATAAACCCTAACTATGAACTTCTCTTATTTGCTCCCTTTCGGTCTGATAACCATTAAATGTGTTTTGTTATATCTGCTTAATAAGTGCAAACAAAAAACTTACCGTATATACTCGAGTATAAGTCGAATTTTTCAGCCCTTTTTTTTGGGCTGAAAGTTTCCCTTCGACTTATACTCGAGTCCGCGCCGTCTGTCTGCATGATCAGCGTGTCATGCAGGCAGACAGCTGCCGGCGTGTGATGATAATGCACGGAGGCTATTCCAGCTTTCAAAAGCCACGCCTCCTGCTCTTCTGTGATAGGCTGAACAGCTGTCAGTGTACAGCCTATCACGGACATTCTCTCATCCTCGTCCGTGGTATGAGAATGAGAGAATGTCCGTGATAGGCAGTCAGCGGTCAGCCTATCACAGACGAGGAGGAGGCGCGGCTTTTGAACTGTGGAATGGCCGCCGAACAGTATCATCACACGGCCGCTGTCTGAGGATGGAGATCGCCACAGGGAGGCTACACAGGACACAGGTAGGCTGCACATGCACACAGGACACACATGCACACAGGACACACATGACGCACATGACACACATGACACACATACACACAGGACACACATGCACACAGGACACACATGCACACAGGACACACATGTACAGGACAAATGTACAGGGTACAGGTAGGCTGCACAGGACACAGGGAGGCATGCAGCTGCAGATGGACATTATTGACCCTCTGCATTTCTCACCCTCGACTTATACTCGGGTCAATAAGTTTTTCCCAGTTTTTTGTGGTAAATTAGGGGTCTCGACTTATACTCGGGACGACTTATACTCGAGTATATACGGTACTGATCCTGCCATAAATCCAGTGCTGCCTTGTGTACTCTGCAATATTATCGAAAGCAGTGTTATCAGCCCCACCCAGTCTTCTGAGCTACAGAACACCCCCTCACATTAACGATAGGAGAGTGGGATATCCTGTAGTTCTTGTACACTTCCTGTCCTAAGGCAACAACACTGCTCCTAAATGCATACAGTAAATCGAATGAGGCGGTCCCTATAGTATAGGAAATGTGCTACTGGCAGGATTACCAGGTGAAAGCAAAGGAAAAGAAACCTGACATAAATGCAGCAAACACATCTGAGCATTGGTAAGCAGAAATAATTAAAATCTTTGTTCTTGGAGTTTAGTCACAACTTTAACCTTTTTGCTTTTTTGTGTATTTTGCCCATGTTTAAAAAAATCTTTTTTAGGCCTGAAGATACCACAAAACCCTCAAACATATTTTATAAAAGCAGACACCCTAGAGAATAAAATAGTGGTAGTTCCAATTTTTCATGGTCACACAATATTACCGCAAAGGTGTATCACAATTGACGTTTTCATGCGTAGGCACCCAACACATGCGTTTACGTTTGTACATGTAACTATATAACATGCGTATATGTGGGGGTGGGAGGGCCTCAAAAAAATTTTTTCGGAGGGGGGCTTAATGTGCTTGGGTGCAACTCTTTTTTTTTTTTTTTTTAAACTTTTTTCTTTACCCCCATCACATGTGGTGATTTTTAGGTGACAGGTTCTCTTTATGAGACATGCAAGGTCTAAGGAGACCCGTACGGTGTATGGACCTGGCAGCAAAAGGGTTAAAAGTTTGAGATCAGGTTGTGCTTTGCTTCTTCCATACAAGTCTTCCATACAAGTGAACGTACAACAATCAGCCATAACTTTATGACCACCCACCTGATAGTAAGTAGGTCCCCCATTTGCCAACAACCAGCCCTGACCTGTCAAAGCATGGACTACACTAGACCTCTGAGGAAATATTGTGGTATTTGACACCAAGCTGTCACCAGCAGATCCTTTTAGTCATGTAAGTTGCAAGGTGGGGCCTCCATGGATCGGACTTGTTTTTCCAGGACATCCCACAGATGCTCAATTGGATTGAAATCTGAAGAATTTGAAGGTTAAGTCAACACCTCAAATTTGTGGTGGTCCTCAAACCAATCTTAAACCATTTTTGCAGTGTAGCAGGGCGCATTATCCTATTGTAAAAGGCCACTGCCATCAAGGAATACCATTTCCATGAAGGGGTGTACTTGGTCAACAACAATGTTTAGGTAGGTGGTACATGTCAAAGTAACATCCACATGTATGACAGGAGCCGAGGTTTCCCAGCAGAACAAAAAAATATGCCTCCGCTGCCTTGCCTTCTTTCCAGCCATCCTTCCTATATATTATATATATATATATATATATATATATATATATATATATATATATATATATATATATATATATACACACACACATTGCTTGCACTCACCTTTGCAATTCAACAATTTCATTATTTAAGGAGTCCAGTTCTTTGATGGCGGAGAAATCTGCAACAGGACTAGGAGCTAATGGGATCTATAGGAAAAGAACATTGTATTATAAAAAGAAAACTATACTCTTTTAAACCTTTATTTATTTTTACCAAACTGTATAAATAAGATCACTTTAATGTTAATTGATGTGTTAATGCTTAAATAAAAATGTACTTGCATGCATAGTTCATATAGGTACATGTACGTATTACATACATAGGTTGTACTGTGTCCTGCGGATTTTATAATCTTGCTGCCAGTCCACCTGACAAGGTCTTCATGACTAAAGAAAATATATCGTTTACAGTTTTTAATGATGTGAAACACCCACTAGGCACATGGAAATTGGGAACCATGTGAACTTTGCCCAGGCTTTAGGACACATGAGGAACTTTTGAAGAAATATTTATCACTGGCAAGAAAGATTTTTCATATCAAAGTAATAAAGTAATTTACTAATGCTGACACACGCCCTTTTGACTTTAGGCAAAATGTAGCTTTTACTGTTAACAAACATCATTGTTCTATGTGGATGTGACAGAACAAAAAAAAAAAAGTTGGAAAATATCTGCATTTGTTATCTGATTAAAATTGGCACCACATGCAGATGAATAGTTTCTCACAGCGGTTTGCTTCCACTCATTATGGAGATCTGATAAAGCACAAAAGATCTGATCTGAAATGTAATTAAAATAAACATGAGTTTATATCAGAAAAAAAAAAATTGTTGCAGGAATCCAGGAGGTGAAAATTTCCTGCAGCAGCCCCCAAAATCTTCCTGTGGTTGCCAAGGCTGTTTTGACAGGTGAAGCGCTGCCACTTCCAAGTAGAGTCAGAAACTGCTGTAAGCTCCACCCCCAACCACTCCTTTTGGTCCATCATTATGAAGGGCAGCCCCACTGACCAATATATATTTGATGGAGGTAAAGAAGAGGTGAGCCGGCTTTGTCACTAACAAGAAGTCCTGAAGCTTTGCCTGTCAGAATTGTCTGGGATTCAGAAGGGTGTGGGAGGCAACTGCAGGTATGTCGAGCCCCTTTAGGTGTCTGCACTTTAGAAATACTGCAGTTTTCTTTTTTCCCCACGATAGTCTTTCTTTAAAAGGCCCCGGCATAAGGAAACTGTAAATATATATATATATATATATATATATATATATATATATATATATATATATATATATATACATACACACACACACACACATATATATATATATATATATATATATATATATATATATATATACACACATATATATACACATATATACACACACACACACCAAGAAAAATAAGTATCGAACACGTCACCATTTTGCTAGGTAAACATATTCCTAAAGGCGTTATTGACAAAGAATTATCCACACGTTGGTAACAACCCATGCCATCCATACATACAAAGAAACTAAAACAAATAAGTTCAGAAATGAAGTTATGCGTACTAAAATGGAATGACACAGGGAAAAAATATTGAACACACGAACTGAAATTTATTAAATACTTGGTAAAAAATCCTTTGTTAATCCTAATGACAGCTTCAAGATGCCTCCTGTATGGAGAAACAAGTCACATGCTGCGCTCAGGTTTGATTTTGGCCCATTCTTTCACACAGTCTTCCAATCTTGAAGGTTCGCTGGGCCTCTTCTATGAACTCTGATCTTTAGTTTTTTTTACATAGATTTTCTATTGGATTCAAGTCAGGTGATTGGCTGGGCTATTCTAGCAGCTTTATTTTATTTTTTTTAAACCAATTGAGAGTTTCCTTGGCTTTGTATTTTGAATAATTGTACAATTTTTCCATTCATCCTTCCTTCAATGATATGAAGTTTGCCAGTATCATATGCTGAAAAACAGCCACACACCATGATGTTCCCACCTCCAAATTTCACTGTTGGTATGGGGATGTTTCTGGGGTGATGTGCAGTGCCATTTGACATCCAAACATGGTGTGTAATATGGCATCCAAAGAGTTCAATTTTGGTCTCATCTGACCAGACCATATCTTCCCAGTATTTCACAGGATTGTCTAAATGTTGTGCAGCAAACTTTAAATAAGCTTCAACATGCTTTTTCTTCAGCAATGGAGTCTTGTGTGGTGAGCGTGTATACAGGCCATAGCGGTTGGGTTTCACTACTTGTTTTCTTTGAAACAATTGTACCTGCTAATTCCAGGTCTTTCTGAAGCTCTCCACAAGTGGCCCTTGGTCTTGTACAATTATTCTGATAATTATTTTCACTCCTTTCGAGGAGCACCTGGTCCTGGCCAGTTTATGGTAAAATAATGTTCTTTCCACTTCCAGATTATGGCCCCAACAGTGCTCACTAGAACATTCAGAAGTTTAGAAATCCTTCTGTAACCAATGCCATCAGTATGTTTTGCAACAATAAGGTTGCGAAGGTCATGCAAAAGCTCTTTGCTTTAACCCATCATGAGATGTTTCTTGCCTGACACCTCGGTAATGAGACACTTTTTTATAGGCCATCAGTTGAGACTGAACTAGCTGATGTTAATTTGCACTAACAAGGGGCAGGATTGCTTTTCAGCTGGTGTCTTGGCTTTCCATGCCTTTTTGCACCTCCTTTTCTTCATGCATTTAATACTTTTTCCCTGTGTCATTCCATTTTATTACATATAACTACATTTCTGAACTTAATTGTTTTGGTTTTATTGTATGTATGGATTGCATGGGTTGTTACAAACATGTGGTGAAAATTTCATGCCAATAGCACCTTTAGAAATATATTACCTAGAAAAAGTGTATTTTACCAGATAGATAGATAGATAATATATAATCTATCTAACTACATGCCTGCCTTTGTCTGGTTTCAGTATTTTCTGAGTAGCTGACCTGGAATAATCTTGCAGTCCATGAACAGAGGTGAGCAGGACGGCATAAAAGATGAATAGCTTTTTCAGAGAGTCAGAACATCAACCCATACAATCCTTTCATGTTAAATTGCTTTAACGGCTCATATACAATACTGCACATCATATAATATCAATAGATGGTAAACCAGCAATTGTATAGGAACCTGGCACTGCTACAGACTATATGGGTTGGAATCTTTTATCCTTTCTTCCATTAACCTCTCCTGAGATAACCCAGCTTTACCCATTACTGCCACTTCAGAATACAGAACAGTGTGGGTGTATCTTGGGTGACTAGAGGATCTTTCAGGGAGTCCTAAAGCATAATGCATATCTGACATACAGAGAGCTTTTGTGCAAGTGACTTTCCCTCTATACACCGACATCAGGGTTCACTTGCTACCTCTGCCATTCATAAAACCTATTGTATTTTTTTTCCATGAATACAAGATGTTCTTTGGTTGAATTATGTGGAGAGGAGAGAAGGTGATGCCACAGTCTTCACCTGTTCCAATCAAAGAATGCCTTGTATTCATTGAAAAATTCTCTGAATGGCCGAGGTGCCCCCATGGTCAAGTGTGCAGAGGAGAAGCCGCTCACATAGTACTGGGAAGATCACGGCTCTCACTGCATGTAGCTCAGGCTAGTACAGTGATTTACAGCATCCCGAGCAGCCCTCGGAATATAGGATAATCATACTTACATAAAGCAAAGCCGGACCAATGTAAGTTTGCAAAAAAATATAACTCTTGGAGTCCATCTTTAAAGCCTGGAACACACCAACAGTTTTCTTTTTTTTGTTCAACATAGGGGGTTGAGCTACTTTGTTGCTTGTAGAACTAATGGGGGCCCTGGGTAATGTAGTGGTTTGAGAGGTATAAAGGTATTGTGAGGAAAAGGTATGAAAGATGAGGCCACTGACATGGACTCGAGCTATATCACCACATGACGATAAGAAAAGCCTATGCTTTGGTACAACCATGCACTTTTATCTGTGTATTAAGTGTTAGGGATGTTTGATATGCTACTAATATATATGCCAAAAACTGAAGTGTATCATAATAATTGTTTTGTTATGTTTATTACTTTGCAATAGCAACTCTTTGATTTAAAAAAAAAAACATAGCGGGTTGAATGAAAAAAACTGACAGCTCCGGTCGGAGCCCATGTACTCCCCCTATGTGAAGTACAGCGATCTCCCTTGTTGAGCTTTTGTGTTCTGACAAGGGGATGCCCCCCCTGCCAGAACACGCCGATCAGCGCTCTTAGCCATTGGCTGAAAGTGCTGATTAGGAGCTGGTTGGCTGCTGGTTTTCCTGCATGCTTGTCCGTCGGAAGCCGGCCAAATTGCCGGCTTCTGTTGGACCGACTGACATACACACAGGCCGAACGTTGGTCTGTTTTTATTGAACCAGCCGATGTCTCCCGACATGTGGCCTGAGTGTACAGGGCTTTAGGGTCATCATAAACTTTACAATCTGGCCATGCAATCTTTGTATATTTAACTTTTTATTTACCAAACTAAGCAATAGGAGGACCCATTTATTCTATCCAATCAATTTGTATCCAATAAACCAATAGTTGAAGGTAGAGCTAAAGGAGCTTGTGCAACCACAATGCAATATGTAGGGTGACTCTTAAGCCTGGTATACACTAGCAGTTTTTTTTTTTTTCATTTAACCCAGCGGGCTGAACGAAAAACAAAAATGAAATGCTTGGGAGGAGCCGCTGTACTAACTACGCAATGTTAGTATAGCAATCTCCCCCGCTTAGCTATTGTGGTTTTTTTTCTCCGTTTTTTTCCTCCTTCCTCCATTCAATTGTTTTTATTAGTGCCAAAATCTTGTTGTCTTTCGGTTCTCCAGTTTCCTGCACATTACATTCTGCACTGTAAACACAAACCCTCTTCTTCCAACAAGAGTAAAGACAACACATATCAAGACACCAATAGACAGTATATAGATTTATATATAGATTTTTTTTTTTCAATTGATTGGTTCTCTTTGTCGGGGGAGGGGAATTCTCCATGAAGATGCCATGGAATAATTTATATGCCTTGGAAACAATATTACTTTATTATTTAATGATTTCACTTAAATAAAAATACATCTGACAACACTTTAATTTGTGAATATATATATATATATATATATATATATATATATATATATATATATATATATATATATATATATATCTCTATCTATCTATCTAGCGTTTAAAGTGCACAGCTGCTGTTGTGTTCTGACACGGGGACCCCCCCCCCCACCCCACCCCCCCGGGCTGAGAGCGCTTGTTGGAAGCTGATCAGAAGAACTTTTTCGGTCATGCCCCTTCGACAGAAGACAGACATTCGGCCGGCTTTTGGGTCAAAAGGTGGCCAGTTTCTATTGAACCGCCCGATATTCGGCTTGTGTGTACGGCCCTTAAGGTTTAATTGCAATGGATCTGACTTCTTGGCCAGCTTTAAAATAGTCTTAAAGCACGCCCCACCCAAAAAAAAATTCTGCAGCAAAATGCTTCACATCCCTCAATGCAGCTTTCATAAATGACAATTGCTAGCCAGAGAGTCATCAATTTACATCACCTACCTCCCTGTACATTCTTTACATAGAAGTAGCTGGATACTGTGATATCAGAAGGGACAGAGCACCCCCTGGTGGCGATAGGTACATTCCAACCAGCAGGACAGCAGTGTCTGGTTTATTACTCATTTTTAAAAAAAAATCTGTGAAAAATGCGAGTGTTTTTTTTTTTTTGGTTATATTTTATAACACCCTTAATATTTTCTGCATTTGACTTGCTACCACCTGCCCTTTGTTTAGAGAGGATATATAGATTGTAACAAATACACTATTTAGCTACTAGTGATTTTTTTGCTTCTTAAGGCTCCATTCACACCTGAGCGATCCGGATTGGAGTCGCCATAATTCTGCACACAAATCCAGAATCGCGGCAAAACATGGAATGCGTTTGCGATGCCTTTATCTAAAAAGTTTGGTGCGATTGTCAAACAAAATGCGCTACAATTGTGCCAAAAATTGCAACTGCAAACACTCCTGGCTCTGTGCCAAGATTGGGTACATGCTCTTCTTTAGAGCGGAGGAGAGCAATTCAAATGAATGGTGCCGTTCCAAAAACTCTCCACTAAAAAAAACAAAAAAAGCTAAAAAAAAAATGAGCTGCAGCAGCTCTAGCTGCAGATTGCTCAGGTATGAATGGAGCCTTAGAGGAACTACAGTGCTTTTAATATTACCAGTATAGGTACATGGCGAGCCATACTAGTAGTGCTACACAATGTTTGTACCTTACTGTTGCCTTTATCACACTAAAACAATGCATTGATGACTAAAAGTATAATCAAGTTTTTTTTTGAGGGGGGGGGGGTCTTAATTTTTGATGGAGTAAAGAGGGATTTGCTGTCTATGCCGCCCATTGGGGAGATTCTTCCTCTCTATTTGTCCTTTTTATCATCATTGAAAGTGGGGGTGAAAGAAAATCCCAAATCCTGGGTCATCACCAAAACAGGAATAGAGGAATACATTTTCCAATAGGGACACTAGTTTTTGGCTAAAAGTCAGGTAAAGGGAAATCTCCACAATGGGACACAGATGGCAAAAAAAAACCCTCTCTTACACCATCCAAATAAAAAAAAAAAAATTCTAATTTATTATAAAAGAGCAACATTGTTTCCAGCAGCCAGACACCATTTTCATCATATGTTAGGTCACACAAGGAAGCTCAAGATTAGTGTTTTAGCATTTATGGCAAAAAAAATAATTTTACTCAAAATAAAAGAAATTTCTGATTGCTTTAGTCCTTCACACCTTAACCTGTATGGTTATATTTACTGAAAATGACATGTGAGTTTGTAATGTTGAGATGTGGTGTTGCCTATTATTGTCAAAGTGAAAAGCAGTGAATAGAAACCAATAAAATGTATTCAGGACTCCAGAGAAATGATGGAATGTAGTTGCTACAGCCAGCAAAATGAAGAAAAAAAAAAAAAAGTACACAATGTCCTATGTATTAACTTTTTGCTGATGTTGATCATTGCAGATGTTTGTAAAGGCATGAAAACATTTGAGCTGCACAAAGAGAACTGGTGGTCTGTCTAATTTACCTGCCAGAAATTACTAAATTGCTAGCAGAGGTCTTAACATTTTGGCCACACAGCACATTCCAAAGCCAGAACTCTCATGCTGGTGTATTTTGGCATAGGAAGGGATGGTGTGTGGCATAGATAGAGGATCCCAGGGCTGGCAAGCTGAACATGTTTTACAGTGCCTTGAAATAGTATTCATATCCCTTGAAAGTTTCCACATTTTGTCATGTTACAACCAAAAACATAAATGTATTTTATTGGGATTTTACATGATAGACCAACACAAAGTGGCACATAATTTTGAAGTGAAAAGAAAATGAAAAATGGTTTTCAAAAAATTTTTACAATTAAATATGTGAAAATTGTGGGGTGCATTTGTATTCAGTCCCCCTGAGTCTATACTTTGTAGAACCCCCTTTTACCGCAATTACAGCTGCAAATCTTTTTGGGTATGTCTCTACCAGCTTTGCACATTGAGAGAGTGACATTTTTTGCCCATTCTTTTTTGTAAAATAGCTCAAGCTCTGTCAGATTGGATGGAGAGTGCCTGAACAGCAATTTTGAAGTCTTGCCACAGATTCTCAATAGGATTTAGGTCTGGACTTTGACTGAGCCATTCTAACACATGAATATGCTTTGATCTAAACCATTCCATTGTAGCTCTGACTATATGTTTAGGGTTGTTGTCCCAATGGAAGGTGAACCTCCGCCCCAGTCTCAAGTCTTTTGCAGACTCCAACAGGTTTTCTTCTAAGATTGCCCTGTATTTGGCTTCCTCCATCTTCTCATCAACTCTGACCAGCTTTCCTGTCCCTGCTGAAGAAAAGCATCCCCTCAACATGATGCTGCCACCATCATTGGTCACGGCGGGGATGGTGTGTTCAGGGTGATGTGTTAGTTTTCCGTCACACATAGCGTTTTGCTTTTAGGCCAAAAAGTTAATTTTGGTCTCATCACAGCACCACCTTCTACATCTTTATTGTGTCCCCCACATGACTTCTCGCAAACTGCAAATGGGACTTCTTCTGGCTTTCTTTCAACAATGACTTTCTTCTTGTCACTCTTCCATAAAGGCCAGATATGTGGAGTGCACGACTAATAGTTGTCTTGTGGACAGATTCTCCCACCTGAGCTGTGGATCTCTGCAGCTCCTCCAGAGTTACCATGGGCTTCTAGGCTGCTTCTCTGATTAATGCTCTCCTTGCCCGGCTTGTCAGTTTAGGTGGACGGCCTTGTCTTGGTAGGTCTGCAGATGTGCCATACCTCTTTCCAGTTTCGGATGATGGATTGAACAGTGCTCTGTGAGATGTTCAAAGCTTGGGATAATTTTCTTTAACCTAACCCTGCTTTAAACTTCTCGGCAACTTTATCCCTGACCTGTCTGGTGTGTTCCTTGGCCTTCATGATGCTGTTTGTTCACTAAGGTTCTCAAACAAACCTCTGAGGGCTTCACAGAACAGCTGTATTTAAACTGAGAATAAATTTCACACAGGGGGACTCTAGATTCCACTAGATTTTAGTTAGGGGTATCAGAGTAAAGGGGGCTAAATAAAAATGCATGCAACATTTTTCAGATATTTATTTGTAAAAAAAAAAATTTAAAAACCATTTATCATTTTCCTTCAACTTCACAATTATGTGCCACTTTGTGTTGGTCCATCACATAAAATCCCAATAAAATACATTTATGTTTTTGGTTGTAACATGACAAAATGTGGAAAATTTCAAGGAGTAGGAATACTTTTTCAAGGCAGTGTGTGTGTAGTGGGGGATGATGTGGGGGGTTCCTTAAGTTTTAGCTAAAACTTTTTTCTTATTTTGGATAGAATAGGGAAGGGTTAGTTGTCTTTTTTATTGCCCACCATGTAAACCTTTATGAATGCGTGGCAAACCATAAGCTAAGAGTCCAACAAGATTTTATTAGTTCACAGTTTAACCAAAAAAGACAGTCAACACATTTTGGGGGCAAGAACCCCCCCCCCCCCCCCCCTTTCATTGGGGTTTGGATATAAGGAAGGAAAACTTGAAAGGACTCAAAACTGAACCAGAGGGATCTGTACTAAGAATCTATTTTCACTCTGGAAACCTTTTGAACCTATAAACATAAACTGTGGTCAGCGGTATTAACACTTTGGAGTAGTAGGTAGGTAGTAAGACTTTGGAGTAGTGGGTAGATAGTAACACTTTGGAGTAGTGGGTAGGTAGTAACACTTTGCTGCGCAGCAAGCATAAATGCACTAACGTTTTGGTGCTCGACCAAAAGTGCTACATGCACCTTTAGTGCATTAGGCAGACCATATTTATGAAAAGGCTGCATTCGTGTCTATGTGTTAACCTGCTGCAATGGTATAAATGGGTGCTAAACGTGGATTTCCTTTAATTTGGAAAAAATTCCTCTTACATTCTGTTGCATCCACTATATACTACATTTCACACATGCGGACCGTTAGTCCGTTTTTCATCTATCCATTGACAGATGAAAAATAGACATCAATGCATCTATATGGAAAAACAGATGTAAAGGGATGATAATCCCTTTAGATCCACATCTGTTTTTAAGGAACGGATCAAAGCCCTATTTTTGTTCCGTAAAGTGTGTAGAACAGACAAGGGAGACAAGGGAGGGGGATGGGAACAGAGGGGAGCAGTGTATACAGTGGAGGGGACAGTGTGTACATACAGGCTATGTCACTTTCCAGCCCTTAATGTAATCGTCGACTCTCTATTTTATTGCACTGGAGAAGGAGCAGTCATTCGGCCCGGCTGCTGAAGTTGAGAAAGGGGTGGGGTCACCCGGTGAAGAGGACGGTCATTAAAATGTAAGCATCCTATAGTGAAATTGTATACATGTCAACATAACGAAGTCTCACTATTATTTTGAGTAAAAAATAAAAGTACCTACTCTTGCCATATTTACAAACTAACCACTTTGGATCGGGTCCATCCTATTCTAAGATTAATTGTAACTATGTTAGAAGCACTGAGTGTAGCTCTCAGGAAAACCTGCAAGACTAAGCCTGCCATAGATGGATCAATCTCGTTTGATAAGTCAACGGGCTGAAAAAAAAAAAAAAAATGAACCCATTCCCCCATCCGCACAAATGAGGTGGATGGAGGAATCCTTTCTGCTGAGACATTGGGGTTGATCTATTAAAGGCAATTAACCTGTGCACTGCAGTTGCTCTAGATCTGAGGGGAACATGCAAGGGGGAAAAAAAAATGGCATTTTTGCTTACACATGACTGGATCATAGAAAGCTTTCCCCACTTTTCAGAGCTTCCCCTCAGCTCTAGAGCAACTCTGCACTTGCCGTACAAAGTATATTTGATTTTAGTAAATCAACCTCCCTGTATTCGAACAGCTGGGACTCATCCACTGTCAGAATATACTGATCAGCTGCTGAGAGAATAACATTTTTTAACATTTCCGATCAACTTCTGTCGAGCGGGAATAGTCATTGATGAATCGAAATTTGACTGGTCCCTGCTGAGCCGGCCAAATTTCAATTTATCTATAGTCAGTTTGAGTTCAGAGAAAGACAAAGGAGAGTTTTGTGGGTTAAATAAAAGGAAACCACAGGAATCCTGTGATGTCTGATCTTAGGCTAGACTTAGGGACCATTCACATCTTTGCATTGTGGTTGCATGTGCACTGTGGTGTGGTACTGTGCATTCCTGAATGGCACCCCAATGTGCAATTAGAGTGGCAGGCAATGCAACCCACTGGAGTGCACCAAAAAGCACAAACTGTGGTGCACTGATTAAATAAAAAGGGGTCAGGTCCGTTTTTTTTAGTCTGCTAGAGACCCCGTCACCAGGACATTCATATAAACAGCAATCTCTCCTCTTCAGATTATATGTTCATTTAACATATTTTAGGCATATTATTTACATGTAAAAGCCTCCCTGGTGTAGAGAAAAGCCCTGAGAATGATGTTTGGCGCCACTATTATGGATGTGATGTCAGCAGCCCCAACAGACTCCAAGCTATGATATTTCATAGTATTCCCCTTCACTATTCCCTTAGCAGCTGCATAAAAGGTTACGTAGGGAGATGAGGGAAGGAGCAGAGGAGCTGGGCCAGCACAGAGTAATTACATATTCCCAGAAGAGGAGGCGGCTAGGGAACTGACTGAAGCACTTTGCAAGTAAATGCAAAGTCATTTATGAAAAAGAAAAAACTAAGTATTTAAAATACTTGATTTTTCTGTTTTTACTTGCATTTTTTTTTAAACAACAGGGTCTCTTTAAGGTGCAGTGCAATCTCATTTAAATTGAAAGGGCTACCTTAATGTGTTATTAAAACTTGAAATTTAAAAAGCCTTTGGTGCTGCAAGCCTCAGCATTTACCACGTTTGCTCCGTGTTTATATTTTATTTTTTTTGCAAATCCTGTGGTTTTCTTGCATTCCATGTATGAAAAAGGACTCTTTACTAGCTCCTGCTTTAGGTTGGCCCTAGCCAATGAAGCCACTGCTGCATGTGTGCTCCGCGCTGGAACTGCAGCCGAGTGTCCCTGTGCTGCTCGAGTCCACTACACCCAGACAGCCCAGAGGGATAACAACAGCAACAAGCTTCTTCTAGCAAGTTGACTGACAGCAGCTGGAGCCTGCCCTGTCCAAGTGACCTGCTCCCTGTGATGTGCTCAGTGCACGTAATTCCATACCTGGATGTTTGGGGAAGTGGTGTACAGCAAGAACACTGTGTTGGGCACAAACGAGGAATGTTTTACTAATTGATTAGAATGGATTTGCTTAGAAAAATTGTGAGCATTTATTGATGCTTTAATGCACGATAAAGCATTGTGCTAATGCATTTGCACCAATGCAAGGCATAGTCTGCATTTGCCCTTTAACTTTTAAAGGCTTATAATGGCTAACAAGTTCATTTTTGTTGAGGTGAAAGGTTTCATATCAGAGAGTTCCTGTTTCTATGGAACTGTCCAATATAAAAGCACAAAGACGACAACTGGAGCAACATCAGACATAATTCTACCAAAGCCAGCGGCTATCTAAGGGCAGGTGACTCCAGCTTCACCAATTCCCAAAACTCACATATTATACAACCTTGTTCATTCTGGACTAAGAATGGAAATTGTGGTTACAATACAAGCAATAAAAGGGTCAGAGGTATGCAGAAAGACAGGACTTGTTAGAAGAAAAGACCATATGTGCTGAATTTTTTTTTTTTTTTGCCAAATTAATTTCTGTTTCCTACTCTGCATGCAGAAATGAGTCTTGCGTGGAATACCCACTTGCAGGGTACCTGAATAGAATTTTTGCACTTTTGTCATAACTACTTGAGTGCCTTTCACGGGTTAATTGTCACAGTTGTCCATTTAATTAAACATTTATTTTAAAAATCATTTTTCTATGAACCAATAATGTATACACTGGAGAGGATAGGACATGTACATAGTTGCAAAAGTCATTACCATATTACAAGCGGGTTTGAAATTTATTAGCCGGAAGAATAAATAGCAAAAGCCATAACATAAGCAGTTTAACATGCAGCAGTCATACCGCATTCATGCAAGCTATTACACTCTCTGCTCTGCACTGAAAGACAACTAATTATTGTATTATTTTAACTTTAAAATTAGGAACCAATATCAAAGTCTAAAGAGGAAAGCAAGGTAAGGGGTTCTGCTCCCCCCAGTATAAAATATACTGAGAAAAAAAAACAACTACAAAAGCAGTTTACTTGAAGTCACTAGTCCCTATAAAGAATACCTGAAATTGTATGAAAATCCTACCATGGGATGGACACCTACTGTACAAAGAAAGCTGTCTAATTATTTACACATAACCGGTACCTTACCCCACCCCAAAAATATGCTCTGGGTGGAGGTATTCTCACGATCTCCAATATATGGCTCAAATCTGGGGTGTGAAAGAGAGAAAAATATAATTTCCCCCCATCCCTGCTAACAGTGTGGATGATGGAATCTCTATTGTATTGTGAAGCAGCCCTGGGCACATGCTGGTACTGGCAAACAGTGAATGCATCTCACAGGATACAGTAGATGTTGGGACGCTAATTTTTAAGTTGATTTTTAAACTAACCTTTTAGTCAAGCCAGGTGGTACTTACAGAGCCCACATAGCTCAAATTTTAGGTTGATTCAGCAGGCATGGGGACCTTTAAGTGCTAGTGCACAAAGGTTTAAGATTTGACTAAAGTGTTCGATAAGTGCAAAAAAACACCTATCTGTTGGTCCTGCCAGAAATCCAGTGCTGTCCTGTGTTCTCTGCAGTGATATCTTAAACAGCCTTTTTAGCCCTGCCTGTTCCATGCCTGAACTACAGAACACCTTCCGCCCTGTTATAGAGAAGAGGGGGAGATGCTGCACCTCCACACATACAAAACAGCAAATCAGAATCGTCACCCTAGGACACAAAGTGTGTTGCTGGCAGGATCCCCAAATGAAAATAAAATAAAAAGATCCTAATGCAGCTACCACATCTAATAATTCTCAGTTACTCCGTCACAAATACAAAAGGATACAAGCATGGTGATTTTAAAGGGCCAGTCCAACCAATTCTAAAATTAAAAATGTAAGGTTGGGGGGGCTCCAAACACCAGATCTCTGCATCTGATTTCCCAGCCAATTCCAACCGGGGGGGTGGCCTGGACATTTCATTATTTGGATGTCTATAAAGCTAGGTAAACACGAGTCTGACAAAAGAGTGTAAGAGATGGTCTAACCTTGCAAAGCCAGAAGAGGAGAGGCGAGAGTTAGGAATATTAGAGCGAGGCTGAAAGCAGATTGAGGCAGATGGAAATAAACAGTCCAGCAAGCTAGAACAAAGCAAAGAAAGCAAAACGAGGATAGTTGGTTAGTGCAAGGAGCAAACGAGCCTTCAAAAGAACCAATTCACTGCATTGAAAAGGAGAAGTTCAGTCAAGACAAAAATAGAATCAGTGAACTCACATTAAACCAGGTTATATTCGATTAGCATTTATGTTTTTAAAGCAACCTGCAAAAGTCCCTGTACTGAGGACTACAACTGCAGCACTTGCAGTGCCTAGCTACTATATACACTATACTACCAAAAGTATTAGTCCATAGGGTTCAATATTGAGTTGGCCATCCTTTGCAGTTATAACAGCTTCAACTCTTCTGGGAAGGCCGTCCACAAGGATTAGGAGTGTGTCTATGGGAATGTTTGACCATTCTTCCAGAAGCGCACATTTTTCTAAAATGTCTTTGTATGTTGTAGTGTTATCAGTACTCTTCACTATAACAATGTGCACATACTTCTGGCCCTGTACTTAGGTGTGAACGTGTGATGGTCAAATGTCCGCAGACTTTTAGCCATATAATGCATAGAAGGTACCTCCAATCATCATTCTAGGGAAGATGGAGCAAAAGCAATGTCTAACAGGATGACAGAGTAACAGAACTGCCCCATTTAGGATTATGTAAAAGTGGACCGTCACATTTTTTAATAGAAACTGAACAATGGTAAAACCAAAATGTATGATGAGTATACACACAGTATATTTAAGTAGAACTAAGGCTCCCTATTAAAATACAAATACGTGCTGCACACTTCATCATGAGCACATCTGCACTTAAGTTTTCTCTTAGTCCCCCTACAAAGTTGCACAAATACCTGCCGAGGCTGCCAGTGTAGAGAGAAAGGACGGTGTCATCCCAATAGGCACTGTGAATTTCTAAAGGTGGACCCCCATCCCAGTTTCTAGCCAAACACAAGCACCCCCTATTGAGTGCAATACCTCTAATGGGACTTTATGGCGGGGTCACCTCTAGTAAAGTAGAAAATAGTAGGAAATTTTTGAATTTTGTATAAAAGTATTAAAGTTTATTTATTTAAACATTTCTAAAACATATTACCATGACCTAACCGTATATACAAAAGAGAATAAAAATGGATGCGTATAATGGGAAAATACAATTGTAAAGAAGAATTGACCAATTAACAATGATACAGGTAAATAACCAATAATCATAGAAACCCAACGTTTCGAGGTATGTAAAAAAGTTGACCTCTTCTTCAGGGGTAACGATAATTAGTCAGAGTGGGTGTTTCATCTAAAAAGTTAACAAAAAAGCAGAACAGAAATAAGTGGAAGAAATTCTCAGATAATCATAACAGGGGGCAGTAGAGAGCATTTTGGTTTGCAATTACAAGGGTTCAGTTCACATTTTAGCAGTTATTAACATCATTGGTAAATTCTAGGCATCTATAGACAAGAAATTTTATACTGACCCCTTGAGAATCATGTAAAACTTCCTAAGGACGTTTCCAGCATCCAGTGCGACTTGAACAAATTGCCGTCCGTCACGGCCACACAGGGATCGCAAGACCAAGGTTGGAGCAGATAGAAAAAAGACCAAGTGACCCACAGAAGTGAGAGCCAGGGTGGGCTGAGGTTGCTTCACAAAGGATGTCCCCCATAAAGCGGAACAGACACAGTTCTCCCTATGAGGGCTGGAAAACCAGCCTGCTTGATGGAGTATGAGAGGTGGGGGGTAATAGCCCGCTGTAATAAAAATACTTCAATGAGAATCTCAGAGAAGAAACTAGTATAAGTGCAATATTTATCTCCAGAATAGAGATAGCATTGGGGTAAGCAAATGCAGACCACCCAGGATTATGTATATCAGACACATACCTAAAAGGATATAAAGATGAGTGGAATCAGGTCATGGATTCCAGTGAAGGGCCAAGAGGAGATATTTGGATAAACCTCAAATTGGGCCGAGGTCCAGAGGGGTGTGCGGGTTCCCTGGTTAGGTGTAAGCCCGCATAGGTCTGCAGATTGAAAGGCACAACAGAAAAATGTTGTAGGTAAATCAATAATCAGACCTCTGCATAATTAGCAAAAATCCCAGTAAAAATGGTCCTCAGGTTTACCTGCTTGTCTTAGCTTCCTCCAGGCAACGTCTGTGTGGCATAGGAAACAGCTGATGAGTGCAGCGTCAGCAGGGTTTAAGTATGTATGTGCTGGAGTGGGAGTTGGTGCCCAATTAGTAATCTGATTGGCAGAGCCAGAGGTGGGGGGCGGTCTGGAGGAGGGAGGCCAGGACGTGTCTGTAAAGGACATCCCCCGGGCGGAGTGACACTAACAAAATATTAATGCAGGCCGAACAAAGGTGGATTTTTCGCTTAAATGCGACCATGCCACCTGGCCTTAATGCTACCACTTCCTTCAGACCCTTCCTGGAGGGATTCTCCTCAGGAGGATCCGAATGGGAGTCCTTACAATAAAATCACCCCCCTAATTACACTGATGCAGCCCTTTGTCCCACTTTGACTTTTGATACCTCTCATTGACAATATAGCCATTGGGCATCCATACGGGACTATCAATATACCCCAGGTCATTTTGGGGATAGTCCCTAACACCACAGGACACATGAACCACTAGGACTGTATCTTTATTTTATATATATTTGTATATGCCTGTATCTGTCTGGTTCTTGATGTAACACAGTGTTCAATGTATGACACAATATGCCTGTATCTGTCTGGTTCTTGATGTAACACGGTGTTCAATGTATGACACAATAACCCTGTTTTATGATTCCAGGACCTTTTCTCCAATTCGGTGGGACTGCCCTCCCCGACTACACAGATATACTCACCAAGTGTTGGTAATTTTCACAGCATGCACTTTCATTCTTTCCTCTTCTTTCCCTTCCCTCTTTGGTTCCCTTCTTCTTCTTATTTCTTTCTCTCCTCCACACATACCCTCCCCTTTTCCCCCTTTTTCTTCTCCTGCACCTATCACAGTTTCTCTCCCTTCCTTCCCTCTGAGTCCCAATCTGTTTCCTTTCCCCCCTTTTCTCTTTTTCTCCCTTCCTTCGTTCTTCCCACTCACAGTTACCTCTATTTCCTTTCATTTCCTCCTTCTATGTCTGCACTTTACAAGTTATCTCTTGTCTGTCCTCTCCCCCCTCTTGTTCTACCCCCACTCTCCTTTTCACCTCTTCCAGGTCTGGGCTGTGGGTCAGCTCACTCAGCGCACCCGGGGGAGACTGAGATGCGCTCTTCTCTGAGCGCACCCGGTCTCCCCTCTCTCTGGCAGTCTGTGTCATGGGTTTCCATGACAACGGGCACGCCAGCTCTGCGCTGCGGGATCCTGTGACGTATGGGGAATCTCTCCACGTCGCGCTGGCTCCGCCCCCCGCCGAGCGCTGCGCCTCGGCATTGGTCCATCTCCGCCCTGCTGTGGATGGTTCCACTCCAGGGAGTGCACTGTGGAGATGACGCTGTACGTCACTCCGCCCGGGGGATGTCCTTTACAGACACGTCCTGGCCTCCCTCCTCCAGACCGCCCCCCACCTCTGGCTCTGCCAATCAGATTACTAATTGGGCACCAACTCCCACTCCAGCACATACATACTTAAACCCTGCTGACGCTGCACTCATCAGCTGTTTCCTATGCCACACAGACGTTGCCTGGAGGAAGCTAAGACAAGCAGGTAAACCTGAGGACCATTTTTACTGGGATTTTTGCTAATTATGCAGAGGTCTGATTATTGATTTACCTACAACATTTTTCTGTTGTGCCTTTCAATCTGCAGACCTATGCGGGCTTACACCTAACCAGGGAACCCGCACACCCCTCTGGACCTCGGCCCAATTTGAGGTTTATCCAAATATCTCCTCTTGGCCCTTCACTGGAATCCATGACCTGATTCCACTCATCTTTATATCCTTTTAGGTATGTGTCTGATATACATAATCCTGGGTGGTCTGCATTTGCTTACCCCAATGCTATCTCTATTCTGGAGATAAATATTGCACTTATACTAGTTTCTTCTCTGAGATTCTCATTGAAGTATTTTTATTACAGCGGGCTATTACCCCCCACCTCTCATACTCCATCAAGCAGGCTGGTTTTCCAGCCCTCATAGGGAGAACTGTGTCTGTTCCGCTTTATGGGGGACATCCTTTGTGAAGCAACCTCAGCCCACCCTGGCTCTCACTTCTGTGGGTCACTTGGTCTTTTTTCTATCTGCTCCAACCTTGGTCTTGCGATCCCTGTGTGGCCGTGACGGACGGCAATTTGTTCAAGTCGCACTGGATGCTGGAAACGTCCTTAGGAAGTTTTACATGATTCTCAAGGGGTCAGTATAAAATTTCTTGTCTATAGATGCCTAGAATTTACCAATGATGTTAATAACTGCTAAAATGTGAACTGAACCCTTGTAATTGCAAACCAAAATGCTCTCTACTGCCCCCTGTTATGATTATCTGAGAATTTCTTCCACTTATTTCTGTTCTGCTTTTTTGTTAACTTTTTAGATGAAACACCCACTCTGACTAATTATCGTTACCCCTGAAGAAGAGGTCAACTTTTTTACATACCTCGAAACGTTGGGTTTCTATGATTATTGGTTATTTACCTGTATCATTGTTAATTGGTCAATTCTTCTTTACAATTGTATTTTCCCATTATACGCATCCATTTTTATTCTCTTTTGTATATACGGTTAGGTCATGGTAATATGTTTTAGAAATGTTTAAATAAATAAACTTTAATACTTTTATACAAAATTCAAAAATTTCCTACTATTTTCTACTTTACTAGAGGTGACCCCGCCATAAAGTCCCATTAGAGGTATTGCACTCAATAGGGGGTGCTTGTGTTAGGCTGCCAGTGTAGCCCACTGCTGGTTCATAGCCTGTAGCTTGTCGGTCAGCACCTGGCCCCACACAGTCCTACCAACTGCTTCTGGATTAATAACATTGCCTGTTACTGAAACCCTCCCATGGGTGAGCTGCAGTGTCTGGGATGGGGGAGCGTGTGAGAAACAAATGAAGGCGAATTCTGCTCAGTCAAGATAGTAAAAAAAATTCCATTTATTTTAGGAGACCTATGCACTATATAGTAACTGCATTTGGTAATTATTTAGACTGTCATACAGGAGCCTTTAGTTGTACTATCCCCTTAGCGCCGACTGTACGCACATATACAGCCTCGGCTTTAATAAGGGGTTATGCTGGGATGATGTCTGCAGCTGCAGGCATCACCTTGGTACCATTTTTTTTTTTAGAGAGCGCGGTTGGCCCTTTAGGGATAACAACCGATGCGGCTAAAAGCCGCTCGGCTGTTATTCCGAAGGAGCAGGAGGGGACACCCCCCCTCCCGTTCCACCGGTAGACCCGAGCCAGAAACTGTTTTGTTACAGTCTCCTATGTAAAAACACGGAAGCGACATCACTTCCGGTTTACTCAGCTGTCAATAGCGCCGATTAAAAAAAAATTACATTATTTTGATGATCTGAATACTTTTATGTGCAAAGGAGGGATTAGGGGTCTTTTAGACCCCCAATCCCTCCAGAAAGAGTACCTGTTTAAAGCACCCCCGTCCCCGCGAGCTCACGCAGCAATGAAACCGCATGCATAAGTCACGCCCGCATATGTAAACGGTGTTCAAATCACACATGTGAGGTATCGCCTCAATTTTTAGAGCGAGAGCAAAAATTCTAGCAAAAGACCTCCTCTGTAACTCTAACCTGGTAACCATTAAATTATTTTAAAGCATCACCTATGTCGATTTTTAGGTACCGTAGTTTGTCACCATCCGAGTGTGCGCAATTTCAAAGCATGACATGTTAGGTATCTATTTACTCCGTACAACATCATCTTTCACATTATACAAAAAAATTGGGCTAACTTTACTGTTTCGGTTTTTTTTTATTCATGAATGTGTCTTTTTTCCCAGCAAAGTGCGGTTGAAAGACAGCTGCGCAAATACCAAACACCGACATAAAATATTGCAACGATCACCATTTTATTCTCTAGGGCCTCTGCTAAAAAAAAAACATATATAATGTTTGGGGGTTCCAAGTAATTTTCTAGCAAAAAATACGGATTTTAAGTTGTAAGCAACAAATGTCAGAAATAGGCTTAGGCATGAAAGGGTTAAGTGTTAAAACACTTTCCAAGAAAAATATTCACAGCAAAAAAAGGAAGTAGGATGTTAATATACTTTGTGTATTCTGTTACACAGCAGCATCACAAAGTTAAACAGTTAAAAAAAAAATGCAGTGAGCCTGTTATTGAATGCAAACTCCCCTTTGACTTACACAGAGAGGACCTGGAGAAAAGGAATAAGGTACATTCCATACCGGGAAACGATCAGCTCTCTAAGGCAATTTGAAGTATAAATTAGAAGACATTATATTTTGTTGTTTACTGTACATGAAAAAAACAAGGGTATAGATACACAATCTCACTAATTACATACTTCTTAACAATGCATGCTAGAAACCAGCATAGTGGACTTTTCAGTACCACGCAAGGTCTGTTTATAATGTCTGGGCCTTCCCCACCTATATATATCGCTGGCTGCTATAATTTCCAAAATGTACCTGTTAAGAAAAAAGTCAGACTAAATACTTGCATTAGTGCTGTCCTCCACATTATAGGGTGTGATATTACCTTCCTTTCAGGAAAATTCCTGGGAGTAAGATAAGCACTCCAAATATCACGAGTAGACACTTGTTTATTAGTTTACTCATTTACTAGTTTATTGCAAGACTGTCTTCTTGTGAAATGTGGCTGCGGTCTTCCCCAGGATCTCACTGGAGGGAGTGTAAAGTTGCCCTCACTTAGGGGCTGAAGGCAGAAAACAGAGCAAGGAAAATATAAAATCTGACTTTTTTTCTTTACAGGTACATTTTAGAAACACTATTGGCCAGTAATTATTACAAAAGGAGGGGGCCTGGACATTATTGGTGGACCTTGCATTTTACTGCAAGGTATGCTTTTACAAGGCTGAAGAATATGAGCACATTCATTGGTACTTTTAAAGTGAGCAGTTGTCATTTATTTTTACTGTGGCTGGTGTGGTTACATGCAAACTGAATCAAGGGCTAACTTCTATTCTCTGTTAAAGTCCGGCTGTGACATACCCCTACCCGAGTTTTTAACTGTGCCCAACTGGCTACACAAGGCCTAGACATGGCACCAGGCTTTTAGATGAGACAAGATGTATCAAATAACTGGGGAACCCTACTTGCAAAAAATGGCCTTATGAGAAGGAGCAGTGATATCTCATGATTAGTTTCAGATACCAGAGACCCTATTTCCAACAGAATCTCAGATAACACAATATGGCATATGACTGTCATGGGTAATCATAAAACTGAATGGCTATGGCCAACAAAGTCTTTCCTACAAAAAATCAAAAAAATAATTATATATACTATATCTAACTATATATATATATATATATATATATAGTACATGTCTATCAACAGCACCTTAGGGCAGGCCATAGAAAATTGCTCGACTGCCTCGATTGTGCGCTCCTGGCACGGGGGGGTGGGGGCGCGGGGAGCCGTCCCTGCTGGGAAAACACAGTGATTATTGCTAGTGGCTTTAGCCGCTGACAATAATCGCATGCTAGAAATCCAACATGCTAGTTTGTACTCAAGCTGATCAATGGATTGACTTGGGTACAATCAGCCTGCCCATACATGGATCATATCATGGCCGCTCCCTGCTGAACCGGCTGAACTTACACAATCTATGGCAGGTTTTAAGGACTTATAAAGACTTTCCCTGGTCATGCAGGTGTGCATTTTATTGTCTAGCATGCTGATTAAAGCATTAATATACTGAACAATTGATTATTTAGCAGGATTTTACAGTAGATATCAACAGTATGGTTGTGCATTGAGGTAAAACATGCGGCTCTACTGACCCTTAGCTTTTCAGGCAAGACAACAAAATTTTCAGCCATGTAAAGAGTATTCATTACATATCTATTACTCTTATGTGGATACAGATTTGACACAACCACTGTACTAACTGCAAGTTCAACATTTGCTTGTGAAAACTATAACACATACAGAATGCTGTATATTTAATGCATTCCACATGCAGCTGTAGAGAATACCAGGCAGCTGTTAATGGATCCCTTTGCTAATGATCAAGACATTACCAGTCCCCACAAGCAGTGGCGGTGCATCCATTGGGGGCGCTTGGGCACCGTCCCCTTTCTCCAGCCACCCCCTCTGTGCACTATGGCCGCTGTAGACCGCAGTAGATACCCCCTATTCGGGTGCCTGGACCCTTTTCGGGCAACGGTCGTCTGATTTATAGCGGCGGGGGGGCGGGGTGTGTTTTTGAAGCACCCGATTAGAGCCTCTAATAGGCGTCAAAAAAGGTGACCTGCAAGCGAAATCCATGATGGGCACAGGTGGCTGCAATTGATGTTTTTGTTTCAGTATTTTTCAGAATTTTTCAGTTCGTTTGTTTCCCCCCCCCCAAATTTTGAGCACCAGCCGCCACTGCCCACAAGACGCAGTGAATAACTCAAAAGCCTGTACAAGCATAAAAGCATTAAAGAAAACATTGATGAGGAATAATTATTACAACACTGCTTTAGGCGAGGGTCACACTATGTAGGTTTCCCTGCTGCCACATTTGCATGGGCAAAGCAGCCCATTTATTTGAATAGGCTGCTGTACCTATGGAAAATACAGGGAAAATGGTCCTGCACCTTATCCAAAATCACCGCAGTGGGGAAACTGCATAATGATGTGTGGTTCCCAGCATGGGAAACCGTGCTGCAGACTCCAGTGCTTGGGGTGCCATTAAAAACGAATGGCACCCCCACGCATCTGACAGCAGCAGCACGTTTTTGTTGCAGGTGCAGGAAAGAATTCAATTTACATGCAATACTGTACTTGCTCAGATGTGAACCTAGCCTTACAATGCAAAACTTGTGAAGCCTGCAGTTACATTGTTTTTTGGAACAGCTCTGAACATTGGTGTTACAATGTGGAATGATAGTGGACATAATAAACAAGAGAATTTCTATGAGCCTTACCTTAGGTGTGGGAGCTCTTTCAGATGGTGGGATCATTTCAGAGGTGAGGACTTGCGGAGGATCAGTACCTTTCAGCAGCTTCAAGTTGATAAAATGAAAGGCCAATGCAAACTGTTCTTTGGTAAGTTTTCCACAATCTTTTGTATCACACAAAGACCTGTAATAGAATTAAATAAAAAAAAATCAGTTTCAATCAATAACCAAAACAAGACAGTTTAACCATACAGACTATGGTCAAAGCAATCAAAAAGCCCTCACTCTTAATAGTGCAGAGCACAGTAACACCTTCTTAAAGAATAAGTTCACCTTTCTAAAAAAAAATTATAATTGAGTACTGTCTTTTTGACAGGTAAAGAAAATGTGCATTTAACCTTGAAACCTTGGATTGCAATCATTATTCGTTCTGGAAACATGCTTGTAATCCAAAGCACTTTTATATCAAAGCAAATTTCCCCATAAGAAATAATGGAAACTCAAATGATTCTTTCCACAACCATTTATTCATAGGTGTTTATAGTCCAAATAAAAAGATTATAGCAATGTGATAGGTGGTTTAACCATAAAATGTCCATCCACAAATGGAAGCCTCCACAAGGGGATTAGAAGCAAAATCCAGCAGGAGCTACACAGAGTATAAAAGAGAAGAGAGGCGCCTCTAAGTGTAGCAATACGCTTACATTTAATGAAGGTACAACATTTAGCAACTCACATGGTTGATGATTAAAACAGACACATCTAAGTATGCAGGCATCCAGGGTAAAGATGTCCACATAGACCATCCTCCTCACCGACGGCTCTCACCGCTGTCAGTCTGCAATCGTGACCGGGAAGACGACCCTGCAGTAGAGCAATCTGAAAGCGAGGCTTGAAGCACGCATGAAAGGGATGACATCAATGGCGGTGGGGAGGATGGTCTATGTGGACAGTTTCACTCCGGATGCCTGCTTAGATGTGCCTGTTTTAATCATCAACCTTGTGACTTGCTAAATGTTGTACCTTCATTAAATGTAACCATATTGCTACACTTAGAGGCGCCTCTCTTCTCTTTTATACTCAGTTGTAACATGACACTACTTGTATATCAAGACATCGCTTGAATATCAAGTCAAAATTTATTTCAAATTTTTGCTTGTCTTGCAAATGCTCTCAAACCAAGGTTTTACTGTATTATTATTATTTTTTTTTTTTTCTAGGAGCCTGAAAAGCATTGCACCCACAAGCTACAGATTGCAGGGGCAAACCAAGGGCTCCTGCAGCCTGTCTGTGTAGCTGTCTGCCTGTAGCTCATACAGGCAGGCAGTTACTAAGTGACAGGAAGCATCAATGAACTACCTGGAGCGCTCATCAGCGCCCTGCTAGTTTATTGAGATCTACAAGCTATCAGTCGCAAAGGCTGCCCGTACATGTAGTTCATTCACAGAACTCTTTTCAAATTGTGACAGCGGGTGCAGGGAGAAGATTCTCGGGCCCTCTGTCACAATTAGAAGGGGGATCGGGGAGAGGCTGCCGGGAGCAGGAACACCTTACATGTTCCACCCTAAAATTGGGTGGAACATGTAAAATGTTCCCAAAAATAAACTTTTCCTTTAAAACAAGAGTATTCACATTCAGAAACCAAAAAAAAAGGACGGTACTATAGTAACAAAACGAGAGTAAATAATTTATTAGCCTACCGTATATACTCGAGTATAAGTCGTTCCGAGTATAAGTCGAGGCCCTAATTTACCACAAAAAAAAAAAAAATGGGAAAAACTTATTGACCCGAGTATAAGACGAGGGTGAGAAATGCACAGCTACTGTAAGTGAAAAAGAGGGTCAACAATGCCCATTTGCAGCATCACTGTGCCCATTTGCATGCCTCACTGTGCCCATTTGCAGCCATAGGTCCCCTGAACTTCAAACTCGGTAGTTAAGGGTTCCTAGATGCCCCCTAGCTGCAGCCAAAATTTGGGGTCTCTGAACCCAAAGGGTCCCAAAATGACATTGCTGCAGATGGACACAGTTGACCGAATTTGGGGCCCCGTATCTCGGGGCAACTTAGTGCTAAAAACCCCAAATTTGGTGTGCAAACCCAGTGGAACTAGCACCATAAAATTTCCAAAGCTGGGGTTTCTAGCACCAAGTGGCCCTGAGATACAGGGCCCCAAAATCAGTTCAGAAAATGTCAAGCACTTTTTTGCAGCAGAGAATGACATTTTCTGAACCGGTTTTGGGGCCCCGTATCTCAAGGCCACTTGGTGCTAGGAATCCCAGCTTGGATATGTTGTGGCACCAGTTCCACTGGGTTTGCACACCAAATTTGGGGTTCCTAGCACCAAGTGGCCCTGAGATACGGGGCCCCAAAATCGGTTTGGAAAATGAAATTATTTGCTGCAGAAAAGTGCTTGACTCCAGTATAAGTCGCGGGGGGCACTTTCAGCACAAAAAAAGTGCTGAAAAATTCGACTTATACTCGAGTATATACGGTAATTTTCACCCTTTACACGAATTCCAATTACTTGCCATCACTGAACTTTCATAAGCCTGTAATTTAAACATTTACCGTATTACTATCTCCAGAACAAGCAAAACCCCATCTGTTCCCATTTATAGTGTGTGTGTGTGTGTGTTTTGATCCTGCAGTATCAGGATGATGGGAGGAGCATCCATTGCAGGAGGAAGGAGTGCGATCTCGCAGAGAACTACACAGGGTCATTGGTAAAAATGTGGTAAAAATGTTCACATAGAGCAGGCACAAATGTTGGTTCCCCTGCAGAGGAAATGCCACACAAAGAGGGAATCAAGTGTGAAGTTTGGAGAGGAATGCACGGTAGCGCTGGTCATTTTTAAAAGGACGACAAAAAGGACAAAAGGTTAACAACTGCCAACAAGCCAATTTAAAGCCGCTCGGAGAGGAGCTTTAAAAATATTGCAGGGAGTTTTATCGAAGTTGCAGCGTTTTACTTGCTTAGGTTCTGGTAAAACAGACACATGCATTGCAGTCACTTCCTGAGTGTTTAGGACAGCAAATAACTTTCCAGTCTCAGGGAACCCTTGTTAAGAGTGACTATAGCAACAACCCATGATACATTAGGGTGATGGTCAGTGGGGCAAATGCACCTTATGCTTGTGGACATTGGGAAGAATTACCCCCTTGAAAATAACTGAAAATATTAATGGCGTCGGTGGGAACTTAACTGAGAGGCAGAGATTGTTCATTGGTCAAGGAACCCCTAGCAACCTCTGAAGGAACCCTAGTTGAGAAAACCTAGTTTAATAGGTGGGTCTGCCTGTTATAAAACACAAGATCAGTCCCAGTAATTATAGCAGATAGTGAAAAAACTGCTATGAAGTGTGGTGTGCCAATTACATCTGCAGGAAATTACATTTCTGTTTTTTTCTTCTGTACAGAAACAGTATATAGCAGGGATATGCCATTAGCGGACCTCCAGCTGTTGCACAACTACAAGTCCCATCATATCTCTGCCTCTGGGTGTCATGTTAGTGGCTGTCAGAGTCTTGCTATGCCTCATGGGACTTGCAGTTCTGCAACAGCTGGAGGTCCACTAATTGCATATCCCTGGTATATGGAATGCACAAATCTAAGGGGTGCTGTCTTAATAAGGTCTATGTCTTAATTTTTTTGTGTTCCAAGATTTTAAAGTTTATATATCAATAAAATGTATTAATTTTTATGAAATTGTGGCGAGTGCCTAAAAAATCCATGTGTCGAAAAGAATCTTCTAGCAGAATGCCCATAGTGTTGTATGTTTATAAGGCAACATCTGACTTTTTGCCAGTTTTACAAAACCATAGTGGGTTGCAGATTGCAGCTGTGTGGTCATTTTTAATGACGTTACAGAATTGATTGTGTAGCAGCTTTACAAATGCAATTTTAAAGAAAGTGGGAATATCACTTTAGGGAAAACTCAGCACAGGATACATATCACCAGTAGACATTTCTAATGTGCTACTGCAGCATCATGCTGGATCTGCGATTTATAAACAAACCCCTCTGAGCTGAGCGAAAACTTCTCACTATTGATAGAATGAGTTAAGCACAGGATTTATTTATACATATTGTAGTTTTTAATTCTCCAGAAGGAAGACATTGTCTAAACAGGACTACATACATTCACCGGCCACTCTATTAGGTACACCTCTTCAATTGCTTGGTAACACAAATTGCTAATCAGTCAATCACATGGGAGCAACTCAATGCATTTAGGAATCTAGACGTTGTAAAGACAACTTGCTGAAGTTCAAACAGAGTATCAGAATGGGGAAGAAAGGGGATCTTAGTCACTTTGAACGTGGCATGGTTTTTGGTGCCAGGCGAGCTGGTCTGGTTATTTCAAAAACTGCTGATCTACTGGGATTTTCACACACAACCATCTCTAGGGTTTAAAGAAAATGGTCAGAAAAGGGGGAAATATCCAGTGAGCTGGCAGACGTGTGGATGAAAATGCCTTGTTGATGTCAGAGGGGAATAGGCAAACAGACATGGGCAACAGTAACCTTAAACAACCACTTGTTACAACCAACGTATGCAGAATACCACCTCTGAATGCACAACACATCTAACCTTGATGCAGATGGGCTACAGCAGCAGAAGATCACAACGGGTGCCATTCCTGTCCTGTCAGCTAAGGACAAGAAACTGAGGCTACAATTCGCACAGGATTCAGGCTGGTGGTGGTGTAATGGTGTGGGGGATATTTTCTTGGCACACTTTGGGCCCCTTAGTACCAATTGAGCATCATTTAAACGTCATGGCCTACCTGAGTATTGTTGCTGACCATGTCCATCTCTTTATGACTACAGTGTCCACATCTTCTGATGGCCCCTTCCAGCAGGATAATGCACCATGTCACAAAGATCAAATCATCTCACCACTGGTTTCTTGAACATGACAATGAGGTCACTTTACTCCAATGACCTCCACAGTCACCAGATCACCAGAATCCAATACAGCACCTTTGGGATGTGGTGGAACAGGAGATTCTTATCATAGATGTGCAGCCGACAAATCTGCAACAACTGCATGATGTCATCATGTCAATATGGACAAAAATTTCAGAGGAATGTTTCACTTTCACTTTGTTGAATCTATGTCACGATGAAGGCAGTTCTGAAGGCAAAAGGGAGTCCAACCCGATACTAGCAAGGTACCTAATAAAGTGGCCGGCGAGCGTATATTGCTATTGAATATGCTTATTTATGGCTGATCATCTTTTTATATATGGCAATTACTCTGCTGCGCTTACCAGATGTGGGCAAGAAGTCCTGAGGGCAACCCAGTCTTAAGGAAGATCTCTCTGACCTCCACACCGGACACCAGGCCGTCCTGGTCTTTGTCAAGTTTCATGAAAATATCTTCGTATTTTGTTTTCTCTATAGGTGACACAACCCACTGTAAATAAAAATAAAGACAGTCAGAGGCAATGTTTTACACAACTCTATACTAAAGAACAAAGTCGACTTTTTTTTTCAGAGCAGAAGATGAATCACACTTCATGTTAACTTTCAGGATACCATAAATCAACAAGACCGGTGATAATGAGAAATACAGCCTCAGCTATATACAGTATGTAGCATTGTCTTCCTGCAGTAAGATGGGAAGTTCCCTTCTCCCATCCGGGCTGAGCGCCGCTCATGCATTCACAGGGAGCTTTGTATTCTATAAATGAGTCAGAGATCGTGTCATAGATCGTGTCATAGATCGTGACATCATTGCGTCACTTCTCAGCCTCAGGAAATCAGAAGAAAGCTTTGTCTTCATTCAGAGAACATAAAGCTGCTTATGAATAGTTGAGCAGCGCTCAGCCCACCTCTGTTTTGTTACCGGTGTGAAGAGAGAAGCTCCCATCCCACTGCCAGAACACAGCGCTGTATACTGTATGTAGCTGAGGCAGTATACAGTTTATACAAAGAGCCCAGCAGGCACACCTGTTCATGTAGAAGATAGTTTATTTGGGCCAGCTTGGCCCAAAAGAACTAGTTAAAGTGAAAGGCAAAGATCAGCTTCAAAGCCAAACTCCAGGCAACCGTTTAAAGCCGATTTCCATGTTTCCTGTCACTTTAAATAGTTTGTTTGGACCAAGTGCTGCACAGGCTCTAATCACTGTATGAACTGTATATAGTCTCAGCCATATACAGTACACAGTGCCGGGTTCTGGCTGTGAAACATACTTCCTGTCTCACATCCAGAACAAATTAAGATTCGGTCTGAGTGGTGCTCAGCCATTCATAGGCAGCTTTGTATTCTGTAAATGAATACAAAGCTTCCTCTGATTGACTGAGGTGGAGAGGCAGGCTGATGAAGTCACAATTTCCAACTCGGCCAATTGGTGGAAGCTCAGACGACTCTTATTTTGTTCCAGGTGTGCGACGAGAAGTCTTGTCTCACAGCCAGAACCAAGCACTGTGTAAGTTACATACAGTGCTTAGAGCCAGTGCAGCATTTAGTGAAGGAAATAGTTTGTTAGGACCAGCTTGGTCCAAATGAACTTTTTAAGGGGGTTGTAAAGTCTCCAGGTTTTTCACCTTAATGCATTCTATGCATTGAGGTAAAAAACTATCTGTGCTGCAGCTGCCCCCAGAGCCCCCCCTATTTCTTACCTGAGTCCATCCGGTCCAGTGACATGCACGAGCCAAGCGGCTGCAGCCGCTGTCTCCGTCCTCATTCAATAGATTGATAGCAGCAGGAGCCATTGGCTCTCACTGCTGTCAATCAAATCCTGTGACTTGGGAGAGGGGGGGTTTGGGGGGGGGGGGGGTGCCGAGTCCTGCTGTCTGTCAATCGACACAGCAGCAGTACTCGCGAGTACGCCCGCATGGGTGTCCCCAGAGAAAGTGGCTCTCCGTGGGGGTACCCGATGAAGAGGAGGAGCCAGTAGCGCCGGCAGGGAGCCCCAGAAGAGGAGGATCGGGGCTGCTCTGTGCAAAACCCTTGCACAGATCAGGTAAATAGAACGTGTTTGTTATTTTAAAAAAAACAAAAAAAAACGAACCTTTACAGTCACTTTAATGTGAGAGAAAACATGGAGGTCAGCTTTAATACATATACCTATAAATGCCTAAATGGGAGCAGAAATTTTACATTTCTGTCCATCCAACCCTGAGACTTATAGTGTTTTGTCTGGTAGGGCATGAAACCTGATTTTTCTTTGATTAAAGTCTCCTATTTACCTCCAAAGTTCTCATTATAGCTATATTTTTTTTTTTTCATTCCAGCTACAATTTGTAGGTTTTTCTTTTGTTCTTGTACATTTTCTGTAGTGTAAGCTTTAACAAGCAACATTAAAAGCAACTTTAATTTAAATACCTTTTCTGTGTTTTGTATCAAGTCCTGGTAAAAAAAAAAAAAGTTGAAAATATCAGAATTTGTACCTTAAAACAAAGTAATAGCCATATGAACAGGCCTCTATAGCAGAAATAGGAAAATGGTTTTGAAGCTTAAAGCTGAAGTTTAGGTATGGACTATTTTGTATACTTACATTAGTCCAGCTTGGACCAATGTAAGTATGCATGCGCCATAACTGGTGATGCCCTTTGGAAGCTGGAAAACACTGTAGTAGGCACCTCTCTTCGTATGCGCTGCATTCTAGCACATTATGACATTGCCTTGCAGGGGATTTTTTTTCTTTAAAAGAGAAGTAAAGGAAAAAAAATGTTTTCAGATTAATACTTACCTAGGTGGATGCGGTATCGGTCCTAGCGCCTCTACACTGAGAACCGAGCGAGCGAACACCGCCGATCACTTGGTTTTCAGAGCTCCGTGAGCAGAGAGCTGTAGACTGTCTTAGATTTTTGCTCTTCTCCCTCCTCGCTCACTGGAGCGCTGGGCTGTAGCGACTGAGTGGGGTGTCAGTCCAGGCACCTGGCGGATCCAGACTCCCATTGTCGGGATGATGCGGTGCCTGGACTGACACTGGCAACGTCAACAGTCCGCTCTCTGCTGAAAATGGGTCACAGGAGTGCAAAACAAATTGCACTCCTGTGATCCATTGAAGTACAGCCAAACCAGCGTTGGCTATACTTCTTCTTTAACCGCGATTTACTACCACTTTAAAAGGAAATTTACGTTATGGGACTTGTTTATTACATAGTAACTGGATTTGGGACCTCTTTATACTGTCATATAGGTTGACAGCCTTTGGTTGTACAGCAGAGCTCAGTAGGGGGAGGGAAAAGTAGTACATGGAGTGTATTAGGTGTGTTGCAGTGCAAGAAGCACACTCATGGGAGCATAGAACAGAGTGACAAGGGGAAGGGGGACAGGTAACCTGTTTGCCTGGATTTAAACTTTAAATGGTTAAATATGACAAATCCTATCTACACTAAATCTATAATCAATGGAGAAAAACTCCATTACACCTTGCTCCTTTTACAGTTATTCATATTACTGAAGTACATGTACACTTCAAGAAGGTCATTTTCCTCTAGTCAGTGCTTTTTCATGCCTCAAGTTTCAATCACATGACCAATGCTGTGAAACTGGTCACACGGTCTCAGCCTAAGGGAGTGATATGGAAGCTGAATCATTCAGCCGCTAAAACACATAAACACTCCCTTCTGCAAAGATTTTATGGCACTGGTTATGCGACAAGCATTGAGGCACAGAAACATTATAAGTACTCCAGTTAAAAGATTGCCAAATCTAATGGCCCGTACACATGATCCGAAAATCGTACGAAGAATTACCGCTTTTCAGGCGATCGTACGATAATTGGATCATTACTACACAGCTTTTGAGAGCAGATCGCAATGTTCATCAGATATTATCCGATCGGAGATGCGCGAAAGTTATTCTTGTACGATACCAGATTGTACGATTTCCGTTAAATCAGTACAGTTGTCATCTGAAAACACAATATAAATACACTACAACACATGACATCACTTCCAATTTTTTATTCTGTCGTACGAGAATATTTGTAACTTTAGTAAACTCTTCATGTTAGATATGCGACTAGCATGGAAAAAAGAAAAAAGAAACAATCTGTAGTCCGATTTTCGGATCGTGTGTAGGGGCATAAGCCATCCAAACCTTTTTTACAAAGCTAATAAATTCATATTAGATATATCTATGTAGAGAATGACAAATTCTCTTGCTTAGCAGCTTGTATACTCTTACCTGTGTACCGGGCGCTTTAGTAGGGAGGATTCCTACAGGTGGCAGCGAATGTCGTGGCTCTTTAGATGGCGGAATCGGCAGTGGTGGTATGATTGGCAAGGATGAGGCAGGACCAGAGGATTTCCTCTTGGATGGTGGCACCAATGCAGGAGGTAATATCATAGGAACTGGCTCTTTCTCCAGAGCAGAGTACACTAAAAACATTGCCTGCACAAACAAATCAGACATGATGTTAGCAGCCAGTTTACATATTTCTATGTGACTTTTTTTTTTTACTTGTTCAGGAGAATGTTTTACCATGCAGTGGTGCTCAACGCGTGGCCCTCCAGCTGCTGCAGAACTACAAGTCTCATAATGCCTCTGCATGAACTTTATAAGTCTGACTCAGAGCAAGAAAGCAGCAATTGAGTCAGAATTCCCAATCTGCACTCAATTTCCAGATTAAGGATGCAAAGGCTACTGAAGCCATTGTACCAGCATAAGAGCCAGGCAGCTGGCATTTTCTGAAGAGGAGATTGACCACAGCAGATTGTCCTTTTCTATAAGCACAGTTTTCCTTTTATGGGGATGGCACACATCCACTCACTGGACACTGTATTAGGTACACCTGTTCAATTGTTTGGTGACACAAATTGCTAATCAACCAATCACATGGCAGCAACTCCATGCATTTAGGCATCTAGACATGGCGAGGACAACTTGCTAAAGTTCAAATGAATTGGTGTATCACTCGTGCAAAGGTGAATATGATGTCCAAAATAAAAAATAAAAAATTGAAATTTAGAAATAAAAATATAATTTAGAAATCTAATATATGGGTTGCAGCAGCTTAAGGCTCGATTCACACAGGGGCAACACGACTTCAGCGCGACTTTGCACGGCGACTTCAACGCGACTTTAGCAAATTACAACGCGACTTGAAGTCGCCTCCATGACAGGCGACTTCGGCTGTGGCCAATCACAGGACAATCAGCTCTCTGGGAGGGAGGGGTTTGCCTGGGCAAACGAAAGTTTTTGCCTGCAAAGTCGCTTGACTTTAGAGAGAGATCCGACTTGGAGGCGACTTCCATTGATTTCTATGGTACAGGTCGCCTACCAAGTCGGATCCAAGTAGTACAGGGAGTACACTCTGAAGTCGGAGCGACTTCAGTAGTGTCTATTAAGACGCTCCCATTCACTATAATGTGAATCTCTTTCTGGGGCGACTTGAGGGCGTACAAGTCGGATCCCAAGTCGTCCCAGTGTGAACCGAGCCTTATGGTTGTTACCATATATAATTTGATACAAAATGTTGATCCTGCACTACCCTTTTCAACAGGGTGTGCAAAATTCATTCAAGTGCTACTGTGTTTCCAATATCTTAGTGACAAGTAATAATGTAAACAATAAAATTCCAGTGACACTTTAACCACAATAATAAAGTTCCGTAGTGCTCTATATAAATCTCAATCTCTGAGTGTATACACAACAAAGGTGTACCAACTAAAAAGTCCATAATTCAAAAACAAGCATGCTTCCAGTGAAAGCTGTAATTAATCATGGTATCCAGAAGTGCTTCTAATAAAGTGCTCTGTGTGCATTCAGCTCTCCAGTTCCACTATCCCACACCATAGATGATCCCCCACCGGGGTGCTCACTCACCAGCAGATATGGACCCCCTGAGCTTATGCCGAGGTGGGTCTATCAGGCTTGTCTACACCGGTGATTTATCTGGTATTTCCCTTGATGTGTCGATATTATACAGGAAATGAGATGACAGAAACCAACATAGCATGATATTGTTCAGTAAAAGCACATGAATAAAACGTACAAAATGTCCACTCACATGTACAAGTGCCATTTCCGGGCACTAGGAATAATCTGCTAACAATATCGATATGGCCGCCGCTGCTCCGCCATCCTCTGGAGCCAGCGTGTGTTCCACTAGACAGAAGTACTGGAGTACGTGACTGAACTGGGGGCGGGTAGTTCAGTCACGTACTCCAGTACTTCTGCCTAGTGGAACGCACGCTGGTTCCAGAGGATGGCGGAGCAGCGGCGGCCATATCGCTATTGTTGGCAGATTATTCCTAGTGCCGGTACACCTTTGGCAGTTGTATATACACGTGGAGATTGAGATTTATATAGAGCACTACGTCACTTCATAATTATGGTTAAAGTTTCACTGGGATTTTATTGTTTACATTATTACTTGTCAATAAGATATTGGAAACACAGTAGCACTTGACTTAACTTTGCACACACTATTGAAAAGGGTGGCGCAGGATCAACCTTTTGTATGAAGTTCAAATTAAACATCAGAGTGGGGAAGAAAGAGGATTTAAGCGACTTTGAACGTGGCATGGTTGTTGGTGCCAGATGGGCTGGTCTGAGTATCTCAAAAACTGCTGATCTACTGTCATTTTCACACACAAACATCTCTAGAGTTTACAGAGAATGGTCAGAAAAAGAGAAAATATCCAGTGAGTGGCAGTTGTGTGAACAAAAAAGCCTTTTTGATGTCAGAGGAGAATGGGCAGACTGGTTCGAGATAGTAGCAACAGTAACTCAAATAACCACTCATTACAGCCAAGGTATGCAGAATACCATCTCTGAACACAACACATCGAGTCTTGAAGCTGATGGCTACAGCAGAAGAAGACCACACTGGGTGCCACTCCTGTCAGCTAAGAACAGGAAACTGAGGCTACAATTGGCACAGGCTCACGGAAATTGGATATACTTGCATCATGGATGAGCAGCCGACAAATTTGCAGCAACTGCGTGATGCGATCATGTGAATAATGACCAAAATCTCTGAGGAATGTTTCCAACACCTTGTTGAATCTACGCGGTGAAGAATTAAAGCAGTTCTGAAGACAAAAGGGGGGTTTCAACCTGGTACTAGCAAGGCCTAATAAAGTAGCCGGTGAGTGTATGTAACAGGCATGCAAACACTTTATGGTGGGTTTGGGGAATGGCCAGCACATTATTAACAAACAAAATACTCACAACTGCAAACTCATCTCGGTCTAAAAGTCCATCGTGTTCAATGTCACTTAACTCCCAGACCTTAAAAAAAAAGCAAGTGATTTAGTAGTTAGAAAATTACAGAATAAGTAGTAATACAAGCACAAGCCAGGCAGTAGGAAGGGTAAACCCTTGACCGTCACACCTACCCTTCCAAGCACTTCCACAGGCAATTTGGAATTGAGCAGCACAGGTTTGACCTTGTCCCCTGATAGGAATCCATTCGAAGGGTTTAAACTGTCAAATATTGCATCATATTTAGCCTTTTCATCTGCCTGTAAAGCAATCAAAAGTAAAATAATTCATATTTCATAAAGAAGAAAAAATTTGACAAACTTTTTGAAAAACACGCACACTGGAGTTGCACTGTCCACGACAGCCGTCTGCATTCTGAGCATCTCACAGACATCAGGAATGAGCTGGGGTGTACACTGCATTGCACATATCTCACTGGCAGTGTACACTATTAAAAATAAAAATGTTAGGAGACTGGAAATATGAGACATGCAAAGACTCATGGCTATTTTTTAGCTTTAAAACAGTACTTAACTCCATCCTACATGTCCCCCCCCCCCCCCCAAGTTACCTCTAGTGACCTACTCACCCGCACAGTAAAGTCAACATTGTCCCACTGAGATTCACTGTTCTGGCTGCCTCACCCAGGGGTAGGAAGCCAGCTTCAATGACATAGCAGTCCCGCCCCCCCAGCAACTTTGTGTGCCAATTCTGCAGCATCCTGGGAGATGTAATGGAAAATATCCCAGGAGGCTGCAGGACCATGTACATGTACATGACATTCTGACCTAGACTGAAATGGCAGGGGGCTAAAACCCCCAAAAAACGAAAGCGACAAAAGAATACATTTTGTCTGGCCCACAATTCTGCTTCGGGTGGGAGTGTTAAAGCGGGACTTTAGTTCCCCTTAAAAGGGACAATTTAATTTCTACATTAAATAAAAAAAAAAAAGTTTATGTTTTAAATGCTCTAAGATAAATTACCCTAAAAAAAAAACAATAGCTTTCAACTCCAAATTACCTTTAAAAAAAATCCATGAGTGGGGTATTGTAATTTGTAACACAGCATAACATTCACGTAAATCTCTCAAGCAATAAAGAGTAATTATCCACATAACTAGTGATATTAAACACCGATGCAAGGCTGTTAACACTCACCTTGACAATCCATGGCAGGTCCGAAGAGATGGGGGCAGCCACCAACGAAGGGCTTGCAGTGTCATGCTAAGGAAGAACACACAATTTTGTTTAGTAACTCAGCTGATCAGTGGGCACTTTAGCAAAGCTTCTTTCTATTCCAGTACAAGGACCGTACTTGCAAAAATGATGGATAGTATACCAGCAACACTAGAATTCTGTCCTACCTAGGTCAATGTTGATGTTGCCATCAATGTCATAAAAAGAAAGTTTAAAAATCTGCCAATGAACTACACTGTTGTGGTGAAACAAAGAAGCAACTGACTGCTAAATCTTACAGACTGTATATGGGTTCTGTAAGGAGCATTGTGGCAAAGGAAACCCATGCCGCACCTCTCTTCTCAGTTTAAGGGGAGATCAGCATTGTCATTCTCCACATTTCTCTCTGTAATCTTACGGTAAAACCCTGAAAGTTCTACTGTGACAGACTCACCCGGGACAGAGGCTTTTGTAGGGGACTGAATGCTAGCCTCTTGCCTATCAACTATGGGCCCTGGCATTTGAGGGGGCTACAAGCATTTAGGAAGATATTCTGTTATGTAATGCAAAAGGACATTATTAAGGAGGCCATGATGGTCTCTGCATGCTTGGGACTCAGTGGGCAGATGTATGTATAAGGAATGCTGCTAATGAGATCTGGAAAGCCGGGGTCTTTCATCCAATAGTTTATTGTGCTCATTAACACACCTTTGTCTCATAGCAATTATTGGGGGATGTGTTTATACTTATGTGTGTTGTAAGCTGTGAGTGAGGAGATGGTAAGTCTACCCTGAAAGATCATATCTCTGATTCACCTAGTCTGGGTAAATGATTAGATAACTAGCTCATGTTAATTAGGTTTCTGGTTACAGTTTGTATTGTCAGCCTGCTGTATATATTTGTGTGTCATCTCAAATAAATCACTTCATGTTCAGCAACCAAACGAGTACTGCCTTGTTTGTTGTTGGGAGCGATTGGAATATCTGATATCTATATTCAGACTGGGAGGAAGTGGTATATGACGAAAGCACTTAAGCGGAGTGTGGGACATTTAGTCACATCTACTCTACCAGATATTCTACTAAAAATTAAAAGATGCTCTACAGTGTCAGGCAGGGTTTACCGTCAATGTTCTATCAGCGTGCAGGTGAGACTACAAATCCATAGAAATGAGTGGGACAGCAGTAATGGGTGTTGGACAGGGAAGGGTGCACCTAAACAGGTCTGTTAGATTAGCATGCACTGGGAAGAGCAGCCAAACTCTTGTGCCTATTCGGCTATACAATCATATTAGGGGCTTGTGTCAAAGGGTTTTATTTGCATCAAGCAGGTTTTGTATTACCATATGAGTTTATGGGAATGCAAACGCCGATTGAAGCAGGTCAAATGCAGGTCAGGAGGCTGTCAAAAGCGCCAGCAAATAATTTTAGAACGATCTAAAAATGTATGCATAACTTATGCCACTGACACAAGCCCAATGACACTAGCCCTTAGCCTAGTGCTTGCCGCACCTGTCCAACATGCAATAGGTCACCTCTCCATTTGTTTTTGCAATGCATACAGTTGCAGTGCCATCCTAATAACTTGAATGGGTCGCATTTGGTGGCGGTACTGCCCGCTGAATGCTACAGGGGATAATTTTTCCACAGAGAGCAAAGCTTCACAGCTGTGATGTACACCCCTATACGGCTGCCACTGCAACTTGAAAGGAGAAGTACAGCCAAAGCTCATTTGGCTGTACTTCTGTGGATCACAGGAGTGCCGCTCATTCTGCACTCCTGTGACCCATTTTCAGCAGACAGCGGGCTGAAGCCCGCTATTGGCTGACATCACAGAGCTGGTCCAGGCTTAGGCAAGATCGCAATAATAAATTCAGGATCCGCCTACATGCTCAGGCCCTCCACAGCCCAGAGCTCCAGTGAGCGCAGGGAGGGGGGGGGGGGGCAGTCACCAGCTCTCTGCTCAGGGAGCTGTGAGATCCGAGCGATCAGCAGTGTTCGATCGGTTCTCAGTGTTAGAGGCGCCAGATGCAGCATCGGACTGATGCTGCATCCACCTAGATAAGTATGATTCTTAAAAAAAAACATACATCCCCCCCCCCCCCCACAGTCGCAAAAGTAAACAAGCCTATAGGCGCACTACACAATTGCTGCTACAGCTGAAATCTAAGCATATATTAAAGACGCAGATCTATAATCATTACATACATCAATAAATGTATTTTTTATTTTTTTAAATGAAATCAGTGTAAGTAACAGACTTTGACTGGTATATGCCTCAAGTACAGCCAAGCTCAGACTGGGGCAGGAGAAAAAGCAGCACAAGGAGCCAATCAGTTCAGGTGCTGAGAAGCAGCATTCTGATTGGAGGAAAAAGGGGCTGATCACTGTACAGTTTCTTCTTCACTTTCCAGTCACAAAGTTGGTGAAATTTCATGACCCCAGGCTCAGAGAAAGAAGGCTAAATAATGATGGTCTTCCACTTTACTTAGAAAGTAATTTAGCAGCAAAGAAGAGGCACTGAAGAGGACAGTTTTGCAGCAAAGTCTGCTCTCCGAATATCTGTTTCTGTTACTTCAACTGGCCTTTAATGAATTGGACCTTTACAAGACTACTTCTTAAAATAAAAAAATGCAAAACTTACAAATCTGGGAGGAGGCACCACCATCTTGACACTGTTGAGTGACACTTCCATGCCATTTTGCGCACAGGCGACCAGCTGCAAGGCTACAAAAAATTCCTTAACAAAATATAATAATCCATTAGTTTAATGCTTTCTAAACATTATATAGACGCAAGCACTACAGTCTAATGGCCCGTACACACGATCCAAATATCGTACGGAAACAGCCGTCCGAGGAACGATCGTACAATATTTGGATTGTGTGTACACTACTTTTGACAGCCGATCACGACCGTTCAATTGATATTATTCGATCGGAAATACACAAAAAATTTCCTCGTACGATTCCAGATCGTACGATTTTCGTTTAGTCAGTATAGTTGTCGTCCGAAAATACAATACAAATACATTACAACACATGACATCACTTCCGATTTTTTTTGTCTGTCGTACGAGAATTTTCATGACTTTATTTAGCTATTTAAATTCTACTTGCGACTATTAAGCGAGAATGGTTATACGATCGGTTGTATGATATTCGGAACGTGTGTACGAGGCATTACAGTCACATGCGTGACACTCTGTAGAGCCAGAAGCTCAAACAAAAGTCTACAAGAAAGAATTAATGAGGATCCGGGTAAAGCAATCAAGCACACTGAGCAAAAGGCAGAAATTCCTGACTTTCAGGAATAAAGTGACAAGGTGAAGACAAACAACCATTCCACAGTAACAAGCCTTTCAAGGTTTTTACAAGTTTATTAGAGATAATGGACCTCAGCTGATAATGGATGGAGCTGATACAGAAGCAAGTAAGGCTATAAAAAAGGTAGTAGTTGCTCATAGCAGCAATCAAAAGCCTTGGTTTATTGTCCAGTGAAATATTAAACCTGACAGTTTTTCTGGGGGGGGGGGTAACTGGCTGGAGTTGCCACACAAATGTTCAGAGGGAAAGGGAGAAAACATAATGCACTTACCCTGCAATGCAGCCCCCACACAGGAAGCGTGAAACACTGGTTTATGCCTGTTTTACATGGGCTTTGACACATAAAAGCCTGCTGAAGCCTTGTTTACAGTGACAATCAGCACTCCAATTAAGATCTGTGTATTAACAGGGGTGCTCAACCCTCGCATGTGGCCTGTGCGCTCAAACCAGGCAACTGGGATGGCGAGTCGGCAGGCCCAGATTGCGATCAACAGGTTGCCAACCCGCCATCTCAGAGCATCAGAGTGCATGGAGCCTGCAAGCTGAGGAAACAGGCGGCCACAGAGGGAGCAGGAGCTCCATGAGACGATGCTTCCTCTGTAGTGCCCGCTCCTGTCCTAGGAGTGATACCAAGTGAACTTCGCCTGGGACTTTTCTAGCAGCCTAGAGAGCGATGCCAGCAGAAGTTGGAAGAGAAAAGGTCAGTGTAATAAACATCACATACACTGCACTTTGGTGGTGGTTTCACGCTGATCTGCAGGTGAAAAGAAGTGCATCCGTGGCTTTCCTGTGGCTTACCTGCAAACAGACTTCTATAAAAGCTTCAGGTTTTGGTGCGTTTTCTGAAAGTGCACCACTCCCAAAAGATGTATTAGAAGTCTATGGCTCAGTGCAGCTAACCCGTAGGAAAGCTGCAGGTGCGTATCAATGTGAAAGCAGCCTTATAAAGAGCTCAGGACAGGAAGGGTTCATTTACATATGCAGTTTGGGGGGGGGGCGGTAAAACCCTGTAGTTCATTGTGGCCTGCGACCAGTTAGCAAGTCACTTAAGTGGCCCTCGATCTTCAAAAATTTGAGCACCCCTGGTGTATAAAATTTCCAAACAGGAGCTGAAGGGTGCTTACGAGGTTTAGGGAGTCAATAGAAGCTTGCTGAAAGTTTCATAAACGATTGCTATTCATACTGCTCTTACACAAGCTGAAGTCTGTGGGAAACAGACCTTAGGAGGAAATACCTTATTCCTGACTCTGACAGGCTTCTTCCACAATGTGCAAGAAACTCTAAAGCCTCTTCTCAAAGGTGGTCCAGCAGGTAGTCACACTCTTTTGTCATCATGTACAGTGGAGGACCAGCAGTTCAACATGCATGCGAGGACGACGAGGGCCCACCTACAGCCCTGTGTGTCAGAGAAAAGAGGACAATGCCAGAACCTTACAGAAGGAGAAATAAGGTATTTATTATTCCTCTACCTCCTGGAGTTAATGAGCAGGTAACTAATGCAGTACTGGGGGGGAATGGGGGTACTGCAAAAGGTATTTTTTTTTTCCAAAAAGCCTGGAGTTTAGCTTGAAATTGACCACTTAGACTAAGTCTTTTGAGCTGCCAGAATACCTTATTTCACTCTTTATACTTGACCATCATTGGCTAATAACTGCCATATATGGATAAATAAAATAATTCAGATGAAAGTGCATATCACTAGATACTTTTTGTTAAATCATGCCAATTCTCAACTGTTTAGCTAATCGCTATGCTGACTATGTCATGGGGACAGATAAAGAGTAACAAACCATTGAAAATGTTACTTTTCCTGAAGGAATCCTGTGCCAGAATCCCTCTAAGGCTGATCACATGACTAAAGGCCTAGGCCAGCGATAGCGAACCTTGGCACCCCAAATGTTTTGGAACTACATTTCCCATGATGCTCATGCACTCTGAAGTGTAGTTGAGCATCATGGGAAATGTAGTTCCAAAACATCTGGGGTGCCAAGGTTCGCCATCACTGGCCTAGGCCTTTAGTCACATTATCGGATATTGATGGGGAGGATTCGAGATCAGACGACAGATCGTTCCATTCAGCAAAGATCATGCATAAAAATGCTCTGGCTTTTGGTCACATGACCAGCATTGGAATGAGCCAGAATTAACATTTTCTCTTGAAAAGGTGTTTCAGCGTTTTTATTACACTTTTTATTTAGCCGTGTGACCTTGGTAACGAAGAGAAACTCCCAATGAGAAGTAGAACAATTAGTATACAAACACTTAAGCTGTGCTAAATTCAGAGGTTCTGTAAATCTGATTTAGCTTATTTCCTGCAGTCAGAAGCCAGACAGCTCCTTACAAAATGTATACAGATCTAAACATAACAGTACTGTATGTTATGGCTCCATGGACACTGCTCCATTTCAGACCGCAGTATTCAGCTGCATAAAATAAAACTAGAAGAACCTGCACTTATGGCTATGTGGATGGGGCTTTTTTTTTTACACTGTAAATGTTAGCACCAGCATACATTGACTCTACTGACCGCCGCTGCTCAGGAATGGCATCCAAATACCAATATTGTGTAGCCAGAACTACCACTGATTACACATTATTGAGGTATACATCTCCCCTAAACAGGTAATGTAGTGGCAGCACTTACTCAGGATGACCCTGATCTTCAGTCATTCAGAATTGGCTGGAGGTCATTCTGTGCATGGGCTGCTGCTGCCTGAAAGACTCATTCAGGAGAAGATATAAACATCAATAGTGTGTAATCAGCAGTAGCGGCGCCACTGGCTACACTTTTTTCGATCAATACATAACGGACAGGGAGCAGCAGCCAATAGAGTCCATATACACTATAGGTAGTATGCGTGTAAACGTTAGCACAAGCATTAAATGATCACAACATATGGGAAAAAAATGATTTTTAAAACAGCTTACCTGTAAAAATCCTTTTCTTGGAGTACATCACTGGACACAGAGCACCATAATAATGACTATGTGGGTTATACACTTACCTTAGGTGATTGGACACTGGCAACCAATAGTAAGACGGCTCCTCCCATATAACCCCTCCTATACAGGAAGTGCCTCAGTTTTGTAGCAAGCAATGACGATCTCAGAAAGAGGGGAGGGACCTCTGTGTCCCGTGATGTACTCCAAGAAAAGGATTTTACAGGTAAGCTGTTTTAAAAATCAGTTTTTCTTTATCGTACATCACGGGACACAGAGCACCATAATAATGACTATGTGGGATGTCCTGAAGCAAAGCATCTGAGGGGGGGGGGGACACATTATCCCTAAGCCCAACGGGCCTGAGACTATAAAGCTGCCTGCAACACGATGTGGCCAAAAACAGTCTCTTTTTGAGATCTCACATCCACCTCGTAAAACCTGGTGAATGTATGAACTGAAGACCAAGCGGCCGCTTTGCAAACCTGAGCCTCTAGTGGAGTGTGCTCTTAAATACCGGGGTGGAACCCTGTGCTTTAATCCATACGCCTGGATAATAGCCTGACGAAAACACCTGGATATACCCTGTTACCCCGAAAATAAGACCTAGCATGATTGTCAGTGATGGCTGCAATATAAGCCCTACCCCCCAAATAAGCCCTACCCTGTTTCCCCGAAAATAAGCCCTACCCTGAAAATAAGACCTACAAGGACTTTAACTAGGGCTTATTTGGGGGATAGGGCTTATATTGCAGCCATCACCGACAATCATGCTAGGTCTTATTTTCAGGGAAACAGGGTAGTTGACCTTGTTGCCGGCTGTCCTTTCTTAGGACCCTCAGGCAAGACAAAAAAAACAGTCAGTCTTCCGAAAGGGAGCTGACATTTCCAAGTAAACATTTATCGCCCTCACCACATCCAGTGAGTGAAGCGACCTTTCCTCCCTAGTGTTAGGGTTTGGAAAAAAGGAAGGTAAAATGATATCCTGATTCAAATGAAATTTGGAAACCACCTTTGGTAGAAAATCCGGACGAGGGCGCATGACCACTCTGTCCTGATGAAGAACCATAAAAGGTTCTTTGCAAGAAAGGGCGGCCAATTCTGACACCCTTCTAGCCGATTTTATAGCCACCAAGAAAACTAATTTCCTGGTCAATAGGACAAAAGGGATATGTCTAATAGGTTCAAAGGGTTGACTCTGTAAGGCTGACAGTACCAAATTTAGGTCCCAAGGACATAAAGGTGGTTTAAGCAGCGGTCTCAGGTGTGCCACTCCCTTGACAAAGGTTCGCACCAAAGAATGGGATGCAATTGGTCTTTGGAAAAAAAAACGATAAGGCCGAAATCTGTCCCTTAATTGTCCCTAAAGCGAGCTGCAAGTCTACTCCTGTTTGAAGAAAAGCGAGAACTCTTCCAATCGTATACCTACGAGGGTTCCATTTCCTTTTCTCACACCAAGAAATGTACGACTTCCAGACTCTATAATAGATAGCTCTAGAAACTGACTTTCTAGCGTTTATCAAAGTGGACAAGACTGAACCCATAACACCAAGGTCTTTCAATAGTCTGGTCTCAATAGCCAGGCCATCAAATTCAGCAACCGTAAAGAAGGATGGAATATGGGCCCTTGAGACAACAGGTCTGGACGGCAAGGAAGGACCAACGGGTCCCCTACTGCCAATTTCACAATCTCCAAGTACCATGATCTCCTGGGCCACGCTGGGGCCACCAAGATCACCGGCCTCCGTTCCTCCCGAATTCTGCGTAGTAAGTGCGTCAGAATTTGGATCGGAGGGAAGGCATATATCAGAGAATACTGATCCCAAGGAACTACTAATGCATCTATCCCGACAGCAAGCGGATCCTTGGTTCTGGATACAAACCTGTCCAGCTTGGCATTGAATCTGGATGCCAGCAGATCCACATCTGGGGTCCCCCAGTATTGGCAGATCTGTTGAAAAACCTCAGGATGCAGGGACCATTCCCCTGGTAACAATTTTTGGCGACTTAGGAAATCCGCCTGCCAATTGTCCACCCCCGGAATAAACACTGCCGACAGAAACGGCACACGTTTTTCTGCCAGGTCAGTATATGATCTACCTCTCTTTGGGCTGCCCGGCTCCTGGTACCTCCCTCGTGGTTGATATATGCCACTACTGTGGAGGTGTCGGACTGGACTCTGACAGGAAGACCCCGCAATCTGGACGTCCAGAATCGCAGGGCCAGACGAGCTGCCCAGATCTCCAATAGATTGATGGGCAGAGTCCTTTCTGTCTGGGACCATATTCCCTGAACAGACACTTCCTCTAGAACTGCTCCCCAGCTGAGAAGACTGGCGTCCGTGGTTACAACTTTCCAGACTACCGGTGGAAAAGATTTTCCTCTTTTTAAGTTGCTGGTTTTTAACCAAGAGAGGTTCCATAGAACCTGTGGAGATAGAACCATAGGCTGATCCAGTTCCACTATGGAAGCGACCTTTAAGGGCGGAAGAAACACCTTTTCTTGGGCGGTGTCCAAGACCAGACCCAGATACACCAAGGTTTGGGTTGGACAAAGAGCTGACTTGTCCATATTTAGCATTCAACCTAGGCGTTTTAAAAACCGTACTGTTCTTGACACGTTTTGAATTAGTATGGGGCGAGAGCATTCCCTTAGAGGAAGATTGTCCAGATATCCTACTACGGAGACTCTTTGAGACCTTAGGGAGGCCAATACTGGGGCCAAAATCTTTGTGAAGACCCTGGGGGCCGTGGCCAAACCGAAAGGTAGTGCCAAAAATTGGAAATAACTGCCCTCTACAGCAAAACGTAAGAACTTCTGATGTGGACCGAATATCGGCACATGAAGGTACGCGTCCTTGATATCTATGGACGCTAAACAGTCTCCCTTTCTCAGAGACTTTATTATTGAACAAACCGACTCCATGCAGAAGGATCGGACATCTACAAAGAAGTTTAGAGCCTTGAGGTCCAAAATGGGCCTTACTTCCCCATTTGGTTTTGGCACGGTGAATAGGTTTGAGTAAAACCCCTTGAATCTTTCCTTGTGTGGAACCTTTACAATTACCCCCTGCGTCAGCAGATGGTGTAAAGCTAGTAATAGGCATTTTATTTTCTCTGGATCCGACAGGACCCTCGAGTACAGAAACCGGTTCGGGGGGACCTCCCGGAACTCTATTCTGTAACCGGATTTTACAGTGGAAATGACCCATCTGTCTTGAACCAGTTCTTCCCAGGCCTCCCCAAACAGCCGAAGCCTGCCCCCCACTCATGAGAGCGGGGTCGCCCCTTCACAAGGTAAGACTTGGAGTTGGGCTTGGGTGTTTTTGGAGCCCAGGGTTTCTTCTGACCCTGGGATCTTTTAAACCCAGACGGCTGAGGCCGTCGATACCACCTAGGGGAAGAGGTACCAGGTCCTGGAGCATTAGGAATTTTATAAGAGGGTTGCTTCCCTTTCTTTTTAATAGGAAGCAGGGCACTCTTTCCTCCAGAGATCTTTTGGATGTATTTATCCAGATCCTAGCCAAACAGGCGCTCTCCATGAAATGGGAAAGCTGCGAGTAGCCTTTTACATGGCGTCTCAGCAGACCAGTTCTTTAGCCACAATACTCTGCGCATATGAACTGACAGTAACGCAAAAGGAGACATCTGTTAGATTGAGTCTTTCAATGCGTCTACTGCAAAACATAAGGCATGAGGGATCTCTGATAACTCCTCAGCAGATTCCTCCTGGCAAGGTATGTTCTTTACCAACTTCTTAAAGCGATCCTTTAGTGATTGGCAAATCCCAATAGCTGCGACTGCTGGCTTAACAGCTGCACCAGCCACCGAAAAGGAGGCCTTTAGAGCCCTTTCACACTGGGGCGGTTTGCAGGCGCTATTGCGCTAATAATAGCGCCTGCAAACCGACCCGAAAGTGCCGCTGCTTTCATTCCAGTGTGAAAGCCCCGTAATAATAGCGGCGTTTTACCGCCGACACCGCCCCTGCCCCAGTGTGAAAGGGCCCTTAAGAAGGACTCTACCTTTTATCACCGGATCCTTGAATACCTGGGCATTATCCACTGGACAGGTTAAACTTTTATTCACAGAAGATATGGCAGCATCCACCAAGGGTGTGCTCCATTTTTTCCTGAACTTCTCCTCCATAGGATATAAGACAGAAAACCTTTTTGGAGGTAAGTATATCCTGTCAGGGTGCTCCCAGTCTGCGTAAACCACCTGCTCCATTAACGGATGCAATGGGAACGCTTGGGAAATTTGCTGAGGTCGCAAAGATCCCAAAGTAGAACAGGAGAGTGCAGACTCCTGAACTGGGGGTAACTTAAACCCAATTAGTACCATCTCCATTAGAGATTGGATAAACAATTTTTGGGAATGGGAGGCTGAAATTGGCTCTTCAGAGCCAGAGTCCTCACCCGAGGATTTTTCAGCCTCTCCTTCCTATCGGTCCTTTATGACCACTTCTTCCAAATCCTCTGCCCATTCTGGTTCCAGATCACCTGGACCCATCTGGCTATAAGAGTCCTGGTGCTCTAGTGACTCTCTACTTGACCCAGGCTCAGGGGAGGGAGACCTACTATGCTTCCTCCCCCCCGTGTTACAGAGGCAATCATGCCAGCTATTTTGCCCTCAAGGCCTGCTAAGGCAGATGCCAAATCCTCTTTTGTAACATAAGCCGAGGCAGGTACATTGGTAGTGGCCACTATGCCTGACAAGTGCAAATGCTCAGCCAGGCCAGATGCAGCAGGTCTTTCAGGAGAAACTGAGGCTGCATCAGCATGGGGTTGGTCTCCTACTTTTTGCGGAGGGACTCTTACCCCTGTGCTTGCCTTGTTCCCTATACCTCGTTTTCTGGAAGACATTGCTTACACACGAGGAATAAACAAGGAGTACTCCCCACAAACTATAACCAGCCTTAAACCTGTCACCACTGTGTCCAAGACTACCAGACTCACGTGCCCAACAATCGCTCTGTGTTTGTCCACGCGCACGCCGGGAGCTCCATGCCTATAAGCACTAGCTTGAGAGTGAGTGCGCGCTTCAGCGATCGGTGGCACGCCCACCGCATGCGCTGACCTGACGCACGCGGCGCACCTGCGATGCGCACAGCAGCGGCGCACGCGCACAGCGGCGGCACACACCAGGGGCGCACACACACACGCCGGCAGCGGGCGGGCGGCGGACACGTGGCGCGCGCACGACAGAATTCAAAAATGCGCACCAAACCGGCCTTCTGTAATCTTAGACACAGGCTCAAGGCTTATACCAGCAGTTACAAAGGGAAATACATATATAAATATAAAATCCCAAAGGGAGTACTCACCATCCCAAGCAGCAGGGCCTGTCTTACCAAGCCCAATCTTCCCCCATCACGGCGGGTAGCGCCTCTAGGGACCTTCAGGGACGGGGTCCCCCATACATTGGGGTCCACAACCCTGGACCTGTAAAGCACCCTTTCTGGTTTACCTTGGGCAAGATTTACCAGGAATACCAACTTAACAAGGGTCCAGTGCCTATATAGGACACATTACAAGCAACACCTCGTTCTTGAACCAAGGTTTGGGTACCATCCACTTTAGCTTTGTTATGCCATCCGAATGGATCCGATTAGAACGTCCTCAGTGGGACATTCTTTGAAGAAATTTGAAGAGCTTCAACAGCCATGACCATCACCTTCAAGACAGTGGCGAAAAAACTGAGGCACTTCCTGTATAGGAGGGGTTATATGGGAGGAACCGTCTTACTTTTGGTTGCCAGTGTCCAATCACCTAAAGGTAAGCGTATAACCCACATAGTCATTATTATGGTGCTCTGTGTCCCGTGATGTACGATAAAGAAAATGTATTTATTTTAAATATGCTCATGTTCATTAACCCTACATCTTCCAATGCAGGTATGATTCTAATTGGTGGGTGTAAGAAACCTCTTAGTGCCAATGTTTGTTTTATTTTTTTTACACTTTGCTTTAGGTATTTGAGAGAGAGCAAGGATTCTGCATTGGGTATGTTTGGGAATAACATTCTTCATTACAAGCGGGTGTTCTCAGACACCGACATAGGAGATTGGGGTGGGCTGCACTATAACGAATCCAGGTTGAAAACTGAAGTACTCTGCAAATAAAGCTGTGCTTCTGGTATGTAACTCAAGGTTTAATTTGTCAGTTCCAATTGGGTGAATGTTTCACTTAACCTTTGGGTTATAGGTTGACTTGAAATTTTGTTGAAGTATAATAAATCATGAAACCGATAAAAAAAAGTTATGCAATCTTGTTGGAAAAATAAGCAAAATGTAAACATTGCCCAGGTTCAAGTTATCTAGCTGTTATATGTTACTCTGTGCCTAAATGGGATTTTGCCCTGTAGCTTCATGCACAATTACATTCTTTTTTGCTAGGAAAAGGTTACATTATCAGATATCATCTCAATGGCTTAAGCTGAAGTTTAATCTGTTTAAAATTTAATTTAAACTTCCCTGCACACCAAACATACGGTAGTTATTACATTTTTTTTTTTTTAAAGTATTTTATTTTAATCATTTAACTTATTTTAGTATTTAGAGTCTCTGTGCTTCCCTCTACAATACAGGCAGATCATGGATGGTGGGAGGGTTCAACAGGGTGCTGTACATAGCTTCACGGAAACATCACTGCAGCCTGCCCCACTGATGGCTATGGCTCCTGGGAGGAGTTGTAAAAATATCAAAATGGCTTGACGGTTGGATGCAGTGTGAAGCTGAGGGCTTTCCTAATTAGAATGCAGACTGTCCTAGGTAATGTCGCATGTAATGCTGTCCCTCCATGACTGAAAAGACTGAAATACAACTAATGAAAGGGTGGACCAGGGACGGGACGGTTAGGGAGGAAGGTGTTAGATGATGCTAGACATCATCCAGTCAGGAAATGAGGTGAACTCTGACTTGCTGCAACCTCTAATGCATATTGTGAAAAGCTCACAGTGTGCATTGAAATCACAGTAAGCAGTTTTAGTACAGAAGAGGAGCCTGTACAACAGTGCAAGACTGAGGGGAAGGTCGGAGTTTAGCTTTAGGCCTCATTCACATGAAGTGTTTATCATACGCCTGTGCAGGGCCAACTATACCCGCACGGGGATGTACAGGTATTCTGTGCATAGCAGTGCAGGCAGTCCTACTTATGTCAACTGGGATGCAGCAGCTGCACATACACAGCTGAGGCTCCCAATTTGACATCTGCATGAGTGCAGGTGTGTCCTTGAGCTCAGTGTCTGCATTTGGGGACATGCACCCTTGCGGATGTCATATTGGGAACATCAGCTGAGTCTGTGCAGCTGCTGTGTCCCAATTGACATCAATGGGACTGCCTGCACTAAGATGAGCATAACACCTGTGAATCCCCACACAGGTAAACATGGTCCTACGATATAGTACATTCCCCGTTCACAAGGCCCTAATGTCATCTAACACACCCTACCAAGTTTTTAAGTGGCTATTGGCAGGTCTCTGGGCAGTCATCAATCCTTACAACATCAATATCTTCCTGTATAACTTGCCAAAGTGTTAGACTAGTGCAGCCAAAAGGAATCCAGACAAAGCACTTATTCCATCATGGGAACATAGCCTATTGTTTTATTTTTATTACTTCCACCAAGCAAACTATTATAGTGCTGAGAGGAACAAGCCAAACAGACAGATAAACCTATTATTCAAAATTTCTGTACATATACACAGCAGCTGCACGGACAAAAACACATTTAACATTGTGTGTTCATAGAAAGGGCTAGAGTTTTTTTTATTTATCTTTTTTACATGAAAGTATTAAGCAGAACAATAAAATTTGGGGATTAAATCAGGAGACAATACAACAGTATATATAAAGCAGAAGTAAAGACAGAAAACAAGAAAAGTAAACTAAAATATGTTATGTTTGTGTCATGTTTAAAGCCAAAATCAGTTGTATTCGTTTTGGATAGACTTATGCCCTGTACACACGGTCGGATTTTCCGATGGAGAAAGTGCGATCGGATTGTGTTGTCGGAAAATCCAATCGTGTGTGGGCTCCATCGGAAATTCCGACACACAAAGTTTGAGAGCAGGATATAAAATTTTCCAACAACAAAAACCGATCCTTTAAATTCCGATAGTGTGGAGAGAAATCCGACGCACAAAGTGCCACGCATGCTCAGAATAAATTAAGAGACGAAAGCTATTGGCTACTGCCCCGTTTATATTCCCGACGTACGTGACCGCGTTCAGAATGATCGGAATTTCCGACAACTTTGCGTGACCGTGTGTATGCAAGACAAGTTTGAGCCAACATCCATTGGAAAAAAACAGATGGTTTTTGTTGTCGGAATGTCCAATCAATGTCCGACCGTGTGTACGGGGCATAAGGAATGTTTTAAACCCTTTTGGATCTTTTTTTCTCTCATTATGAGTCCCGGTGACAACGGTCACCAGGGGAAACAGACAATCTTCCTAGCAGGGACACAGACCAGACATTGAAAATGTAACAAATTCTAATCACTCTTGGCATTAGATAAACTCTAAAGTGATTGTAAACTTTCAATTTAAAAAAAAAAAAAACGTCATACTTTTTTTAGCAAGACGCCTGCTATGGGGGCACTCGTGCGGGCTCGATCTCAAGCCACACTGTGTGCATCTATTGACACACACAGTGCAGCTTGGCCCCGCCCCCATTCTCTTCTCTCAAGCTATGATTGACAGCAGCTGGAGCCAATGGCTGCATCAAAGTCCTGTGAGGAGGGAGAGAGAGCAGTGTTGCTCCCCACAGGCACAATGCTGGATCCAAAACAGGCTCAGGTAAGTATACAGAGGGGGGGGGGTCTAGGGGGAAGCTGGTCACAGAAGGTTTTTTACCTTAATGCATTAAGGTAAAAAAACCTTCTGCCTTTAGAACCACTTTAACCTCACTTGTTGCATTATTAGAGACAGTTGTCACCATTTGAAAATTTCCCCTCCCCCTTGTTCGGGAACAGCAATAAAATGTTGGATTTTCCCATCATTTTCTTTTTCAATAATGGTGAACAAAATAGAGGAGTTAATCTACCCAATAGGGAGACGTTTAAATCTTGAAAGAGTAACCCTCCCCCATTTTGTCCAAAACTGCCAAAAAATACAATATATAGAGTAAAACCTTGGATTGCATAATTTGTTCCAGAAACATGCTTGTAATTCAAAGCACTTGTATATCAAAGCGAATTTCCCCATAAGAAATAATGGAAACTCAAATGATTCGTTCCACAACCATGTATTCATAGGTCCTTCAGATTATAGTCCATAGAAAAAGATTATAGCAACGTGACCAGGTTGTGTAACTATAAAATGTCCATCCACAAATAGCAGCCTCCACAAGGGGATTAGAAGCAAAATCCAGCAGGAGCTACAGAGTATAAAAGAGAAGAGAGGAGCCTCTACGTTTAGCAATATGTTGCTAAACTTTGTACCTTCATTAAATGTAACCATATTGCTACACTTAGAGGTGCCTCTCTTCTCTTTTATACTCAGCTGTGACATGACACTACTTGTATATCAAGATATCGCTTGTATATCAAGTCAAAATATATTTAAAAAATTTAGCTTGTCTTGCAAAACCAAGTTACTCTCAAACCAAGGTTTTACTGTATACAGATTTTAAACTTGGGACTGCTTTTGTTGGTGGTCCCCTCAACTAATACAGGCATGGTCAACAACATGCGTAGGCTACTGAGTGACTACAAGTCCCAGTACACCCTGCCAAACATAGGCTGAACTGCCTGCTGGCTGGCCAAATACAACTGGCCTTATAGATCTTCAGTAACTGAAAAAAGATCTGGACATCCCAATTATGAGCTAACAGGAAATCCCCAGACTGGAAACAATTCCTGCCTTCCTCTGCTCAGAACTCGTCTCACATCATATTTAGATCCAATACATCTGCTATATAGACTGTTCACTATAGCATGTACCTACAGCCTATTCCATGGGGGGTCTCTAACTAATGGACAGATTTCACCAAAAAGCATACTGTTTGACATTAATAGTATTTTGAGTATGTACCGGCAGAGCTCATTACCTGCTTGTTTAAGTATCCCTTGCTTTCTGTGTCAGCCAAATCCCAAACCTGTACGGAGACACAGGACAAAGGGTCAGTTCCAGAGATTACTACATACACACATCCGCAGGAAAGCACAGATATTCTACAGACATTTACATTTCCCAAGTCAGCAGAAAGTATGCTTTGTCATCAAAATAATTACTGGGAATAGGAAAAAAAAAAAATCACACAAAACACCCACACAATTCAGTGAACAAGTAAAGTACATTGTTCTCTATAATTTATACAGAAAAATGATTACAACATTGTCATTCTTATTCCATAGAAAAAAAAAAAGAAGTGAAAGAAAACGCAAGTTACTCAGCCTACCTCCTTTATATAAAAAAAAATAAAAAAATCTCATCTCATCTGACTAAATGGTTTTTCAAATGTTGCATTAGGAAAGCGTATTAATTTTGAATGGGCTGACAGTGCTTAAAACTCCAGGCAAATTATAAAACAAATTAACGTACCTCTGTATTCATTAATTGATCGCTAAATGGTGTTTTCTTTTTTTTTTTTTCTTTTTTTTAATGCAAGCAGTGTAAGTACCAAAACTTTATTTAGTATCGGCCTCTCACAGTTTACTGAAAAGAAGAGACCAGACAGGGAGAGAGAGAAGCAGCAAAAGGAGCCAATCAGTTTTAATTCTGTGTTTGTGCACTGATAAAAAGGAGAGTGCAAAGACAGAGGGATTACCTTATCAGTCTGCGGTTTCTTTATAGTCCAGTCACAAACTGGGGGAAGGATAGGACCTGTGTTACTTAGCTGCAACAGAGGGTCTTTCAGGTCTTCTAGCCTGCCAGACAGGGCTGTGCTGTGTTGGAGTACAGTGTAGTTTTCAAGATTGGATGGACAAAAATAACAAATGACTTGGCAGATAAAGCTGTCAATATACAGTACTGTGCAAAAGTTTTAGGTGGGTGAGAAAAGCTGTAAATTAAGAATTCTTTCAGAAAATAGAAGTGTTAATATTTTATTTTTTATCAATTAACAAAAGTAAAACATGAGAGAAAACCAAATCAAACCAATATTTAGTGTTAACCCTCTTTGCCTTTAAATCAGCATCAATTCTTCTAGGTACACTTGCACACAGTTTTTGAATGAACATGGCAGGTAGGTTATTTCAAACATCTTAGAAAAACTAACCATGGATCTTCTGTGGATGTAGGCTGCCTTAAAACCTTCTATCTCTTCATGTAATCCCAGACAGACTTGTTGATGTTGGGATCAGGTCTCTGTAGGGGCCAAACCATCACTTCCAGAACTCCTTGTTCTTCTTTACACTGAAGATAGTTCTTAATGACATGGGCTGTATGTTTGGGGTCGTTGTCCTGCTGCAGAATAAATTTGGGGCCCATCACACGCTTCCCTGATGGTATGGCATGACAGATAAGTATCGGTCTGCATTTCTCAGCATTGAGGACACCATTGATTCTGACTAAATCTTCAACTGCATTTACAGAAATGCATCTCCAAACTTGCAAGGAACTTCCACCATGCTTCACTGTTGGCTGCAGACACTCATTGGAAAGCTCTCCAACCCATCAGCTCATCAAACTGCCTCCCACTACAGCCAAAGATTTCACATTTCTCCAGGACCACAGAACCCGCTGCCATTTTTCTATAGTTGAGTCACTTAGGTACGGCTTTTTGGCTGCAATTCTTCCATGAAGACCACATCTGGCCAGATTTCTCCGGACAGTGGATGGGTGTAGCTGGGTCCCACTGGTTTCCTCCAGTTCTGTGCTGATGGCACTGCTGGACATCTTCTGATGTCGAAGAGAAGTAAGCACGATATGTCTTTCATCTGCTGTACTAAGTTTCCTTGGCCAACCACTGCTTCTACGTTCCTCAACATTGCCGTTTCTTTGTGCTTCTTCAAAAGAGCTTGAACAGCAAATCTTGAAACCCCAGTCTGCTTTAAATCTTTTGCCTGGGAGAGACCTTGCTGATGTAGAACGATATTGTGTCTTGTTGCTGTGCTCAGTCTTGCCATGGAGTATGACCTGTGACATTAAACTGTCTTCCACAAACTCATCTTAGTAGCAGAGTTTGGTTGTTCCTCACCCAGTTTTAAGCCTCCTACACAGCTGTTTGTTTGAGTTAATAACTGTTTCAACCTACATATGAAATTGATGATCATTAGCACCTGCTTGGCTAACTGGTTAATCACACACCTGACTCTAATACTACAAAATCCCTGACTTTGTGCAAGTGTACAAAGTGTGCAAGTGTAAGAATTGATGCTGGTTTGAAGCCAAAAGGTTAGTCACACCAAATATGGATTTGATTTAAATTTTTCTTCTGTTTGCTCACTTTGCATTGTGTAAACTGATGAAAATACAATTAAAATATATATTTCTGAAAGGATTCTAATGCCGCATACACACGACTGGTCTTTCCGGCGGACTTTGACGAACTTTACGACGGACTTTACGAATGAATGGACTTGCCTACACACAATCAACCAAAGTCCGACAAATTCGTACGTGATGACGTACGACTGGACTAAAACAAGGAAGTTCATAGCCAGTAGCCAATAGCTGCCCTAGCGTGGCTTTTTGTCCGTCGAACTAGCATACAGACGAGCGGACTTTTCGATCGGACTCGAGTCCGTCGGATAGATTTGAAACATGTTTCAAATCTAAGTCCGGCAAACTTTTGAGAAAAAAAAGTCAGCTGGAGCCCACACACAATCGAATTGTCCGACGGACTCCGGTACACCGGAAAAGTTTGCCGGAAAGTCCGCTCGTGTGTACGCGGCATTACTTTACAGCATTTCTTCACACTTGCCTCAAACTTTTGCAAAGTACTACAGATGTATGACATGAGTATTTTAGTTGTTTGCCTGGAGTTCAGTTTAATGTAGCACAGTGGCTTAGTGGTTAGCAGGTCCGCACTGGGGTTCTCATTTCAAATCCAAGGATGCTGCAGCTTTAAATACCAAACTAAAAGTCCAAAGGTATAAAAATGTAATCCTAACTTGTGAGAGCAAAGAAAAAAATGGTGCTGCAGTTAATTTTAGGGGGAAAACGCAAGACAAAAAGCGTAACTGAAGCAAAACAATCCCATGTTCTCAGTATAAAATACAAGATGGCATCGGACAGGAAAAACAGTTATGGGAAACACACCGAGACAACACTGGACTTATAGGGAGCATGACACCATGGACGAGCTTAGATGCAACCCAGGGCTGGCCCTACCATATGTCCCGCTGTGTCCATTGGACCCAGGCGGCACTTTGAGGGGGGCAGCAAATTGACGACCCAGGAATTTTTTTGCAGCAGTTTTGTGTCATCCAGTGGGGACTGAGTCGAGGGGCGGGGTGACAACTGCCCCCAAGCCGCTCCACTGCCCTATAAAAAGGCTGCCCTGCTGCCTTCAACATGCATACTCAGTTGCCGGGCGCGAGGGTGCTCGCACACAGTCCAACACTGGCTGTTAAACACCCGAGCACACATGAAGAGCTCAGGTGTGTGTGCTGCCGGGGGCGTGGTACCCACAGGAGACAGAGAGCAATGAAAGAGCCCTTCTTCACCGGCTCCGCCAGCAGGCAATGTTCAGGCACAGCTTGCGAGGCTTGCATTTCTATTGAGTGGAACTGGAGGAGGGCGTGTGGCAGGCCTCACGCACGGCCTGCCTTCTTCTGCTCTGGTGCATGTGTGCAGGCTAGGCACTGAAGACTGTGGGAGCACTGGGAGAGAGCAACAGAGAGGTAATAATAGTGAATTCTGTGTGACAGGACACAAAGGGTGTCCATCATTTTTTCTAGTAGTTTTTTGGTCTGCTGGATGGCTAAATGTTGCATAACCTGTCATGCTCAAAAATCACTATACAGCCCTAACTTGCCATTATACTACCCTAGCCCGCCCCATATACTACCCTAGCCCGTCTATATACCACCCTAGTCCATCTATATACTAAAACAAAAAAAGTCTATATACTTCCCTAGCCTGCCTCTATACTGTCATATTACTACCCTAGCCTGTCCATATGCTACCCTAACCTGTCAATATACTGCACTAGCCCACCCTTATACTGCCCTAGCCCGCCCCTTGAAATTGAACATAATGATATGTCATATAATTTTGCATATAGAACAGGTGCTGTTACATACAAATCTGACTTCCTGATACATTTAATTTTAGTTTTAATTATCATGATATAAAATAATGGATAGGCCTTTTGGTGGGAGTGATTTTATTTTTTTTTGGGGGGGGGGGGGGCGCAGCATTTCATTCGTGGACCCAGGGAGCACAAGGTGTTGGCCCAGCCCTGATTTAGCCTGTGTTGATGCAAGATAATATATAACAATAGTAAGATAAATTTGGAGATACTGCCCATATCAGCTGAATCTTTAGAAATTCTTTAGAAATTCAAACAAAACGACAAATAATTGGCTATTGTGTACTAGTAATAGGTTAATGCACAGATTTTTTTTTTTTTATCACTTGCCTTGCCTAGAACCAGATCCGGGAGACCAGATTTCTTCAGGAACACAGCAGCATCTCCAGCCAACACCTTCCCAGAGCTGGCGGACTCCAACTGAGAGACATGTGCATGATGGATAAGGTAAGTTATTGATCACAGTTGATTGGGTTTTAAATCACAATTATTCAACATCAGTAAATAAAGGGGATCTAAAGCAATTTTTTGGTTAAAATTTGTCAGGTTTTTGTTTTGTTTTTCAATAAGTTTGTATTCAAAATTTTCGGCGACCAAAACAATTGTACATAAAATGACTGAAGGTCTTGTACAAATACAGTGGAGTGTCTTACTGTTACATAACATATGAAATCATTCATTAAAAAGATCATAAGTGCGCAACACAAACATGAAACCTTAAAAGAGAAGTAAAGAATTTTTTCCCCCAAGCACACTTACCTAGGTGGATGCAGCATCTGTCCCCCGGTGCCTCCACACTGAAAACGGAGCGAGCGAACACCACCGGTCACTCGGTCTTCAGAGCTCCGTGAGCAGAGAGCAGGTGGACTGTCAGTCACAGCTCTTCGCTCTTCTCCCTCCTTGGAGCGCTGAGCTGTGGAGCGGGCGGAGTGGCCGTCTCAGGCTCTCAGAGGCTCGCTGAGAGCCTGAGACAGGTGTCAATCCAAGCACCTGGCGGATTCAGACTCCGTGGTCGGGATGACGCGGAGCCTGGCCTGCCATTAGTGACGTCAGCAGAGAGCAGACTTCAGTCCACTCTCTGCTGAAAACGGGTCACAGGAGTGCAAAACAAATCGCACTCCTGTGATCCATAGGAGAAGTACAAGCCAAGCTTTGGCTGGACCTCTCCTTTAAAGGGCCCATTCATATTATGTACAGTAGTGACCTGCAATTTTCTAGGGTACATAGAAAACAACTGCTTTCTTTGTGCATAGTGCAGTGAGTAAATACACACCCTCTGCATTTTTCCACAGCGCATTGGACGGCACCCCAGGAGACTTGACTGGACGTGGTAGTAAAGCCCAACACTAACTATTCTTAAAAATGATCCACCCCCCCCCCCCCTCCTTCTACCTATCCTGCATACTCTGTATAAAGAAAGATCTGTAAACTTCGTTATTTTTAAAATCTGGTCCAGTCACGTGATCCCGCGGCTCCGTCTCCCCTTTGTAAGGGAGCGCTCGGCAACAGCTATGAATTCCAGAAGCTGTGATGTCACCCATAGGAACCCATGGCTCAGCTGTTGACAGCGCTCCCTTCCCTGCAGCAGCTGTTCGTTGACAAAGGAAGGTGAGATGAAGGATAATGTAACTGGACTGGAGTAGGTGGGAGGAGGGGGAGGGAACATTTTTAGGAATACAATGATTTTCAAATCTCAAAAAATACATATTTTGTTCACAATAGAAAAAATATCAAATTTTTAAACTGAGAAAATGCAAAAATTAAAAAAAAAAAGAATAAGAAAAAAAAATACAATTTCAAATTTAGCATCCCCTCTATAAGGCCTCTTGCACATGATACTCCTGTTTGAGCATCTACTTTTTTAGACTTTTTTTCTTTAATGTATTTTGCCCATAAGCATTCGTGCACGTTTCCGCGCATGCGCTGAAGCTTGTGCTCACGTTGACAAATCTGTGCAAATTTGCACGCAAAGGTACGTAAATGCGCACAAATTTGCACGCATGAGTCAGAAATTACTGACCAAAAATGCAGATTTTTTTTTTTTTTTTTTTACTGAAGAACACACAGCACATGTTTAAGCGCCTGTGTGAATAGGCACATTACAATTTGGGGGCTGTAAAAAAATAAGCTGTAATGAGCTTTTTCAAGCTGCAGTGTGCAAGAGGCCTAAATGTCTGAGAACTAAGGAGGCCAGTTCTTTTGGGAGTGGAATGATGCCCCATTATTCTGTGATCTACAATTCTAATTGCTCAACAGTCCTGGGTCTTCTTCATCATATTTCTCATTTCAAGATGCACCAAAATATTTTAAATTGGCAAAAGGTCTGGACTGCACAAGATTTACCCCCTTTCATGACCAGGCCATTTTTTGCTTTTCAGCACTGCGTTACTTTAGCTGACAATTGTGCGGTCATAAATTCAATTTCTATAAGTTTCCCCCCACAAATAGAGCTATAATGGAAAAAAGATCGAAAATTTTGAAAAAAAAAATATTTTTTACATACTGCTATAAAAAACACAGCCAATAAAAAAAATGTAAAAATCAAATTTCTTCATATAATTAAGGCCAAAATGCATTCTGCTACAAATATTTGGTAAAAAATCCCATTAAGCATATGTGTTGAATTGTTTGCGCAAACATTATATCAACTTCAAAATATGGTATATATACTGGAATTTTAATTTATTTTTTATACTAGTATTGGCGGGGATCAGCGACTTATAGCGGGACTGTGATAGTATGGCAGGCAGTCTGACACTGACACTTTGTGGGAACCAGTGACACCAATACAGTTATCAGTGCTACAAAATATGCATTGTCACTGTAATAATGACACTGGCTGGGAAGGGGTTAAACATCCACGGCGAGCAAAGGGTTAAATGTGTGCCTAATCAGTGTTTTTGTGTGTACTGTGAAGTGCTTTTACTAAGGGACCTGCTGGTTTTTTATTCCCCGTTTTGCAGGGAATACAAAAACCGATACATTCACTTTGACAGGACAGAGTTCTGTATGGTTTACATTGACAGAGCTCTTTCCTGTCTTCCTCCTCGCCGATCAGCGGCTGCCTGCAGTAATCCATTGGCTGGCACCCGCTTATCGGCTTGTGCTGTGACTAATCACAGGTGAACTTGGCCTTTAAAAATTTGATATTTCCTAATCATAAACATAATAATGTGAATAAATAATGTGAATAAAATAATAATACTAATAATAATAACATAATAATGTGAATAAAATGTGGGTTTGAGAGATTTAAAAATCACTATATTCTGTTTTTATGTAGCTTTTCCCAACTTTTTTTTTTAATTGGGGCTGTATATTGTGCTTCTCTGAATCAAAACTTCAGTCAGGTATACTATTTAGATTCAAAGCAGCTCTCAATGGCCCAGCCCAGTGCATCATACATAATACAAAAATACATACAGTGATAGTTTTTTATTCAAAAACAATTTCAGTAAATGTACGCTCAAACTCTGATAAAGGGGGGATTCTTTGAACCCCAAAAACAAACTGGATGTAAATGAATGTGTTAGGCCACAATTAAAAATATTGAGGCCTGTGTCACTGGTGGGGAGATTTCCTTTCCGTTTGTAGGGATAACCCTTGTTACTTGTTGAGTGAACATGAAGGAAAATTCTAAAACTTTAAGCTGTCACCAAAACAGGTACAAAATGGAAGTCTCCTAATGTGGATACTTGTGGTGGTGGCAGAGGCACACAAATAAAGATGACTACTCAATTCAAAATATTAAAAAAAAAAAAAACTTTTGGCTTTCGCTATACTATTGGCAGTATTTGCTGAGTGCACCTAGGTGAGTTTACACCCGTAGGCATGTCTTCAGTTCACTCGCACTGAATTTTGAAAGGATCTCATCTTATTATACTTAAAATGACAAAATGCAGTGCTATGCACCAAAAATGCAGCATGCAGGACTTTTTCTAAGTACTGCAACAAAGCTTGTTTATGGGAAAATGTATAAAACATACTCCATTGTGCTCATGCATTTTGTCTGCATTGGAGGGAAAGAGCCTTTATTTCAAATACTCCCACTTATGTTTACTAATTAGTGACATTACTCACATGTATTTTTTATGCAATTTATTATTTCCAAAAGCTTTTAGTACCTACTACAGTTCATTATAAAATATATACACTCACCGAACACTTTATTACGAAAACCTGTTCAATTGCTTGGTAACACAAACTGCTAATCAGCCAATCAGATGGCAGCAACTCAATGCATTTAGGCATCTAGACGTGGTGAAGGTGACTTGCTGAAGTTCAAACAGAGCATCAGAATGGGGAAGAAAGGGGATTTAAGTGAATTTGAACGTGGCATGGTTGTTGGTGCCAGACGGGCTGGTCTGAGTATTTCAAAAACTGCTGATCTACTGGGATTTTCACACACAACCATCTCTAAAGTTTACAGAGAATGGTCCGAAAAAGAGAAAATATCCAGTGAGCGGCAGCTGTGTGGAGGAAAAAGCCTCATTGATGTCAGAGGAGAATGGACAGACTGGTTCAAGATGATAGAAAGGCAACAGTAACTCAAATGACCACTCGTTACATCCAAGGTATGTAGAATACCATCTCTGAAGGCACAACACATCGAAACCTTGAAGCAGATGAGCTACAGCAGCAGAAGACCACACCAGGTGCCACTCCTGTTAGCTAAGAACTGGCAACTGAGGCTACAATGCGCACAGGCTCACCAAAATTGGACAATAGAAGATTGGAAAAACGTTGCCTGGACTGAGTCGTCTAAATTTCAGCTGCAACATTTAGATAGTAGGGTCAGAATTTGACGTAAAGAATATGAAAACATGGATCCATCCTGCCTGTGTCAATGGTTCAGCCTAGTGGTGGTGTAATGGTGGGGGGGGATATTTTCTTGGCACACTTTGGGCCCCTTAGTACCAATTGAGCATCGTTTAAATGCCACGGCCTATCTTGAGTATAGCTGCTGACCTTGTCCATCTCTTTATGACTACTTCCAGCAGGATAATGCACCATGTCACAAAGCTTAAATGATCTCAAACTGGCTTCTTGAACATGACAATGAGATCTCTGTACTCTAATGGCCTCCACAGTCACCAGATCTCAATCCAAGAGAGCACCTTTGGGATGTGTTGAAACGAGAGATTCGCATCATGGATGTGCAGCCGACAAATCTACAGCAACTGTGTGATGCTATTATGTCAATATGGGGAAAAATCTCTGAGGAATGTTTCCAACACCTTGTTGTATCTATGCCATGAAGAATTAAGGCCGTTCTGAAGGCAAAAGTGGGTCCAACCAGATACTAGCAAGGTGTACCTAATAAAGCGGCCGCTGAGTGTAAATAACACATAAGCCTAGGACTTGTGCCTAACTGGCTGGGAAACCAATTTCAATCAATGTACAATAATCAATATGCACTCATTCCCATAAAAAGACACACTGACCTGGAGGAAGTATTTCTCATATACCGCATTGTTACTCGGGATCTGTAAAAAAATAAAATCAAGGTTATTTATTTATTAAGCACAGTTTGCCAGGTAGTACATGTAGTACATAATAGAATGGTAAATTCAAGACAAAATACAGCCATGCAATACTCTATATAGTCAAGTATATTAATATCCATATATATAGATCTCAACTCCTTTCCATCCCACCCTACAGCAGCCATACGTACTGTTCTGTTAAAGCGGAGTTCCGCCTGCAAAAAAAAAATAATAATAATGAAAAGTCAGCAGCTACAATTACTGCAGCTGCTGACTTTTAAAATAAGGACACTTACCTGTCCAGGGTGCCCGCAATGCCCTCACCCGAAGCCGAACCGTTCCTTTGGCTCCTTGTGAAGGCGCCTTGCAGCTTCACAGCCTGTCTCCCTGCTGCGCATCCGCAAGTCACGCTGCGTGTTCTGAATGGTCCCTGCTGTCTTCTGGGACCTGTGTCTCCCAGAAGACAGCATGGGGGGGGGGGGCAGAGGAGGGGCCCAACATGGTGTAGATTGCCGTGAATAATGCAGTGATCTTTTGCCGTTAGTGGGAGCAAATACCTGTATTAGACAGGTATCTGCTCCCCCCTATAAGGTGCCAAATATGACACCGGAGGGGGGGGAGAACCGGATAAGCGGAAGTTCCATTTTTGGGTGGAACTCTGCTTTAAACCCCTAACCTGCAAACTGTAGCCAAATACAAATTCTTTTACTCTCCCTCCACCCCAAAGTATACAGTTCCTTTAAATCCCTCCATAGCCCACTGCAGCCATATAAAGTTTTTTTTTAACACACCCCCACAGCAGTGACTTACATATTTTGTTTAAAGCTCCCCCCATAGCAGTTATATATATTGTCCCTTTGTAATAACCCTAGTATCGTTGTAAGTGGTATAAGGTTTAAAGCTGAACACCGGGATAAGCAAATATTATCTAAATACAAGAGCCATATGTATTCTCACTTGAATCTGGGTGTGCTTTGTGTATTTCTTTGAGATCTGTGCAGTAATCTGGCATGAAACTTTGCCTCTGTGCAGGAGCTTTCTGTAAAAAAGACCACTCAGTGCTAGTCTCTCTCCTTGTGCAGAGTCACTGGTCTTGTCTCCGCCCCCCTCATATAGTTTTCGGAAGGCAGCCTGTAGTGGGTGGGGCATGCTGAGCCACTCCCACAGCTCTGCTCTCTGCACAGTTTATGTGCAGCACAGTGTTGATGTCACTGCTACTTTTACAAGGCAATATATGGGTTTATACAAGGCATTTGGCACACATAAAGGGATTACTAACCTTTGAGATCATTAAGAAATATATTTTAATCAATATTTTTGAGACTGGAGTTCATCAATAATAATTACTGCTATACCCTTACAGCATCTTGTCATAGCAAAAATAACTTTAAAAAAACACTCTCTAACCTCAGATAAAACCATCTTATCACAAGCAACCAGCTATACTACAAGCACTGGGACTCGGCATTCCCTGCACTCTATGCAACAGGAAGTCACATGACATGAGTAAGCTGGGTTCCCCTTCCTGGCATGGTTCACATTGCGGTCAGTCACCAGGGTGGTGAGAAGGACTGAGTGAGGGTCGGGATCTAAATGATAGGACATCCTGGCATGTCAGAGAATTTGCACGTCAACCCCATGCCAGGCTATGTGCAGCATAGAGACGATGAAAAGGAACAATTTAGTTGGTGTGAGTAACACACATTTATCATTTTCTATATTAAAGGATATAATTTGGATCTTTGGTGCTACATCTCATTTGACATACAAGCTACACCTGTGTGCACAGTTTCTGTACTTTATGAACCCATCATGCAGTCAGAACAGACGTGTAATTAGTATTATACAGCAAAGTGATACATTGCAGGTCACCGGTACTTAACGGAATATGGGAGGCAGTTATTTATATTTATTGATGACATCCTTCAGAAAGCCAGTGACTTGTGTACTATTTCAAGGAATAATAAATAAACCAAGGCCTAGAGAAAAAGTACATATAGTTGAAATGTTATACAGTTCATTAGAACAGCCTTGGTTCCCTTGCTGGCACTAGAAATATCAAAGATAGAAAAGTGGAACTCGCAGCAAACCTTCATCTGGAGGGGAGCCGACTTCTTCAGAAAATCCCAGCAACTTGTGCAAGGTCACCACCGACCCACATCCATCTAATGAGTTAGGGTTCACACTGCTGGGATACGATTTTGTTCCAACTTTTGCGATTATGTAGCGCTACTTGAATGCAACTTTGGAATTTGGTGGAACTGCACCAAAGTAGTACAGGAACCTTTTCCAAAACCACTGTGTGCCGAGTCGCATTGATGTGAACAGGCACCATTGAAAACAATTTGCATCTGAAAATCGCACTAGTGTGAACCAGGCCTTTGATTTCAAACTAACAGACTGCAAGGAAGACTATGCAATGGGGATGATTTACTAAAACTGGAGTATGCAAAACCAGGTGCAGCTCTGCAAAGAAACCTATTAGCTTCCATTTTTTTTCGTCAAAGCTTAAAGTGTTACTAAAGGCAAAATTATTTTTTAAAATTAAAATAACAAACATGTTATATTTACCTGCTCTGTGCAGTGGTATTGCTCAAAGCGGCCCAGATTCTCTTCACGGGTCCCCGGCGGCGATCTTGGCTCCTCCTCCACTACCATAGCCAGCCGCTGGCCATGGGGAGAGATAGTCCACCGCGCTCCCAACCTGTGTGTCTATGGAGCTGAGCTCCATAGACTTACCCAGCGGGACTTAGGCCCACCACCCACTTCCTCCTCACTGCATTTGATTGACAGCAGCAAGAGCCAATGGCTCCTACTTATGCTCGAATGCTGTGTAAAGAGGAAAAGAGGGGAAAATAGATGCAGCCGTGCACAGCGCTGATCTCTTCTCCCCTCTCTTCCCTTTCACACAGGGGTAGGGGGGCACAGAGAAGCTGAAAATGTTTTTTTTTTTACCTTAATGCAAACAATGCATTAAGGTAAAAAACGTTTTTAGGTTTAGCCTAGGTTCACACACTGATAGCGGGATTGAAATCGTGCAAGTTCAGTGAACTCGCACAATTTCATACTCGCATGTCAGTCCGAACTCGGGAGCAATTTCAGAGACATTTGTGTGGGTTCCTGCACAGATGTCTATACAAAAATCGCACCCGAAGTCACCAAAAGTAGCACAGAAACTAATTTTGGGAATGGGTGTGGCGCTGCAAAGGCGTCATCGCATCGATTCTGACTGTGCCATTGCCAGCAATAGCCGCCGATTTGGCATGTGATTAGCATCAATGTGAACCTAGGCTTAGTGACACTTTAACTGAACAAGCTGAAGTTAGAAGCGGATTGGTTTCTATGCACAGATGCACCAGATTTAGTTTTAGTAAGTCAACCCCATTAAGACTAAAGTCTCGTACACACAAAGAGATTATCGGACGACTAATCGTCTGTTTTTTGTTGCACGGTAGTCTCATATCGAAAGTGAACAAGATAGTCAACTTACAAAATGTCTTGTACAACAGAACAAAACTTCGGAAGTGATGTCATCTGTTGAATTGTTTTGTAATGTATGCTTTCATTTCCGAGCATGCGTAGTCTTGCTCTTATGATTTTTTTCAGACGAAAACAGTACTAATTAAATGATAAATCGAATGTTGTGTTCACGTACGTTAAAAATTTTGTAGCATGCACCTTCAGTTTTTGTCGTCCAAAAAGTTTGATTCAGCTATCGAAAGCACTATACTAACGATCAGATAATCAGCCGATCGGTCGTTGTATGAATTTAAACTTCCAATTTTCGTATCGCGTAAGGGCCTTAAGGCCAACCATAGACAGAGTGAATTTCTTTCCTGCAACCACGTGTTGCAAGAAAGAAATTTGCTTGATTCCCCCATCAACACAGACAGTCCTGCTGGGCCATTGTCTGCTCCCGTTCTAGCCGCTAGCAATAAACACATAAAAAATCATCCTAATGGCCAGAATAAGTTAGTATTCTGGCCAATGAGATCCATAAACTCTCAAACCGCTAAATGCATCTAGACACATGTGCAATACAGGGCTTAGGGCAGTCAGAGGATAAATTCACATACCCTGCAAGGCCTTATACTTACTATTCAAAATAACAAATGTGATAATTTGGAGGTTGAATAAAAAAGTTTACTCCAAAAAGAATGCATTTGATCTTTCAAATTGTATGTATAGTTGTTTTTACTTGGTTTCATTTGACTTTGGTTAAAGTAAGAAGGAATAAAAACCTGTCAATTTTTTACGGTCTTAGTCCTATAGGGAAGAATTCCTTCCCCAGAAATGCAAACCAGAAGAGATGGGCCTATTTGGAAGATTCACTTTTTGTTCTGGTGACGAATCCTAAAATGTTGAGTTTTTCATTACTTTCTGTCTTGGTGTTAATGGTTACCATAACAGATACAGAGGATAAGTCTATCTAGCGGGAACAAAGAAAGCAAAGAGAACTTAACAGTGGTGGTGCACCGAAATTTTAGCTGCCGAAAATTATCAGCCGAAAACTGTTTTTTCATTCAGGCGAATGAAAATAAAACAGCCCAAACCAAAAAGGGGCATAGTCTGCCCCGGGTGCCACCCAGTCCTCCACTCGCCGCAATCTCCGTGTTTCACTGAGCTAAATTGCCCGGCCACAGTAACAATGTCCCGCCCCCTGTGATAGACGGCACACTGATCCAATGGTGGGACATTGAATCAGCGTGATGTGATTACAAAAAGGCGGAACATTGTTACTGCAGCCCGGGCAATTCAAATCCAGTTCCGTAACACACGGAGATCGCCGCTGATGCTGGCACAGGCAGGCTGCACATGATGGGCACTGGTAAAGCTGCTGGGCATACATGATGGGCACTGCTAAAGCTGCTGGGCATACATGATGGACACTGGTAAAGCTGCTGGGCATACATGGACACTGATGGGGCTGCTGGGCACTGGCATGCTGCACATGGACACTGATGGGCTGCATATGACGGGCACTAGTGGGGCTGCTGGGCACTGGCAGGCTGCATATGGACGGGCACTGGCAGGCTGCATATGACGAGCACTGGTGAGGCTTCTGGGCACAAGCAGGCTGCATTGATTGTGACAGTAATAGGCAGTGACAGGTACTCTTTATGGAGGGATCTGGGGTCTATAAGACCCCAAACCCCTCCTCTGCACTTAAAAGTATTCAAAACCTCAAGATCAGCGTTTTTGAATACTTTACATTTTTTTAAAATGGTGCCTTTAAGATGACAGTAATTCAGGAAGTGCCCTCCAGCTGCTTATAATAACAGCCGCATCTGTTGTTATTACAAAAAAAGCTGACAATCTTCTCTAAAGAACGGTACCAGTGTAATGCAATCAGCTGCATGAATCACCCCGGTAAAACCCCTTGAAGCAATATCGGTAATACTGAGTATGTTTGTGCCCGATACTTCAGAAAAGGTGAATATCGGCCACCGATAATCGGTCGATCCCTAAATGAGAGAACTACAACTACCGTCAGTCATTGCGGCTGACAGCCTGTAGATGTTATTTAACTGCCAAGGTGCAGACGAGCGCTTTTGGTAGTTCATCGAACCTTCCCGTCATTCAATGGCCTCCTGCCCGTACGAGGTACAGGCAGATGGCTACACTGACAGTCTGCAGAAGCCTGATTTAGCACCTGTGATCTGCTGATAAATGCACATTTGTTTACCTGCAAAAAGATGTGCGTTTTTTTTTTTTTTTTAAAGGGTGAACTTATCCTTTAACATGTGTGCTACAAATAAAAGAATGGCTCAGGAACTGAAGTAGTTACATTAAATTAAAAATAATTTGGGCTATACAAGCTCTTTAATTAAATCAAAAATAATTTGGGCTATACAAGCTCTAATCAGTACATTTAGCTATAGAGGTTTATACATCAGAATATAAAGAGGAACAAAACTATAAAGAAGGTATATTGTGGATGAAAGAGGGACTGTGGGAATGTATGCCAGGAAGTGGACAAGGCATGCTGGGATTTGCGGTGCTGCAATAGTGAAAGATCTGCTAGTTGCCAACCACTGACCAGGTTGCTGTTTGCAGTAAGCGCCATCCTTCTTTTGGGCCCCTCCAGTAGCACCCAGCCTGCTTTTCCAAAAATATCCAACCATCTGCCGTTTAATTTTCAGTCATCAACTGGAAAGTGTCTGCTGTTCTTTGATCATCATTCCCAGATCAGCTCCATTTTACTGGAAAGCGCATTACACACAGAAATGTGATTTGAAAGTGTTTGACGACCATTTCGCAATTATAACAAATGATATCACCCACACAGCAAACAGAGTAGGTTTACAGAATGCCATCTGAAAGAAGAACTGTCAAAGATACCCCAAAGAAACCAACGAGATGAAACATACTGCATTGGAAAATGACAAAAAACAGGTCAGATTGGTTGCTGTGACACAACACAGAACGTTATTACTTCAAAGAATTGTTGTAAAAGAACTCTTCTATGTTTCTAAACATTTTATATAAACTCCTACACCTCAGAGCACATATATACTATTATGCAGCCTTTGTGCTGCAGACATAATAATAATAATAGCTTTATTTTATTCCTGGAGCCAAGTGTTTACAACAAAAACAAAGCAAACTTTAAAAATGCAAACAATAGAGAAGCCTGTGAGAGGGAAGTTATCTCAAGCTCCCATGCAACATTTCCTGTAAAAATCTAAAAGGAGAATGCTGCCACCAGGAAGCTGGTGAATAGAGAATGAAGCCGTCAAGGACCAGTGAAGGGTTCTGGTGTATCAGCCTTGGGACAGATGAGTCACAATAAAATCGCATTCACCAAGAATTACATTTTCAGGTTAATTTCCATTGAAAGGCACATCAAAAGAGAAGACATCTCAATGACAGTTCCGCCTCCACATCATACTTACAGATGTTCCTGTGAGCTCCAAACAGGAGGAGTTTCTGGTTTCACACACGGAAACATCTGAGGACAACATAACTTTCAGTTTTCATAGCTGCCAATTTTTTCCTAACAAACAGGCACACCCGGAATGTGGGCGGTAAATGGAGGAAAGTAGGACAGAGCGAGTAAAAACTCAGGTGGAGAACGCAATTCACCATTCATGTCAATATTATTGTGAGTCACCCAGTCAGGTGAAGAGTTTCAGGAGCAACGTTCACAAATAACAGCAGGCCAACAGAACTCCTCCTGACTTCCTGGGATATAAAGAGGAGTAAATGTTCTGCTCCAAACTTTACAGGCATGCTCTTGTTTCACCTCTATAGATCCACATAACCTGATTCTATGGGCCCATTCACATTTGTGTGACTTTGGACATGACAAGTCACATCCCATTGTCTCCAATGGTAACCTTTTAGATCGGTGAGATTTAACCACTTGCCTATTGGACACTTTCACTCCCTTCCTGCCCAGGTAAAATTTTCATCTTTCAGCGCTGTCACACTTTGAATTGCGCGGTCATGCAACAATGTACCCATATGAAAATGTTATCTTTTCACACAAATAGAGCTTTCTTTTGGTGGTATTTATTCACCACTGGATTTTTATTTTTTGTTACACAAAAAAAGACCAAAAATTTTGAAAAAAATGTTTTTTTTCTTAGTTTCTGTTATAACATTTTGCAAACAGGTCATTTTTCTTGTGCACTGATGAGGCTGCACTGATGGGCACCAATTGGCAGCAATGATCATCAGTACCCCGATTATAGGTGTAAATGTCCCCTTTCACACTTGCCAATTACCAGCTCTCCACATGCTGTCACAGTGTGAGGAAAGGAATGCCAATAACCAGCATGTATGTTTACATCGTGATCAGACATGATTGGACACAGCAGATCACATGGTAAAAGGCTGCTGTGATTGGCCCTTTATTCTGATCTGTGATCAGCTGGGTCTGAAGGACTCAGTGATCACAGAGTGCGTGTCGCAGCAGGCGCAGTTCTGGAAGGATGTCAATAGACGCCCTCCCAGAACTGGACGATTGCACTGTAGCTGTCCATCCAGCTATAGGGCAGTCGACAAGTGGGTAAAGTTGCAGCTATTTTAAAAAGGTGCCTGTACTACTTTGGTGGGACTTGGGCCCAGAGAATGTAAAGTCAGATCAAGGTCGCACTGGAAATTGTGCGACTTTGGAGACGTGCTAATGTGAATGGAGCCTAAGAAGGCAACAGGTTTGCAATTAAAAATCTCACTTGCAGCACTTCTTGCAGAATTCTTAAAGTGATTGTAAAACAACCTGTTAAGTTTAAAATAAAAATGAAAGCCAGCATAAAAGCTGGGGGGGGGGGGGGAAACAGCAGCACACTGATCTGCCCACTGGGGGCTGGGGTGTCAGGGAAAGTCTGATTATTGGAGGAGAGCAGGATGTGTTCCCGACACAGCTAGAGAAATCACCATGGTGTGTTCTGCCTAGCGTCATCAGTTTTTAATAGGAAAGCAGAAGGACTGGCAGGAACACCAGGGATTTCACACAAAGGAAGAAATACGGAGAGAACAGGATACTTTTTTATAAAAGTACATGGTACAGCAGGCACATATCCGGAATATGAGATGTTGAGTTTACATACTCTTTAAGGACCTGTTTAAAAAGCTGGGAAAACAACAAAGTCACAAAATTGCACTTGTCTATACTGACAAATCAGGTTTAATTACATTTTTTTATTTTACTGGTCACTCTGGACATTGACTCTAATTTTCTAACGCATCATGGCAGCACAGACTGGGTGTGACTCCGCCTCCACAACCTGACAGGATTGGTTAACTATAAAATTAAAAGGAGAGACACCCCGCTTCATTCTCTTTTTTTATCCTCACCTGACAAGACTGGATGGACATCACACACCTCTTACCACATTTGCCCCAGCAGGTTCAAGCCTCTCCTGTTTAGTAGTCCCTCTGGTACAGTCTCTAAAGGAGCTTCCATGGAGGGAACCCCGATCTGGTGGTCTCAGGGGTATATGGGGAAAAAAAAAAGATTCTGGCAGTTAACAAGCTTTAAAGAAGCTTCATTTCTTGCGGTGGTCCCCTACTTTTCCTCCTGCATGGGTGCTGTATCTTTTTTCTTTATTCTCCATTTCTTTTTTTAATTTCATTTTTTCTGGGCTTTCTGAGCTTTCTTGTCCTCCGGGCGCCAGGATCAAGGCAAACATGGCCGCCACGTCTCTCCAATCTCTGCGTGTGCGCGGGAGGATGTGATGTGGCCGTCGTCTTTTGCCCTATTCCAAGATGGCGCGGGTACAGCCGCATGCGCGCGAACGTCACTTCCGCCGCAACGGCAGATTTAAATGGCCAGCATAATCTATCAGTGTTATCTGGTCACTGCACAGGAGGCTGGCTTCTTTCCCTTACAGGTAACTTACTCTTATTGATCTCTCCCTGTATATGACCACTGCTCTTTGCTCCTGTCCCAGGGAAAATTGTTTTTTTATTTATTTTTTCTTTTACTTATACTATTTCAGGCTGCCTTTTCTTTCTCTCTGCCACCGCTCATGGAGACTACTGCCCACGCAGACCACCCTCAGTAGATAAGAGGCTTCAGACCATTTCATCCCAAAAGTGGCAACTTCATTTCATTATAATCAAGACATCATCCTTCCATCTGTTACTAATAATCAAGGTGAACCTCGTGCATTGGATGTAAAGACAGCTATAACCAGTTATTTTATGGCTACAACTCCCTTTAGGAAAACAGATACTCTTGGTAATTCCTCATGGGGTCAGGAAAGGAGAGCCGGCAGCTTCTGGCACTATCTGCATCTTGGCTAGTCAAGTCTATCAAGAAGGCATATTCCATTCACCAGCTTACAGTTCCTGAGGGTATTAAAGCTCACTCAACCAGGGCAACTTCATGGGCAGCACACTGCAGGATTTCACCAGAGACAATCTGGAAGGCAGGGACCTGGTCATCCAGACATACCTTCATATCCCACTATAGAGTAGACTCGGCTCAGTTGACAATGGCAGACTTTGGGAGATCCATTGTTAGAGCCAATTCTTCAGCATTATAAGGAATAAATATTATTTTTTGCACCCACCTGACTGGCGAGTTATTTCCCAGTGTGTGCTGCCATGATGCGTCAGGAAAATGGAAAATCGTATACTCACCTTTCCTTAATTTTCCTTTCCTGACGCATCTTCATGGCAGCACACAGCAGCCCGCCCGTTCTTTAGATGATCGATACAGAGAATGAAGCGGTGTGTCTAATTTTAAATTTTATAGTCAACCAATCCTGTCAGGTTGTGGGGGCGGATTCACAACCCAGCGTGTGCTGCCATGAAGATGCGTCAGGAAAGGAAAATTACAGAAAGGCGAGTATACAATTTTCTATTTTCTCTGCTTTCATTATAAAACAGGTTTGGTAGGATGCAGGTCATCCTAAGGATAACAGCTGAAGATTTTTTTTTTATTCTGCTTTATACAACGGTGTTAGCGCTAATAATGGTAATCCTAGGTCCTGCTTGCAGCCGTTTAGTGTACAAGGACAGCCTCACTGATGCCAGATACCATTGTCAACGTTCTTCTGACACCATGACTGAGTTCCGGCTCTCATATAGTGCGGCAATCCTGTTTTGAATCAGTCTCCTACTCACCACAGGTCCATTCATGAAAAGCCTTGCATTTGGTTCAATTGAGTCTACCCTGGTCATATACGCAGGATGTCTTGCATTGCAGATGGAACTCCCAGTCGCAGTGCCAGTAAAGCAAACAACACTAATCTTGGGCAATTATTGAAGCTATTCATTTTTAAAACAGCAGCAAGCAGGACTACAATCATTAGAGGAAACTCCTTTGTACAGATCAGAATTTAAAAAAATCCTGGAGTGCAGCTTTATTATTTGGAGTCCAGGCAAATATAAAAGAAATATTGTATCTCTGTGTCTTGTTATTATTTCATTTAAAAAAAGATGTTATTACATGCAAGCAGTCCGAGAACCTGGATTTGATTTGGTACAAGCCTTCTGCAGTTCTTGTACAGCAAAGCTCAGCCTGGGAGAGGAAGAAGCAACAGAAAAAAAAAAAAAAGTCCGTTGTGCATGATGATGGGTGAAAAGAGAAGAGTGACAGAAGGACACGCTCATCAGTCTCCTGCTTCTCCCATTTACTGTCCTGTTACAGTAAGAGTGAACAGCAGAGTGGTGAAATCAGGTCTCCTGTCCTACCAGGCAGGGCTGTGCGGCAGAGATGTCTGCATTTCGGTCCATCCAGTCCTGAGATTTAACCAGTTCAGATCCGCGCTATCGCTGAATGATGGCAACAGCGCGGACCTGCTTTGCCGGGATGACGTCCATTGACGTCGTCCCGTGCACAAGCGGCCTGCGCGCCCCCTGCAGGGCGCGTGCGGCGCACTTGGTGATTAGCGAGTCTATGAGACCTGCCTGATCACAGATCGGAGTAAGGGGTCGGTCCGGACCCCTTACCACGTGATCAGCTGTCAGCCAATGATAGCTGATCATGTGATGTAAACAGAGCCGGTAATCGGCAATTTTTTCTCCTCGCGCTGGCAGCGTGAGGAGGAAAAAAAAGCCGATCACCGGCGGCCGTAAGAGGGACATCAGTCCCGATTACGGCGATCATCTGTGCCCCCTGCCAGTGACACCTAGCAATAGGCAGCAGTGCCGTCTACCAGTGCCCACCAGCATCACCCATCAGTGCCCACAGTGTCACCCATCAGCGCCCACAATCAGTGCCACAACAACAGTGCTGCACATCAGTGCCACCTATCAGTGCCCAGTGTCACCTACCAGTGCCCATAAGCGCCCATCAGTACTGCCCACCAGTGCCGCCTCATCAGCGCATATCAATGAAGGAGAAAAATGACCTGTTTGCAAAATTTTATAACAAATTATGTAACATGATTTTTTTTTTTACTACATTTAGCCATTGGCCTGAAGTTCAGATTTAACCATTTTTAAATGAACGTTTAATAACCACCCGCGCTGTAATACTTCTTCAAAGTCTTTAATACATTTCACATGGTCTCCCCGAGAAACCATGCAATTCAGGCCTGGACTTATTAAGAGCTTGAGCCTCCTGCCAAATATAAAAAGGAAATATAGGCGTTTCCACTACTCAATTTGGCAAGTTTATGGTGTTAAATAAAACTCAAAATGCCTCTCCATTAAGTGAGATCTGCTTTGGCCCAATCATCTCCCATTCTACTAAGGATTAAAGCAGTAGTAAAGTCTTAAAAAAAAAAGTTTTATACCTGCAAGGCAATCATAATGTGCTAGTACCCATACTAGCACATTATGAAAGACTTACCTTGTGATTGTAAAGTCTTGTTTTTTTTTTTTCTTAAAAATAACAAACATGTTATAAGTACCTGCTCTGTGTAATGGTTTTGCACAGAGCAGCCTGGATCCTCCTCTGCTTGGTTCCCTCTTCGGCTCTCGTGGCCCCTCCCTCTTGACGAGTGCCCCCACAACAAGCAGCTTGCTATGGGGGCACCTGAGCCGAGCAGCAGCTCCATGTGTCCATTCAGAGAGCCCCCTCTCTCTCATTAGCTCACTGACTTTGACAGCAGCGGGAGCCAAATGGCGCTCCACTGCTGTCTAAGCCAATGAGGAGGAGAGTCCTGGGCAGCTGAGTCTTTCATGCAACATCGCTGGATAGAGATGGGCTCAGGTAAGTATTAGGGGGGCTGCTGCACACAGAAGGCTTTTTATCCTAATGCATAGAATGCATTAAGATAAAAAAAACCTGCCTTTACAATCCCTTTAAAACTAAGCCCTCCAGTGGCATGCTGCCCCCACTGCAGAGGCTTCTATCTTCACCCGGTCCTCTTTCCGGGTTCGGGGACCCTGGCCGTCGGATTGGCTGAGCCGCAATGATGTCACTCTCACGCATGGGTGCGAGAGTTGTGGCCGTGGCACACAGCTCTAAAGGAAAGGCACAGGTATGCTGTCCCTTCAGATCGTATGTACCGGTGAAGCTGCTGCTTGCTAGAATATCTCCTAAAACCTAAATGGTTCGCGATTAGGAGATATTAACAGCAGTTCTCCAAATTGGAATCATTCCCACTTTGAAGCAGACAGTCTTCAGCCTCCCAGTGTTTTACAGACTGCCAGCAGCAGGGCTGGACGGTGCATACTTGTGCCTTCCACCTGCACCGGGGTAAAATACACAGTGTGCATGAGGCCTTAAAAATGAATCTGGGAAGAGGAAAATACTAATATTTACACACTGTTAGACCCCTTTCACACGTGCGGACAGTATGTCTGTATTTCATCCATCCATCCATTTTCGGATGAAATACGGACATACATGCATCCCTATGGGATAGCGGGTGTCAGCGGATGAACATCCACTGACACCTGATAGCATCCTTCCCTGCTATGGTCCGATTCTGCAGACGGAGGAAAATCCTATTTTTCTATCCGTCTGCAGAGCGGATTGGATGAACACGGACAGACGGTTCGTGTGCATCCGATCCCCCCATAGGGGAGAGCGGAGATCTGACAAGGCAGTCCCTGCACAGTGTACGGAGCGATCAACGGAGCGATCCCCGCTGAGCAAGCTGATGTTCACGGGGCAGATCATCACGGATCCGTCCCGTGTGAAAGGGGCCTTATTCTTAGGCTGATGTGAAATGCTTATATTCAGAAAGTGAGTCTATGGGACTAAACTCACCTGAAGCCTTTTATTTTATAGGGTGTTACAATTGATTTTGTTTACTGTGGTGACAGGGTCACTTTAAAACGTAAGAAACATGTACAAGAAGTCCTAGCAGCATTCGCAAACAAGTGTTCAAAGAAGCCAAAACTTTACAAAGCTGGAGATATCTGTATTACCATTTCTTATAACACTCAGTGCAGAAGCCATTACAGAAGGAAATTTATATATTTTAAATAGCTAGAGGTTCAAACCACCAGAGGGTGTCTCTAAGCCTAGGTTCACACTAATGCGGTGAAATCCCGCGATCCGTGCTTTTTTCCCCCCACATCACATACAAATTGCACTGCCCTTGTGATCTGCAGTGAGTGTCAGAGCAAATTTAACAACACCCCAAACGCAGTGCGTTTGCCCGCACTGTATCGCATGCTACAAAGAGTACCATGCGTCCTAGATGTAATACGGTTTTAAAATTGGTGCATACATGACTGACGCTAAGCGGTGCGATTTGAGCTTATTCAAAATGTATGGAATCATATCACACCGAACTGAATCGCATGTGAACTGAACAGGAATGCGGTGCAGTCCATAATGTGAATCGAGACTGAAAATTTTATGTTGCATATACTGACTCTTTGGAGCAGACAGAAACCCCGCTGACAGGCTTTTTAGGACTGAAAAGACTGTATGGTAAATTGTTGCACACTGGGCCGCCCATGCACAGCTCAGTGTACAGCCTTGGCACGATTCTGCACTAGAACGCACCAACTGTTCTGAGGATGCATGGTAGTCAAGTCACCCCAGTCCAGCCAATCAAGATGAAGATTCTAAACTCAGGAGACTAAAGATGGAAATGCCGGTGATGGAGGGGATCGCTTACTTGGTAAGTGGGCCATAATGTGCAAATAGGCTGTGCATGTGTACATTATAGCAAAAAGCACCTGAAGCCCAAATTTGGTTTATTCTTTTATAGTACTACCACTTTAAATGTGTATTATGTTATTTTAAAACAGTTTTTATATGAATCGCTCTCACAAATACATAGAGAAAATAAAAGCAACTATTCATCACAGATATTAAATCAGTGTACATCCAAGAGATGTTTTTCCCCATAGTGACAGTCACAGAGTTTCTATTGTTTGAGTTTATAATAAACAGAAGGATACAAACACATAGAAGATGCTTTCACAGCTAGGTCTGGATGTACATCAAATAAGCCAACACTGGCCAAGTCTCTAAGCTCCACACAGCAGTATTTATTACTTTACCAAGTATCTTCAGGATACAATTATGATACAACAAAAACAAAGGGCGAATCCCTGTGACCTTGGATGGCTATAGGGACAGGCACATTTTATGTGTTCTCCCCAAAAAAGCCCAACTGCGATTTAGGGGTTCACCCCTCTACTCTCAACCAAAATAAACATTTTGAGCATATATACCTAGATTTAAGAATTCTTCTGGCCAATCACGTGACTTCCTGTTCTCCAGCATCACTGGTGGCCGGTCCTCAACATTGGAGAGACACACTCACATTGGGATGTGTCTATGACAGCCCAGGCTTAAAGGAAGAAGACTAACAGACCCTGGATGTCATTCAGTGCACAAGACAACAGGAGGAGGAGGATGCAGAGGGCAGCACTAGAGCTTGGAAAGGGAGAGTAAAAAAATTTAAAGCAACACTCCTATTTTTATTTTTAAAGGGAGGACAAGAGAAAACACAAGTGCTCTACCTGCTTTCTCTACCCCCCCCAGTGCTGCTCACATTCAGGTTCAGTGATGGCCTTTTTGAAAAGCGAGGGCCACTTAAGGAACTTGGCAACCGGTCACAGGCCACAATGAGCGTAGTGGGCGGATGACAAGTTCGTGTTCACTCTGCATATGCTGAGCAGACATGAACACAGCCCACTCTACTCTATGGGCCCTCTGATCTGCCCAGGCGGAGGGGGACGGATCCCCGTTTTTTGTTTTTTTTTATAGCAGATCGGATTGGAGGTAGGATACAAGTCCCTTTACATCTGCCCCTCCATAGAGGCGAATAGATGGTCCGGCTGAGTCAGACCAATCGCGTGAATGGGGCCTAAGGCTGCTTTCACACTGATGCACTGCGGTTTACCCACACCGCGGGTGCTGCAGAGTGCACCTGTAGCTTTCCTGCGGATTAGCTGCACTTTGCATAGACCTCTATTAGATCCTGCAGGTGTGGCGCACTTTCTGAAAATGCACCCAAGGTAATAACAGAAGTCTATGGCAGAGTGCAGCTAACTCTGCGGATCAGTTTGAAAGCAGCCCAGTAACAACTGCAGAACAGGTATGCCCATATATACACTGTTATTTTAGTAATAAACTTACCTTTAATAACAGTCTTCCATTCAGGTATCGCCGGCTGTCGCTGTCCCAGGCAGAGTCTAATTGGTATCACTCCGCCTATGACAGGAGCCAGCACTATACAGGAAGCATGGGCTTATGTGGCTCTGCTACGCAGCCACCTGCTTCCTCCATCACAGACTCAATTTACAACACTAATGCTCTGGGATAGCGAGTCGGCAAGCCACAAAATGGGCTTGCCAACCTGACATCCCACAGCATGAGGTTGCAGGCCACATCAGAGGGCTCTGCGAGCCACTGGTTGGGCACCCCTGATTTAAACCCTTCCTGTGAGCTCAGGCTGCCAGGGATGCACCCCCTTTGTATGCGCCATTATGCAGCCTAAGCTTAGTATATATAGAGAATGGTGCTCATACATCAAGTAATGAACCAAAATAAAAACAAGTCTCTCTGCCCTCAATTGTTCATGCACATGAAATGTTAGGAGGATGAGAAAAAAAAAAAAAAAAACTTAAGTACTTTGGTCTGTAGGGAGAAATCTGCCCACAGTTCTCCTTAGGGTCTGGATTCACGTGATGAAAATCAAAACAGATGCAAAGGACAGCAGCCTTGTAATGAGACAATAGCAGGATAGATCACTGGGATGGATGTAATCAGGGATGGGTGGATGGGTTCAGGCTCCATTCATGTGCTTGTCAGACCAGGGAAGATCATCAGGACATGTGGAAAAACAGAAGGGGTGCAGCAGCGCAAACATCAATGGAAGCACAAGTAATTTTTTTTGAAACATGAAAAAAATGACATCAAGGTAAGTAGATGGCTGTGTCAGGTAAGAAAGCTTCTGTGGCCGGTGTGGCTGTCTGGCTGGCATAACCGGTTGCCATGCACGGATTACCAAAAGCCGCCGAGATAGTCGGAGGTGGTAGCAGTCTCTCCTTGAGGCAGAGTGACAAGCCACGTGGGTGTAATGGGGTGTACACAACGCGTTTCTGAAACATTGTATACCCCCCTTACACCCCCTGGCTTTGTCACTCTGCCTGAAGAAGACACTACTACAACCTCCAACTCTCTCTGGGGCTTTGGCAATCCATGCATGACAGCCGGTTCTGCCAGCCAGACCGCCACGCCGGTCACAGAAGCGTTATCACCTGAAACAGCCATCTGCTTACCTTGATGTCATTTTTTTTTAATGTTTCAAAAAAATGACTTATGCTTCCATTGGTGTTTGCGCTGCGGCTCCTCTTCTCTTTTTCCATACATCACTAAGTACATGGCATTCAGCAGGGCAGTAATCAACACCAAAGCTGTAAAAGAAGAAGAGGAGGAAGCACCCGGCTTGTCACATGACCGTGTAGAACAATGTTTCTCAACTCCAGTCCTCAAGTACTCCCAACAGGTCATGTTTTCAGGATTTCCCTCAGATGAAACGACTGTGGTAATTACTAAGGCAGTGAAACTTATGAAATCACCTGTGCAAAATAATGGGAAGCCTGAAAACATGACCTGTTGGGGGGACTGGAGGACTGGAGTTGAGAAACATTGGTGTAGAACAGGGATATACAATTAGTGGACCCATCATGCCTCTGCCCCTGGGTGTCCTGGTTGTGGCTGTCAGAGTCTCGCTATGCCTCATTGGACTTGTAGTTCTGCAACAGCTGGAGGTCCTCTAATTGCATATCCCTGGTGTAGAAGACCACTAAATGAACAGTATGTTAAAGGTACAGCAATAGCAGCTTCAGTAATTCTCTCAGTACAGGTTTCCTTTATGTGTCTAGCAATTTTTTTTCTCTCTGATAGGCAGCAATCAGTAAAGAATAATCACCGTGCTACCAAAGTACGCCTAGCTTGTAAAAGTAATGCGCAAATACAGCTGCCCTATCTTCCCATGAAGAAAATCAACAAGAATGGAGCACAAAGGTAACGGCACTCTGTGATAATATTGTTTATGTTAAAATAACCACACATACTCAGATTTACTATATATTTCCTAGAGCAAGAGATATCCTGCACCTTGGCTAAACAATTCTCACATAGCCGGGGCCCCAGATTCTCCTGCATCCAGGGACATTGTTTGCTGGAAATCTGTACATTCTTTCCATGTTTGATTGACTCTCCTCTGACTGCCCTACATTCCTCCAACAATCTAAAAACATGCTGTCATTTTAAGTTGTCATACAAATGAATAGTTTACATACATTTTCCACATTGCTACACATGTTACAATGATCATCACAGCCTAGTAAATCCTCTCACTTTTTATATATGTTTATCTACATTAGGGCTGAACCAACTAATCGATTATGAAATTAATCGATTACTGTTTTCATAAATCGATTGATCGGCCAGTAACATAATGGGGTTAAAAAAATAAATAAATAAAACGAGCCCTTTATAGTACAAAAAAGAGCAAATAATCACTACTGTAAATATTACTTTCACAGTTCTACAGTAAAAAAAAATGAACCTTACAGTAGTGATTATCTGCTTTGCTATAAAGGACCAATTTTAGTTTTTTAACCCCATTATGTTACTAAGCGTCTTAGACCTGGTTCACATCTATGTGTTTTTTGGTGCTTTTTGCAGAAACGCACTACAGTTCATTTACATGGTTTCCTATGGGACACGTTCACATCTATGCTTTTTTCAGCCGCTGCGTATTTGGAAAGGGTCAGGGACTTTATTTTTAATGCAAAACGGTGCTTTTTTTGGTTAAATTTACTTCAATGGAGAAGCTACAGCAAAGCATGTAATGACTTTTTGCAGCAATTTTTGTTTTTTAATCTGCCGGACGACAAATTGGCCAAAAAAAAAAAATGCAAAATGCAAATCGATGTAAAATCACGTGCTCAAAAATCAAAAAGCACTGCAGAAACAGATCAAAAGCAAACTGCATAGGTGTATACCGAGCCTTATGCTGGCCACATGGATCAATTGTCAGACGAGAATATTCAATCTTTATACATTCGCTGAATGAAAGAATGTTGTTTGAAATTTTCACTTGTTTTTAACGATCTGTTTTTAAAATCAAAATTTCTAAATGAAAACCACATACACTGTCTGAAAATTCCTTTGACAAAGAAGTTTTCTATTTCCAAATTTTCCCCTCACTGTGGTTGAAAATGAATGTCGATTTGACTCCACTAACGATTATAAAATAGAAGGAACGTTCTTAAAATGACATTTTTTTTGAAGGAAGACATTGTTTTGTGTTTTTTAATAAAAAAATTTGATCTGAGTCTGATGATATTTACCAGATTCACCCTTTTAATAGTACATACAGTATATATCCTAATAGTATATACAGTATATCTCTCCTCTAATAGTATATACAGCATCTCTCTCCTCTAATAGTATATACAGTATATCTCTTCTGTCTGTTATTCTCAGAGTGGATTAGATATTTTGCTCCCTAACCATATACTGTAGTTGGTTATTTATATTTACTACTGCATAGAGATATTTAAGAATAAATTGCTTCTTTTTTTTTAAACTTTACATATTAACTAAATTACACACCAAACTTTTTTTTAAGGTTATTAATCGATTAATCAAAACCATAATCGGCCAACTAATCGATTATGAAAATAATCGTTAGTTGCAGCCCTAATCTACATTATCATTTTAAAATGCAAATAGAGTAACGCCACTTAGTCTTGGATTGCACACCTTCATACACTCCTAGTATCTGGATGATACCTCTTTAGGCAACATAGAGGATCTCAAAACATGCAAAAAAAATTCTATAATCCGCATCCACTATGATCCTGCAGTGTGCCTCCTCCATAACACGTCTCAGCCTATACAAGATAAGTATATTACCACATCTTCAAGTCTTTATCCAGCACCAGCCACCCACCATTCCTGAACACATATGTAGAGGCAATACCAAAGGCTGAGCACAGGTGCTTCTCTCAGAGGGACAAATATGACACATTTTATGAGATCTGGGCATCTTGGATTCGCCATTAAAGCAAAAATATCTTAAAACCCACCCAACCACCATTGATCAATTAACAACTCTAGGCATATAATCTTTACACCATCCATTCTCAACCAAGCCTAAAGTTCCTCAAGAGGTTGCTAGGGGTTCCTTGAGCTGCGTTTGATTGACCTCCAATCTGATAGTGCCTGTATGCTTCCAGGTCCAATGCCACATGGCAGCCAGTAGCATGACACCCATGATCTTTTTAGCTGTTACGAAGGGTGGCATTCTGACCACCAATATAAGGAGATCATTCTTCCCTGACCACCAATGTAAAGGGCATACTTCCCACTGAAACTAAAATTATTTAATTTTAGCTAGGGTTCCCCAAGCCCTTCAAATTATTTGAAGAGTTTTTCACTGGTTGCAAAAGTGTGAGCAAGAGCCGGTTCACACTGGGACGACTTGTCAGGCGACTTAGCCGCCTGACAAGTCACATTCCGTTCTGTACTATGGAACCGTTCTAACAGGAGCGACTCAAGTCGCTCCGACTTAGAAAAAGGTTCCTGTACTACTTTGGGGGCGACTTGAGGCGACTTGCATTGATTTCTATATAGAAGTTGTTTTGCAAGTCACCGCTGCTGTCGTGTGCAGGTCACCTGAGGCAGTCGCGCTGCAAGTCGTGCTGCCTCAGTGTGAACCGGCCATATGGCTTCATTAGACATTCTTACCGCAAATGATCACCTCCCTCTTTTCCTTTTCTTCTTAACCTGATTAGCCCATTTACTACTCTCCTTGCGAGTCCACTGTTTGATGGTAGTCCACCGCCCCCGGCCCCATCCATTTGTACCTCTTTTAAATGTAATAATAATTTTTTTTAAGTTTTGTCGCGAAGTAAACACACTTTTCCACATAATCTTGCATGTTGAGAGTTTCTCAATTCTTCAATATACAAGACACACTGTATTTATTGGCGTATAACATGCACCTTTTCACCCTGAAAATCGGGTGCAAAAAGTGTGTGTGTGTTATACGCCGATACTGCAATTTGGGCTGCCTAGCAGGGAACGGGGAGAGGGATGGGACGAGCGCCGTCCGATTACATACAGCGAGAATCTCCTGTTTACTCAGAGGCCTCTGTAATAGGAAGTCCGTCTCCTGGGCCGGCATTAGACCAGTGTTCTGTCTATCATAGAAGCTGGTCCAGGAGGCGGGACTTTGTATTAAAGGGGCCGCTGAGTAAACAGGAGATTCTTGCATGGCATTGACCAGGCTGGAGATGGGCAATGGTGAGGCTGTATTGATGGGCACTGACCCTTATTTTGCTTCAGAGTTCTTTATTTAAAATTTAAGTTTAATTCCTGAAACTTTCCTCCTAAAATGAAGGTGCGTGTTATATGCCGATAAATACGGTAATTCAATCAACAGTTGAAATCCTAAGGAAACCTGGTTTACTGCTTAGAATAACTTTAAAGTGAAGGGCCACCCTGAAAAAAAAAAAAAAATCACCAAAAATCCTAAAAAAAAAAAATTAAAAAAAAAAATGTTTTAAACTTACCTAAACCCTTGTTGGTAGGCAGTCTTCCTAATCTGCCTCTTCCTTTTCCGCGGCGTGTTCTGCGCCTCGATGATCGGCCCCGTTGTCTTCTGGGAACTGTGTATGTTCCCAGAACACCACGGGGACATTCACAGAACGCCGCTAGCGCGTGCGCAGTAGGAAACTGGCAGTGAAGCCGCAAGGCTCCACTGCCTGTTTCCCTTACCTAGGATGGCGGTGCCGGGACCCGAGAGCCAAGGGACGGGTCAGGCTCGGGCGGCCGACATCGCCAGGACAGGTAAGTACTTATTTAAAGTCAGCAGCTACAGTGTTTGTAGCTGCTGACTTTTAATTTTTTTTTTTTTTTTTAAGGCCGGAATCCTGCTTTAAGTAATGAAATCGTTAATAATAATACTACTATATTTAGAATTCTCTCCCTTAATAATCTGAGCCAATCACAGTTTGTTGAAGTACACATGTGCTTACAGTAAACATGTTGTCAGGAGCAGAGAGCAGAGGGGTGTCCCCATCAGTGTTAAACATCTCATTCAATATCCAATCAAAATTGCTAGAGAGTGTTTTTGCTGTACATCTGCTACAGTGGAGGAATAGGATCGGACTTTCCCGTCACGGTTTCCTCAAGTGTAGAGGTTAACTATTTTAGATTAAGGTGAGGCGAAGGAGAGATTGCCTGCAATGTGTCACAGTGCGGCCCTATGTTCTACCTCATATCCTCTGTTCTGATAAGTTATGAAAATGTTTCACCTTAGCTTAGATCATTTCTGCTAGACTGTGAGCTTTTCTGGGGCACAGGTATTCTTCTGAATGATTCTGTGTATTCTGGGTATAACATACATTGGGTCTATACAAATACAGTAGTCGCAATCTACACAATTTAGTCTCCATTCCTCTTCTTCCCAACACCAGCCTCCCTCTCTCCTGCGCCCTCTGGAACGCCCGCATTGTCTGCAACAAACTCACTGCTGTTCATGACCTCTTTGTCACTAATGTCACACCACTTCCTCAAACTCAACTTGTCCAAAACCGAGCTTATAATATTTCCTCCCCCAGTTGCCTCTTCCCTTGCCTTTTCTGTCATGAGCAATGGCACAACCATCCACCCGTCCCCACATGTCAGGGTACTAGGTGTTATCCTGGATTCTGAACTCTCCTTTCAGCCCCACATCCAATCGCTTTCCAAAGCTTGCCGCCTCAACCTCCGCAACATCTCTAAACTACGTCCCTTTCTAACCAATGAAACCACAAAGCTCCTGATTCACTCCCTGGTTATCTCTCGCCTTGACTACTGCAACTCCCTCCTCATTGGCTTACCTTTAAACAGACTCTCCCCCCTGCAGTCCATCATGAATGCTGCTGCCAGACTCATCCACCTTACAAACCACACAGTGTCTGCTACCCCTCTCTGCCAATCCCTCCATTGGCTGCCGCTCGCCCAACAAATTAAATTCAAAATACTAACAATAAGTTACAAAGCCATCCACAACTGTGCCCCCAGCTACATCACTAACCTAGTCTCAAAATACCAACCTAATCGCCATCTCTGTTCCTCCCAAGACCTCCTGCTCTCTAGCTCCCTCATCACCTCCTCCCATATCCGCCTCCAGGACTTCTCTCGAGCCTCGCCCATCCTCTGGAATTCCCTACCCCAATCTGTCAGACTGTCTCCAAATTTATCCACTTTTAGGCGATCCCTGAAAACTTTCCTCTTCAGAGAAGCCTATCCTGCCTCCATCTAATAACTGCACTATTTTTTCCATTAGCTCATCCCCCACAGATATTACCCTTTTGTATAACTTGACCCTCCCTCCTAGATTGTAAGCTCTAACGAGCAGGGCCCTCTGATTCCTCCTGTATTGAATTGTATTGTACTTATATTGTCTGCCCTAATGTTGTAAAGCGCTGCGTAAACTGTCGGTGCTATATAAATCCTGTATAATAATAATAATAATAATACAGCAAATCAAGCAATAATGGGTAATGCATGAAAACCGTATTATTCTTAGACTTTTGACCACTTTTTCTAGATTACACAATGATGGAACTGAAATTTTGATCCCCCTATACACACTCATGTCTTACATCTATACTCATTGCGCAACAAATACGGTTACTAAGCACCAAGCCCTCACCATTACAAGGATGGAATGTACAGTCATTTGCATTGGCATTTCATGTATTTAGAGTACAAGAAGCTGAGAGCTGTGAGGCCTACAGATGGATGTTAGTCCAGGGATCCACAGAACACACATGTAAGACAAGCAACAGGGAACCAAATGGATGCGTTTTCTAAACCAGAACTCAGAAAATGGAGAAAATAATATTATATAGCAACAGTATACAAATGATAATGTACTTATATATTCCAAAACCAAGTTCTACCATGTGAAGAAATATAGAGGGGTATTTCCCTTACATTGTAGAGATTTCCACTAGCTTCCTGTAGTGTCTCTAAAGCCTGGTACACACGAGCGAATGTCGGGCAGCATCGGCCAGTTCAATAGAAAACAGGCGACATTTGGCCCGTGTGTACTGCAGCCGGTCAGACAGAACACAGGCTTTAGGCCAGCTTCTGTCGATGGGACACAACCAAAAAAAGGTCTGCCAATTGGCTCCCGATCAGTGCTCTCAGCCAATGGCTGAGAGTGCTGACCGGAGTGTTCTCAGAACACAATAGCACAGCAGGGGAGATAGCTGTACTAACATCACATGGTTAATACAGCAGGTCCCCCGGAGCTGTCAGGTTTTTTTTTTTTTCGTTCAGCCCTGCTGGGTTGAATGGAAAAAAGAACGAATAGTGTGTACTAAGCTTAAAGTATTTGTTACCCCAACAATTCCTATTCCTGATATGTGTCTGCTGTACAATGTACTTGTATGAGAAATGATCCTGTTCTCTTTGTATTGCTTCCTTTATGTTAAACCCCTGGTGTTCCTGCCAGCTCCCTTGCTTTCCTAATAAAAACTGACCACACTAAGTATGAGAGCACAACGTGGTCAGTTCTCTAGCTATGCTGGAAACCTAATGTACCCCCCTGCACAGTCATTCACTGGGAAGCTCAGTATGCTGCTGCTTCTTCTCCCCCCAGCTCCTATGCAGCTGAGAACAAATGGAATGTGATCACTGATAAAAAAAAATAAAAATTAAATACTTTTTTTCCCTCAAAACACAAAAATGTTTTGCCTTTCATTTCTATTTAAAATGGAATAGGTTGTTTTACAAGGTGATCATTTACAAATCACTTTAAAGTCGTAGTAAACCTAGTTACACCACTTGTACCTACAAGTAATCTTAGAATAAGGCTTATCTGTACTGTAGGTACTGTGAATATTTCCTAAACTTGCAGTTTAGGAGATATTCAGAGTGCATGGAGCCAATAACCTTACCTGCGCAAGCGCTCTGAAGGTCCGGCTTACAGTGCCGGACCCTCAGAGCCGTGCCATAAAAGGCGGCTCCCGCGCATTTGTGGGAGTGACATCATGGCGCCTCCAGCTACTCATGCAGCCGGAGGCTGTGAACCTGGAAGGAAGACCAGGAGAAGATGTCAGCCCTCTCGGCGATGCATACTAGCACATTATGACATTGCCTTGGAGAGAAATTTTTTTAATTTTTTAACCATCTGCAGTTTACTACCGCTTTAAGACAGCAAGTGAAATCTGCCCAATGTGACATAGATAGCCTAAATAAATGAATGGACAGCGGTTTCTACCCCGTCGTACTGTATTCAAAACTGAAATAAAACCTTTTGGCTATACACATACTTTAAAGTGGATGTAAACCCGAAATTTTTTATTTTTTTTTTTCTATATAACATACTGTAGAGTATAGGATATGCTATCATTTGAGCCCAGTCTTGCCACACAGAGTTAATCCATCTCTGAGCAATCCTCTTTTATTGTTCAGGGAGAGAATTCTTGACAAACTGAGAAAAACTTTGTCAAATCCTCCCCCTTGCTGTGAGTGACAGGTGATTTACATATCTCATGCACTAGCCTAAGACACAGGCAGTATTTTTTATTTCCCTCCCCCACTCCTTTCTTCAGCAGCTCTGCAAGGATTGGCTGTTCCACACCTCAGCATGATTTGGCATGCTGAAGTCATGTGGTTACTTAACTCTCTTTTCACTGGATGTTAGAGATCATAGCAGAAGTTCAGTGTAAGAAATACACAGGAGAAAATGCATATTGACAAGGGGAGTGTAGAGGTGGGCGGGGAGTCTACTGACATCACGACTCCACCCACCGAGCTTCAGACAACAGACCCGCCCACAGAATCTGCAATTTTTTGGGTCTAATAACAGACAGATAAAACAGGAGGCATGTATATCCTTATAGATAACCCCTATGGCAGTAGCTTAGAAAGGATGACATTGGGTTTACATCCACTTTAAAGTTGAATTTGAAGTTTAAGTGAATCTGAGGCATGCTAAACACATAATGGCAATGCTCAACTAACGTGTTTAACAACAAATAGAACATACATTCCTATCTACTTACTAGGGATAGCAACTCTTGGCTCCTCCCCCTTGACCAGGGCCCCCATAGCAAGCCGCTTGCTATAGGGGCACTGGCACGTGCTCACACCTGAGCCCTGCTCCATAAGGCAGAGAACTGTGGTTGGGCCTTACCCCACCACGCGCTCTCCTCATTGGCTGACTGACAGCAGTGAGGGTCAATGGCTGCCTCAGTCAATAAAAGAGAGGGAGTCCTGGGACAGCCGAGACTCTTGTGCACATCGCTGGATCCAGAGAGGGCTCAGGTGAGTATGGGGGGGCTGCGGGGGGGAGCAGCAAAAAGAAGGTTTCTTACCTTCATGCATAGAATGCATGAAGGTATAAAACCCTTAGCCTTTACAACCACTTTAGGCACAAAGACCTTTCAAATATATACTGTCGTTAGCCATCAAGAAGTATGCATTGTCCGCACCCCTGCATTGGATTTTGAAAACTGAGTTGCAAATCGACTTTCAAGGCTTTCAAGTGCAGCTTTAAAGCGCAACTTCAGGCAAAAAAGAACTAAAAATCTTCCCATGCAGTAGCACTGCACAGGCCAACTGCTCTCTTTGTCAAGGGGTGAGTTCAGCCATAGGGAATGTTGGTGCCTCCACCAGGGGTGAACATAACCTACTATGGCAGCAACCTGTAAGGTTGAGTTTTTAAGCACTAGATCTGTATGCTGGGCATGATTTTTGAGGCTAGTCTGATAAGAGGTTATGGGGTACTGGAAGACAGGAGACAGTTCAGAACTACACTTACACTTTAAAGTGTTACTAAACCCACAACAGTAAAATCATTCTGTATATCCATCTCCTGATAGTACAGAGCCTTTTGAGACACTCTGCACATGATCAGTTTGGTGTGTATTGCCAGAGAGTTTTTGTTTTTTTCTTTGGGAGCGTGCATGCAATCAGCACAGGGCCAATCGGCACTGTCCAGACAGAGGGTCAGGGGTCCTGCAGCCTCATAGGACAGCCAGAGGAGAATGAAAACTCCTCCTACAAGCTTTAACCAGTGCTAAGCTGCACACTGATAGTCACAAGACTGCTAAATACTGCACATGAGAAAAGGTATTTAGCAATTTTATAGTTACTAAAATAATTGCATCTCCGCATTCTGTGTACTGTGGGTGACCAGATATATTGAATGCAGGGTCCTAGGTTTAGTAAACTAAGTAAGATACTACGATCACATCTTGCTCTCGCAGTAAGAACCATGTGTAAATGAAGAAGAAATATTACAGCAGGTATCAAAAAGAGAGCTACAGATAAACAGGGCAACTCAAGAATGTAATCTGCTGTACAGATTTGTACTTATTCTTATCCAAAGTAGTACAAAGTACATTTATTACATCCCACAGCAACCAATAAGAATTTTGTTCTACTGCTACATTAGAAAAGTCAACTGAAATCTAACTGGTTTCTTGGTTTACAAAACATTGCACTTACTAAATGAGTTTGATAATGTTTACAGTGCAGTGTAAGCAAAGCATATGCCACCTATAAACTCTATGGCATCCATCTATGAAAGGTATGGGATGGGCGTAGAAGTTAGACAACTGCAACCAACAGATAAGTGTGAGGGGTTATCAAAAGAAAGTCACACAAACAGGGCTGTGAGTGTTTAGCAAGTCAAACCGTCTCCTGTACAGACATGAATGTTATTGCGCTATTGATCGGTTCAGGAAAAACAGGAAATTTCTAGGCTTTGCTTTACAAGGTTAAAGAGATGACAGAAGGCATGTTATGGGATCAAAAATAATGGCCTGGTCCTGAAGGTAAGCAGGCCATAGTCTGTGTTCAGATCTGTACTGTGTGCAGCTTCACAAGGACCTGAATGCAGCAATAATATACAATCACCACACCCCTTGAAATTTTCCACATTTTGTCATGTTACAACCAAAAACGTAAAAGTATTTTATTGGGATTTTATGTGATAGACCAACACAAAGTGGCACATAATTGTGAAGTGGAAGGAAAATGATAAATGGTTTTCAACATTTTTTTAGAAATAAATATGTGAAAAGTGTGGGGGGGCATTTGTATTCAGCCCCCCTGAGTCAGTACTTTGTAGAACCGCCTTTCACTGAAATTACAGCTGCAAGTCTTTTTGGGGATGTCTCTACCAGCTTTGCACATCTAGAGAGGGACATTTTTGCCCATTCTTCTTTGCAAAATATCTCAAGCTCTGTCAGATTGGATGGAGAGCGTCTGTGAACAGACATTATCAAGTCTTGCCACAGATGCTCAATTGGATTTAGGTCTGGACTTTGACTGGGCCATTCTAACACATGAATATGCTTTGATCTAAACCATTCCATTGTAGCTCTGGCTGTATGTATAGGGTCGTTGTCCTGCTGGAAGGTGAACCTCCAGTCTTAAATCTTTTGCAGACTCCAACAGGTTTTCTTCTAAGATTGCCCTGTATTTGTCTCCATCCATCTTCCCATCAACTCTGACCAGCTTCCCTGTCCCTGCTGAAGAACAGTATTCCCACAACATGATGCTGCCACCGCCATGTTTCACGGTGGGGATGGTGTGGTCAGGGTGATGTGCAGTTTTAGTTTTCCGCCACACATAGCCTTTTGCTTCTAGGCCAAAAAGTTCAATTTTGGTCTCATCTGACCAGAGCACCTTTTTTCACGTTTGCGGTGTCCCCCACATAGCTTCTCGCAAACTGGACTTCTTATGGCTTTCTTTCAACAATGGCTTTCTTCTTGCCACTCTTCCATACAGGCCAGATTTGTGGGGTGCACGAGTAATAGTTCTCCTGTGGACAGATTCTCCCACCTGAGCTGTGGATCTCTGCAGCTCCTCCAGAGTTATCATGGGCTTCTTGGTTGCTTCTCTGATTAATGCTCTCCTTGCCCGGCCTGTCAGTTTAGGTGGACGGCCATGTCTTGGTAGGTCTGCAGTTGTGCCATACTCTTTCCATTTTCAGATTATGGATTGAATGGTGCTCCGTGGGATGTTCAAAGCTTGGGATCTTTTTTTGTTATAACCTAACCCTGCTTTAAACTTCTCCGCAACTTTATCCCCGACGTGTCTGGTGTGTTCCTTGGCCTTCACGATGCTTTTTGTTCATTAAGGTTCTCTAATCTCTGAGGGCTTCACAGAACAGCTGTATTTACACGAAGACTAATTACACGCAGGTGGACTCTGTTTACTAATTAGATACCTTCTGAAGGCAATTGGTTCTACTAGATTTTAGTTAGGTGTATCAGAGAAAAGGGGGCTGAATGTAAATGAACGCCACACTTTTAATATAATTGTAAAGAATTTTGAAAACCATTTATCATTTTCCTTCCACTTCACAATTATGTGCCACTGTGTTGGACTATCACATAAAATACATTTACGCTATTGGTTGTAACATGACAAAATGTGGAGTTTTAAGGGGTATGAATACTTTTTCAAGGCACTGTATGCTAAGGGCAATCAAACACCTGCTTTGGGGTCAGTATTTCCCCCGTAGCATTGAGCCGATTAAACCAAACCAAGAAAAATTGGCATCCAAGGTACAATTTTGATCATATTTATGTAGTGTGTGCAAGTATTTAAATGTCCAACCATAAACGGACTTGGCCATGGCATAGGTGCTGCCACTGCCAGCTTGTGAACTCACTGCCAGAGATAGACGTAAACAATCCTAATGCTATACGGATTTAGGTGTATGCCCATATGAATAGAGATGCACTACAGACCACATTTTACGCAGGGTCATATTATAAGAAAGATGTACCATAGAACACTCACGCCTTGGCAATAGATGGCAATGTGTTTGAGCTGCTGCTGTCAATACTGTCCCCACCAGAGGGCAAATTGGGAATGAATGAATAATAGACAGCACCTGCCCAATCTATAGAATATACTAGATCCCAATGTTATACTCAGTGTCAGTGACTATACCTTATCTATATCATATAGATATCTGTATCCTATAACGACTTCTAAAGGATATAACAAATGAATAATACAACAGTGAAATTATAAAGTGCATATATGGATTAAAAGGTGCACTGAATGGAAATTTTGGTACTGAAAATGAAGGATGCACTAGGTCGAAAACCGAAAGCGAAAATGACAGTGTTTTTTAAATATTTATACTTTTATATACAATTTTATTATATTCGACTTTTTAATTAATATCATCAATTTAAATTAATATGCATTTATTGTTTCCCATTATTGGCACCTTTAGTGCAAGAAAGGTCAAGAAAAATGCAGTCTGCGGTCTCTGACCATCTCTTGTGTCATGTCCTCCTTCTCTAACCATCTCTTGTGTCATGTTCTCCTTCTCTAACCATCTCGTGTCATGTCCTCCGTCTCTAACCATCTCTTGTGTCATGTCCTCCTTCTCTAACCATCTCTTGTGTCATGTCCTCCTTCTCTAACCATCTCTTGTGTCATGTCCTCCGTCTCTAACCATCTCTTGTTTCATGTTCTCCTTCTCTAACCATCTCGTGTCATGTCCTCCGTCTCTAACCATCTCGTGTCATGTCTGCAATCTCTTACTTAAACTTAAAAACACACTGCTAATAGCATTAGCAAAATTTCCATTTGGTGCACCTCTAGCAGACATGATACAGGAGACGGTCAGAGACTGCAGACATGATACAAAAGATCAATGCAGCATCACCAGTGCACGTCAGATGCAGCCTACCAGTCAGATGCAGCAGCCTGTCTGTGCCCTTCATGCAGCCTCACCAGTGCCTTTGCCCATAAGATGCAGCAGCCTGAATGTGCCCTTCATGCAGCCTCACCAATGCCTGTGCCCATCAGATGCAGCAGCCCGCCAGTGCCCATCATGTACATTCTACCAGTGCCCATGAAATGCAGCAAGCCAGTGCCCATGAAATGCAGCAAGCCAGTGCCCATCATGTGCAGCCTACCATGGCCCATCATGTACAGCCTACCATGGCCCATCATGTACAGCCTACCATGGCCCATCATGTACAGCCTACCATGGCCCATCATGTACAGCCTACCATGGCCCATCATGTACAGCCTACCATGGCCCATCATGTACAGCCTACCATGGCCCATCATGTACAGCCTACCATGGCCCATCATGTACAGCCTACCCATGGCCCATCATGTACAGCCTACCAGGGCCCATCATGTACAGCCTACCAGGGCCCATCATGTACAGCCTACCAGGGCCCATCATGTACAGCCTACCAGGGCCCATCATGTACAGCCTACCAGGGCCCATCATGTACAGCCTACCAGGGCCCATCATGTACAGCCTACCAGTGCCTGGTAATGCGATGTCACGCTGTGTGTCAGAGATCTGAATCGTCGGGCAGCTGCTGTAACGATGTCCCGCCTCCTATGACACACGGCACAATAAATCCTAGCATTGGATCAGTGTGCGGTCTATCACAAGAGGCGGTCTAGGAGGTGGGACATCGTTAGTGGCTGCACGCTGATTCAGATCTCTGACACACAGCGTGAGATGGCGCCACTAGGCACTGGGGAGGCTGCATCTCATGACACTTGTGAGAACAGCAGGAGGGAGGGGAGACTGACAGGGGCGCGCAGGGATAATACATGTGCGGCACCCGGCGGGACGGCCCTGCTCCTTTTTCGGCTCCATTATCAGTACTAATATAGATGACTGTGTGAACCAAAGTCCAATGTGAATAATTTCATCAGAAACATATGAATTCTTTACAGTGACCATTTAAAGTGATGGTGATGGCTGTGCAAACAAAGTCCTTTCCTTGTGAAAAAGTGCTGTAGTGCTCCGTGTCCCATCGGTGTCAATGCATCCACCGCATGGGGGGTGTAAAAGATTCACTCTCCCCAGATAAGTTGGACTCCCTTGCCTTGCAGCAGGAGGAGTCTACTATGCGTGTAGGTCATGAATGGGGACCAATCCCAATATGATCTCCTCTGGTTGCTCCCTCCATAGTGGGTTACCGCCGATGATGACTTCGAAGCTCCAGGGATGAAAATGTGCGGTATATGGAAAAAACTCAGAGTAAAATCCTCAGATGATTTATTAGAAACCAGCAGCATACATAAAAAATCCATAAAAGGTATTGCTAAAACTGTTAATATGAAAAAACTGGACATCACAATAAAACCATAAGCCTTGCTCGTGTGCGAGACATGGTCGCTGCTTACAACACAGCATTTGTTCCACTCTCTGGGGGGGTAGTGGCGTGTGGGAGAGTCAGCTTGACGCGTTTCATCATCAATGTGCAACGTTATCAAAAGCAGGGGAGCTTCCTATGATCTGCGCATGAGCAGTAGTGATGTCACTCCAACTGATCTGCACCCATGCGATCCGATTCTGCTGTGGACGAAAAAAAAAGGGTCCTGTGCGAGTTTTGTCCGAATGTGATGCAAATTCAGCCATACAATCTGTATGGCTGAGTTTGCATCGCACAGACATCACATGCAATGCGGTGCGAATTACATCCGATGTCAGAAAGCACAGCAGTGTGAACCGGTCCAAAGACTCAAGTAGAAGAGAGCTGCAGAGGAAAAATGTTCAAATACTGACAACTGTTTGTGTGGAAAGAATAAAAATAAATTCTCAAAAAAAATAAAACTTACGCATGATCATTTCAAACCTTATACTACAAATATCACATACAGAGCAGCAAAATAGTGACATCACCAAAGCTCCTGAGACTGGCAGAAGCAGAAGTGCCCTAGAACTCACACTGCAGATATAAAGCTATGAGACTGCAAACACAGGAGTACCTATGCCAGCCGTGGAGGAGGACCATCAGCCCGCCAGTCTGAAGATCCCCACCGCTAAGAAGTCATTGGTTGCTGGGACCACGGCCGTCTCAGCAACCAATGACATCATGTGTGCGTCCCACCCTCTTCAGCAAGGTTCTCGGCGCAGATCCCGCCCCCTGTAGCTCGCTACCTCTCTCAACTCCTGCGCTGTGCCTGTCCGCAAAGTACGCCGTTTACTTACATGCTGTTATCCTGGTAAGCAGGGCACACTGATGGGCACATTATTCTGTTAAGGGGCACTCTGATGGGCACATTATTCTGTTAAGGGGCACTCTGATGGGCACATTATTCTGTTAAGGGGCACTCTGATGGGCACATTATTCTGTTAATGGGGCACTCTGATGGGCACATTATTCTGTTAATGGGGCACTCTGATGGGAAAATACAATGGAAAGGGGTACTCTGATGGGGACACCTGATGGAACTTGACAATACAAATACTGTTGAAATGCTATGGAAAATGTAAATTTCTCATTTCTTTGATAGACATACAGTGACTGCAATCTTTCACAAACCTGAGGTTCGGACTTTGGCCGGAAGAAAATTTTAGTGACCGAACCTCTTTGAATTTTAATTCAATAGCCCTGTCCTGGGCATATTCACATATCAGGAGGAATTCAAGACAAGAGGTACACTGTTTAGGATTCTGCCTAGAACAATTAACATTTCTGCACGTCGTTGCCTATAACACAGCAAATCTTCCCTATTCTGGTTAGTTCCACTTTAAACAGCTCTCAGCCCCCCCCCCCCCCCCCCCCCAAAAAATGGCCAGGACTTCTGTGCCCAATGGACAGGTACACAAAAAAAAAATGCAAATAAAACTAGTGGTGTTACCCATCAAAAACAATGGAAAAAAATTGCCAAACCCCATTGAGCATCGCATATTTAAAAAAAAATAAATGGAGTCAAAGATCCCCCAACACCCTCTTGTCAACCAAGTCCTGTATAAATACACTATATTAAATATGAACTGTATAAAAGGAAGAAAGGGCATGGAACTTGTGGGTCATCGTGGTAAAGGGGGCTGACAGCACAGCATACTACATAATAGCTGGAAATTCTTGTCCTTCCACTCTTTGGAATGCCGGTTATCTTTGGAAACATCATTAGCTGAATCGGCAATAGCCACTCCGCTCACATGTAACCCTAGACACACCAGAGAGCTCGCTTCACTGGGCAGCCTGTGGACAAATACATAACCCCACTTTACCAACATAAAATTATCCAACAGCTCAACGAGAAACTGAAGGGGGTATAACATCTAATAAAACTCGGATTGTTGTATATGACAGGCTAAACCAAGAACACTTAATAGACATAGGCAATAAAAATAAAAAAATACATGAAAACAAAAAGTATAACCTTTTGTAAGGCAGATGTAGAACATTACATGTCTGAGCAGCCGGTTCCGGCCCGGTCACTGTACGCCTTCAAAAATAACCGAGACTCCGGCTTCTAGTGCATGAAATCCAACAAAGAAATGCAAAACACACCCAAAGCGGATTTCTAGTTTGGGCGCAGTAGCCTTACCAGGCCTTTTTTCCCTGAAACCACAAGTTGCAGGTAAGAAAATTGCTTGACTCCCCCAGAGCTATTGTGTTCTCCCAGCGGGGAGGGGGGGGGGGGCATGGGGAGCCGTACCTGCCAATTATTGCTAGTGACTATAGCCACCGGCAATAATCGCATGCTAGAAATCTGATATGCTGGTTGTACCCAAGTCAATTGGTAGACTTGTAAGGATGGCTAAACCCATATAAATATGAAGGTCAATCCTAGACACTTGCAATATAAATGCAATCAGGCAGGCCCTTGCACTACATAGATGAAGGTAAATCTAAAGGAAAGGGGGGAGGGGGGGATTTTATGTGCTTGGGTGTAACTTTACTTTTTTACAATAAAAAAAAATGTTACTCATTTTTTGGAGACAGGTTCTCTTTAATGAGACATCAAAGGTTTAAAAAGGACCTTGCATGTCTCCTCTGTGCTCCGCTGAATGTAATGCAATGCAGATTGTACCGCATTACATTCTTTCTTGGCCTTGATGGCCAAGGAAAATTGTCAACAGGGATCCATAAGTGACGTCATACACTTTGCCTCTGGGACAGGAATAAGATGGGGAGGAGAAGGGATGTGTGTCTGCTCTCCTCCCTCTCCTCTACCCAGCGGCGCCCACTAGGCCCGTCCCGGGCCCACAGTTGGGGCGTGTGCAACAAGGATCGGCCACTTTACCAGGCTTTGTGGAAGCCTTCAATCTAATAATTAAACCGAGTAGATGTGTTTTTTTTTTCTTTTACAACACTACACTACACACATACGGCCAATGCCCGGAACTGCATGTCTGCAACCCTGATATACAAGAAGCGTGTGTACATGCAGCTGCAGGGCATGCCTCAGTTATGACTGGCCCAGTACAGTTCAAGTGGAGTTCTGCCTGCAAAAAATGTTTTTAGGTCAGCAGCTACAAATACTGCAGCTGCTGACTTTTAAAATAAGGACACTTACCTGTCCAGGGCGCCCGCAATGTCCTCACCCAAAGCTGCTCTGGGTGGAGGCGCCGCCATCATAAGAAAGGGAATCGGGAAGTGAAGCCTTGCAGCTTCACAACCTGATTCCCTGTCACGTTCTGACTGGTCCCTGCTGTCTTCTGGGACCTGTGTGTCTCCCAGAAGACAGCGGAGAGGAATGGAGGTGGGGCCGGACATGGCGTAGATCACAGCGGATACTGCTGCGATCTTTCCCCGGTAGTGGGAGCAAATACCTGTATTAGACCCCTCTGAAAGGTGCCAAATGTGACACGGGGGGGGGGGGGGACCGGATCAGCGGAAGTTCCATTTATGGGTGGAACTCCGCTGTAAGCAAAAGCAGCCCATAGATGATTCAATTCTCTTTCCTTCCAACATGGATGGAAGAAAAGAATATTGCTTGATTCCCCCATCAATGCTATGTCTCCCGCATCGCTATTGTGTTCTGCCAGCAGTGGGGGTGTGGGGAGCCTTCCCACCTGGCAGAACGCAATAATTACTGTTAGCAGATATAGCCACCAGCAGTAATCACATGTAAAAAAAAAATGACAGGCTGGTTTTACCCAAGTCGATCAACAGATGAACTTGGGTACAAATCGGGCTGCCCATACAGGGATCGAATCTTGACCGGTCCCTGCTGAACCAGTTGAATTTCGATCCAAGTTTGGCCGGCTCTACAACTTCCTGCAGGCTCACTATGGTGGGTTCAGACTAGGATCACAAACATGCCTGAGCTCATCCCTACTGACCAGCAATAATAATCTATTTCTGTCATAACGGTGATGATCTTTATAATTGGTAAAGTGATTATGCTGATAAAACGCACAGGAACTACGTATACCACTTTACTCAGAAAACTCACACACCAATACGCAGGAAAAATGTAAACGCATACATGAGCACGATCTCGATCCAGCAATGTGCACAAGAGCCAAGGCTCTCTCATTAGCTCAGATAAATCAGAAAGGGTCATTGGCTCCCAATGCTGTCAGTCAGTGAGTGGGGGTGGAGCCAAGCGTCGCTCTGTGTGTCTTATGGACACACAGAGCACGGCGGCACGGGAGCGAGTAATCATGAGTGTCTCCATAGAGCAGAGCAGGTATAGAAAGTATGAAAGGTTTGTTATTTCAATAAAAAAAGAAATCAGGCTTTACAATCACTTCAACCTCTCAGTAGTCAAAAAAGGCAAACTTCTTTTTTCATTTTGGATAAAGGGAGGGTTATAACCACCTGTCAGTTGTTGTTTTTTTTTTTGGGGGGGGGGGTTGCCATCTGTGTCCCATAAGGGAGATTTTCCTTCACTTCCTGTCCCACAGCCAAAACAGGAGGTGGGAAGAAATCCCAGAGTGTCACCAGAACTAGTATCTTCATTGGAAGATTTCCCGTCTATTATTGTCCTAATGCCAACCCAAAATTATCGTTTTGCTTTCACTTTGGTAAACAGGACAGATAGAGGGTGACTCTCCATAACAGAGAAGAGGGTGACTCTCCATAACAGGGAAAAAGACAGCAATAAAAACTGACAGGGGATATAATCCCTATCCACTCCATCCAAAACCAGGGGGAAAAAAAAAAGATTTGCATTTAGTTACAATTTAATACAGCAACACTGTCATCAGTAAGCATTGCAAATTCTCCTTGGCGTCTACCAACCAAAACATTTCCTGCACCAATGAAGGGAAAGCAGAAGATTCCGGGCAGCTTGTGCAATAGATAAACTGGCATTTACAGCCGAAATCTAGAGAAGTATTGTAAACAAAATGTGGATACCATAAACAGGTCAGACTGGTGTTTGTTTTACAAGTGTAACTTGTTCAGGAGCAGATAAGGTGCAGAGATTACCTGATAAGATTAGGTTCCCTTATCACAACTCCCCCTGGGTTTAAAATGGTTGTAAACCTATGCTGTGAAAAATTAACCTTGAAGAAGGGGACATACCCTGAAAAATTGTATGTTAGTGCAAATAAAAAAAAGTATCACAGACAGTACTCAATTTTCTCTGTCACAATTGCACTAATACGGCTACAATCAAATCAAGTGTGAAAAATGAACAAAGCATATCCTCCTATAGTGTGTATTTACCTCAATCCTTCGCATGAATGTGATTTGTTGCCTTGCTACAAGTTATTTCTGACAGGTTGTGCCAACTCCAAGCAATCAGGAGGGGCAGGGGAGGGTAGTTCTAGCACTGTGCCTGTGATTGCGCGCTTTAGTGCATGTTTCTCTAGGACAGGGGTACTCAACCTGTGGCCCTCCAGCTGTTGCAGAACTACAAGTCCCATGAGGCCTTGCAAGCATGACTCTCAAAGCCAGAGGCATGATGGGACTTTTGTTCTGTAACAGCTGGAGGGCCACAGGTTGAGAACCCATGCTCTAGGAGATTGTGTGGAGGGGTGTGTCCATTCCCTCCACTCAGGTCTCAGATTATACTCAGCTCTCCTCTCTGAGCTGTACAGTATGTACAGCGGATCCCCGACCCCTGCATTTGGAAGCACTGAAAAAGCTGTGTAAAATGTGTTCTTCGGAAGGCTTGTAGAGGAGAGTTTCCTGCAGATAAACAGGTACAACTTATGTTGCACACTTAATGGATGAAAAGTGTGCAACCAAGGAGACAAAAATAAACACCAGCAAAACTTAAAGAGGAGTTCCAGTCAAAAAAAAAAAAAAAAATTAAAAAAGTCAGCAGCTAAAAATACTGCAGCTGCTGACTTTTAATTGGACACTTACCTGTCCCTGGGTCCAGTAATGTGGGGGATTGAAGCCCCGCTCGTCTCCCCCTCCGTTCGGCAGCGCTGGCATTGCAACTGTGGTGGCTTCACAGCCTGGCACCCACTGTGCATGTGCGAGCGGCGCCGAGCGCAGTGATTGGCTGCTCAGTCACCTGGGACCTGTAATGGGTCCCAGATGATTGACAGGAGGGAGGGAGCAGAGCTGAGCCCTTCCTGTGCCGAGGGGGAAGTGATGTCACCAGCCCAGGCACTGGAAGAGGCAGACTACGAGGGACCCCCTAGCAACAGGCATTTAGAGGTGAGTAAAAATAAATAAATATATATATATATATATATATATATATATATATATATATATATATATATATATATATATATATATATATATATATATATATATATAATCCAAATTTTTTTGTATTTTTTTTTTTTTAGGATTTTTCATGTAGTTTTTTTTTTTGGGTGGAACCCCACTTTAACCTGACGTCACACCGATCTCTGGGAATTGTGCAGTTAGGAAAACCATGTGCATAGGGCAATAGATCCCCTTTTAAAATAATGCTATGTAACATTATTATTACAGAACAGCTTACAGGAGGATATCAGCTGTTTCAAGCAAAAGGTAGGTGGTCCTGGGAAAAAATTACAACAGCAGGATTACAGCTCCAGATTGGCCAAGGAGAAGTTCGGACAAGTTCACGCTGAAACCTCCCATAAGGTTAGTAGTAACATGACAATGTGTTCCTTCTCCATAGGAACAAATAGGTTTACAGCTTTTTCACGCTTTTCATTTAATACAGGCACTGTCCATATAAACAAGGCCTTTTGGCCAATTACTCTTGGGTAAATACTGAGCAACGTGATAGAGGTTTCCTTAAAGAGAACCTGTCCAAAAAAAAAGTTTTAAACGTTCTGGTCACTGGATAAATCCCCTGTATTCTGACAGCAGTGTTGGCTGTCAGAATACCTGAACAAGGTCTTCATCTGATTGGACGCCTGTGCTGTTCGGCCAAAAATATTTAAACAGACTCCTTCACAAAAGCCAATCGAACAATCTGCTTATATCGAACGGAGAGGGGTTACCCAATGAGTAAAATATCAACTCATTCATCAGCAAGTTGCTGAAATTCACTCGCTGTGCAGTGCATCTGAAAAGGATTCACAGTGCTTCACTTTTTTCCACATTTTATGTTACAGCCTTAATCCAAAATGGATTCAATTCATTATCTTCCTCAAAACTCTACAAACAATACCCCATGATGACAACGTGAAAGAAGTTTAAAAAAACTTTGAAAATTTATTAAAAATAAAAAACAAAAAAAATCTCATGTATATAGGGCCCCTTTCACACTGGGGCGGGAGGTGCGCTGGCGGTAAAGCGCCGCTATTATTAGCGGCGCTTTACCGTTGTTTTAGCGGTATTATTCGGCTGCTAGCGAGGCGGTTTTACCCCCCCCTAGCAGCCAAGAAAGGGTTAAAACCCACCACAAACCTCTGCAGAGGCGTTTTGCCGGCGGTATAGCCGCGCTGCCCCACTGATTTCAACGGGCAGGAGCGGTGAAGGAGCGATGTATACATTCCGCTCCTTCACTGCTCCGAAGATGCTGCTTGCAGGACTTTATTTCCCGTCCTGCTAGCGCACCACTCCAGTGTGAAAGTCCTCGGGGCTTTCACACTGGAGACACAGCAGCGGCTGTTTCGGGTCGGTTTGCAGGCACTATTTTTAGAGCAATATGGCCTGCAAACCGCCTCAGTGTGAAAGGGGTCTAAGTACTTACAGCCTTTGCCATGACACTCAACACTGAGCTCAGGTGCATCCTGTTTCCACTGATCATCCTTGAGATGTTTCTACAACTTGATTGCAGTCCACCTGTGGTAAATTCAGTTGATTGCACATGATTTGGAAAGGTACACACCTGTCTATATAAGGTCCCACAGGTAACAGTGCATGTCAGAGCACAAACCAAGCCATGTCCAAGGAATAGTCTGTAGACCTCTGAGACAGGATTGTATCTAAACACAGATCTAGGGAAGGCTACAGAAAAATGTCTGCAGTATTGAAGGTCCCAATAAACACAATGGCCTCCATCATCCATAAAATGGAAGATTTTAGAACCACCAGGACTCTTCCTAGAGCGGTTGTTTTTCCTATTGCAGCGAGCGCGAGATGTAGTACCCTGCCCTCGCGTCGTATCTGGTCCGTTGGACCAGCATACAGGCGAACAGGCTTTCCGTTAGGAACGAAGTCCGGCGGAGTTACGACGTAAAGATTTGAAGCGATTTCGAGCCTTTGGCGTTTTTTTGTAGTCAGAAAAACGGATTCCTGAACGCGATTTTATGGCATTCAGAAAACAGCCCATAAACTCCACTGCTGATAAACATCCAAAAATGTCCATGTGTGCATGGACACATAGGATAACATAGAGGGGAGTTTATGGGCTGTTAAAAAAAAAAACTCCCAAAAGCAGACGTTTATGAGCTTCAGTGTGCATGGAGACTAACGCATTCCCAGCATTAGGGTTCTAAAAAAAAAAAAATAAATTAACCTTCCAATGCCTGAGCCCCCCCCCCCCCCCCCCAAAGTGTTACTAAACCCACAACAGTAAAATCAGTCTGTATATCCAGTAAAGCATGCTTGTTATACTCGCTGTGGAACCTAAGGGGTTAATCTCTGCATTGTGTAAAAAGGCTGTTTGATCCTGTCTTCTCTGATCCACCCTTTCTTACACTGTCCCCAATTCCTCTCCGGATAGTACAGAGGGTAGGGGACAAGCTGCACATGCTCAGTTTGGTGTGTATTGCTAGTGAGGTTTTTTTGTTTTTTTTTTCTAGGGAGGGTGCATGTGATTGGCACAGGGCCAGGGGTTCTGCAGCCTCATAGGACAGATAGGGGAGAATGAAAACTCCTCCTACAAAC